>BTHU01000012.1:9384226-9929226 GCA_036184795.1 Tokudaia tokunoshimensis
CCATGGTTCAAATGACTCCCACATCAATTAATCTAATCAAGACACTCCCTCACAGACTTTCTTAGAGGCTAACCTTGAACTAGATAATCCCTTACGGGTATGGTCAGAGATTTGACAACTGACACTAACCATCACGATTTCCAAGATAGGTTCAACCCTTGTGGCAGGGGTGGAGTGGGGGTGGGGGTGGGGATTGGGGGTAAACCAACATAATGGAGAATAAGAAGAGGAAATGACAATATAACTAGGCATAAAAGGTTAATGTCCTTTAAAATTGCCTCTCATTTGTTAGAAATTCCATCAGCTCATCCTTTTCAAAAGATGACATACATCCAGAAACAAGAAAAAGAATGACTTAATAACCAACTTGCTAACACACTTTTTGCAATGTTCTTTCCTATATTTTGGCTCCATGCTCTCCCTGCTCTATCACATGTCTGTGACTTCACCATCTCCCTTTTATAGATGAGAGTGGTCATCCCAACAACACAGTCAGACAAAATTTGTGCCTTACTATTGGGAACTTAGAAATGTTTATCTTGAATTCACAGTTTTGCTGACTGAAATTTTAGGATGGGTTTCACATCAGTTAGTGATCACCAGAGGAACAAAACCAGTGAAAGAAACATATAATTTGGTCTCAAGGTCTGAAAATGTAAGTGGACTATCAATGTTTCAAAGACAGAGAGGATGGCTACCCAGATCAGGGAGCAAGGGCAGCCTTCCCCTGCCTTCCTGGTCTGTGCAGCCCGCATGGATTGAGTATCTTGCCATACGGATGGTGGCAGATGCTCTAAGTCTACCTACAGTGCTCATCTCTGTCAGCAACACCTAGACGGAGCAGGCAATGACTGCCTTTGCATTGGTGTTTGAGTAATGTTGACTTTACACCATAGTATTTAAGTTGTAGGAAATGAAGCTAAGGGTAGCAATTACTCCAGCCATTTACTCCCTGGATAAAGGACCAGTTCTAAAAAAGAGATGATTGCATTTTAGGTGGAATTATGACCTCATTGTTGACTTTATTTGGAGGTTAAACATGGCTTAAGGTTAGGATGCATATTGCCTGGCTGTGCTGGCATGTGCCTGTAATCCCAGCACTTGGGGGGCAGAGGCAGGTGGATTTCTGAGTTCAAGGCCAGCCTGGTCTTCAGCATGGGTTCTAGGACAGAGCTACACAAAGAGACCCTATCTCAAAAATACAAAAAGGAGGAGGAGGAAGAGGAAGAAGGAGGAGGAAGAAGAGGAAGGAGGAAAAAGGAAGGAAGAAGGAGGAAGAGGAAAAGGAAGAAGGAGGAGGAGGAGGGAGAGGAGGAGGAGGGGAGGAGGAGGGGAGGAGGAGGAGGGGAGGAGGAGGAGGGGAGGAGGAGGAGGGGAGGAGGAGGAAGATGAAGAAGAAGAAGAAGAAGAAGAAGAAGAAGAAGAAGAAGAAGAAGAAGAAGAAGAAGAAGAAGAAGAAGCAGTTTTGTGATGTTAATTTTATTTCTACTTGACTGGACTACTTAGGGACACCGCTCCCCATGTCTGGTAAGACATTCTTTTGGAGTATGTCTGCCATTAGCAGTTATATGCAGCATCTATTTGGCTCCTGCCCTTAGGACCCAACTGATATTGTTAAATTTGTGTCCTGACACAGATTTGCGTTGACTGGTCAGACCTACAGAGAAGAATGGCCACAGAGTTCTTCTGGAATGCTGGGGCTCCCCTCACAAGCCTATTTCTCAATATATGGGTGAATTAACCTCTAGTGCAGATGAATCAGTCTTAAATGACAGAACCATTAAGCATTTTAATCTCCCTAAGCTTCTAAATCCCTTCTACATTAAACCAGAGCAGGTGAGCATTTCCAGGTTTCCCATTGTCTTACTTGGGGTTTCTGTTGCTATGATAAAACACCATGACCAAAGCAACTTAGGAAGGAAAGGGTTTGTTTGGCTTATGCTCCATATCACTGTTAATCACTGAAAAAAGTTAGGGCAGGAACTCAAACAGAGAAGGAACCTGGAGGCAGAAGCTAATGTAGAAGCCACGAAGGAGTGCTGCTTTCTGGTTCTCCATGACTTGCTCAACCAGACTTTCTTATAGAACCCAGGACCACCAGCCCAGGGATGGCACCACCCACAATGGGCTGGGCCCTCCTCCATCAATCACTAAGAAAATTCCTTAGAGTCCTACCTAAAACTCAACTTTATGGAGGTATTTTCTTAACCTGAGGTTCCCTCAGATGACTTTAGTGGTGTCAAGTTGACATAAACTGTTCAGCACACTCGTGGTGGGTCATCTTTGATCCATATTTCAGCCACCAACCAACCAACCAACCAGTCAGCCAGTCAGTCAGCCAGCCAGTGGGCTGGAGCCCTTCCCAGCTAGCTGCAGAATCTTGGCTTGGTGAGCCTGTATCAATTCGTTTTGCCTAATGGAACTTTATGATCATTGTGTACCTCACACCTCTAATACATTCGCATATTCGTGTTCCTCAGATTCCTGTTAGGGCAGATTAGAAAACACAAGTCATTCTTTTCAATGTGCTTCCTGTGTATAACTCTGGGTGCCCCAGCTTTTTAGGGACTTGAGTGCAGTTACAGATCTAGAAGTATCACAACTGTTTCAGGAGGGGCCATTGTTTCCTTAGGCAAAGGAACCTTTGTCCCCACCATTATGGTGGTGACAGTGGTGGTGGCAGGGCCACTTATGAGTCACACCTCATTCACAATGGGAAGCCATGAGCAAATGATCACTTGTGCTTGGCCCGCTCTCCCCATTTTACTCAGGAAGGAGTTTTCCGCAGTGAAGAAGGACGGACAGAGGAAAACTGGCTCTTAGAGCTCTGGAGGCTCAGAAGTCTCTTGAACTTCCAGGTTCAAGCTGGAAAGTCAGAAAAGCTAGTGACACCATTCAGTCCGGATCCAAGGACCTGAGTACTAGGTGCACCGGGCAGGAGATGATGGTCTCCACGCAGATAGAGACAGAGCAAACCTGTTCTCCCTGTCACTCTGTTCAGCCACATTGCAGAACGAGCCTCTGCCTGAATGAGGGCCATCTTCTTAACCCACTGAGTCAAGCGCTAATCACTCCTGGTAGCTTCTTCATGAAAGACCCTGAAGTATCCGAGTTGATGCACAGAATTATCCTGATGTTAGACAAATATCATGCAAATTTGAGGGTAAACGCTATCAAATTTTATAAAGGAACTGTCCAACTGAAAGAACTTTGCTCAAACTAGCTCCTGGCTCTGCACTTTAAATCTGGTTTCTCTGTCATTCCCCACACACCTCTTGTACTGGCTTGCATCACATCACCACAGGAGGTGGGAGTTTTCCAGGAAACCATTCCCCTGGAGTAGCTCTAACTAACATGCTCAGAGGAGGCCGAGGCCACGCATGGAACCGTACATGTATAGGTAGCATCCGGTTTGAAGTCATCCTGTTCCTCATATTATATGCAATTCTGGCTCAGGTTTTGGGGAGCTGGATCCCCCAAATGTTCCCAGTTCCAGTTCCACTTGACAAAAGGAAAAATGTGGCAGAGGGGAAGTTGGAGTGAAAAAGAGCCAGTTACTTTTAATGACTGTACTTGGAATAACACTTCTGCACATTTTACAAAAAGACCACAAGCCCTTGTGAAAGCATTGGTAGGACCTGCCCCCAAGCCTTGGAAGGAGGGGTGAGAGGCCAGAAAGCCCTCCACAGAGGGGCATAGTCCTTAGAGATGAAAGAGACCCAGAAAAGGGTAATTATGAAGGTGGGGACCTCAGAACTGCAGCCTCTGGCACAATTATCTTAACAAGTTAAATTAGCCCCAGATAAACCTGTACCTAATAACTCTGGGCTGCTTGTGCCTGGAGCTCCCATTTAGAAGGAGAACTTCAAAGCCCCAGGCCGGGTCACCAGAGGTGGTTATCACCACCCCCCTAAAACACATACACACACACACACACACACACACACACACACACCCACACACACACAAACGTGGGTGCAAGGCCTGTGCATGGGTGGAGGGCCTGAATATCACTTCTCTCCAAATCCCAGGACCCAAGGACAATCTCAGATTTATTTAGGAATACACCTTTACCCATCCCTAATTTCTTCATGTAAAGCACGAATGTATGAATGCATACCCTCTACAGCTGCACACGCACACCTCTTTTCTTAATACAGAAAGTTATTTATGTGTCTGTATAGCTACCACATGTGTATAGGTGCCCATGGAGGTCATAAGACAGCATCAGGCCCCACGATTTTTCAGGGTTGCAGTTGGTTGTGAGCTGCCTGTGGTGTGAGCACTAGGACCCAAACTTGAATCCTCCGGGAAAGAAGTAAGCACTCTTAACTGCTAAGCCATCTCTCCAATTCACACTCTACACTCTTAAGAGCAATTCCAGGACACAGAACCAGATCTCCAACAAGCCTCAGGAGGGGACAGTGCCTCTGCTGGGAGAGAGGAAGTGGCAGAAGAAGGAAAAGGGTATTCTCTGTATACAGGCTTGCAGCCATTATGGGAGTTAGCTTTCCTCTTCACACTTACACCGAGCTCCAAAGTTCTGTAGACTTCTTGTTTCTTGTAACTCCTTTCATTTGTAGTTCTTCTTCCATATCTGGGGTATGATTTATCTCACTAATGCTAGAAACTTGGTCTGCAATGCAACAGTATCGGAAGGACAGTGGAACATTCAAGAAAGAAGTAATTGGGTCATGAGAACACCACCCTTAGAAGGAATGCCTACCTCAAGAGAGTGGGCTTGGTCCTCATGGGAAAAAAATAGTTACATGTGCGACACTCATGGCCCCTGTTTGTGCTCCCACCAGATGATGTCATCTGCCATATTGTCACAGAACACCCTCACCCAGAAGCCACACAGTCACACACTTGGTTATGGTGTCTGAGCTTCCTGAACTGTAAGCAAAATAAACCTCTTTACTTTATAATTATCCCACCTCAGGCATTTTGTCACAGAAACTGCTCATATAGAGGACCTAAGTTCAGTTTCCAACACCCATAGTATAGTATAGTAGCTCACACCACATATAATTCTAGCTAGTTCCTAAGGATCTATACTCTGTTCTGGACCCTGCAGGCACCTGCCCTTATACATATATCTATGAACACATGTGCATGCACACACACACACACACACACAATTGTACACATAATTAAAAATGAAAATAAATCTTAAAAAAGAAGAAACGGGCTAAGATATATCCTTTTATTTTTCATTGCATTTATTTATACATATACATATACATACACATGCACATTTGTACATGCACACATGCACATATATTTTAAAGGGTGTGTATACACACAGATGTGCACACACGCACATGTGTAGGTCAGAGGACAATTTTCAGGAGTTGGTTCTCTCCTTCCACCATATGAATCCTAGGGATTGAACCCAGGTCACCAGGCTCAGTGGACTATGATATATTCTAAGAAACAACCAACCAGGAACCAGACAGTAGAAAAAAGATGTTCATCCAACTTCAAAAAAGTTGGCATCCAGGAACTAACTCTATACTCAGTCTGAACCCTGACTGTGTCCCCCCACACGGTGCTGTCTAGCAGACTGGGATGATGTCTGACCTCAGCCTCCACCCAGGGGGAATGAGAACAGTGGGAGGGGTGTGGGGAGTGAAGTTCCTGGGTCTTAGGCTGGCTAAGGTCTTGCTCTGCCTCTCTGAGGTACTAAGAACCAGAGACCTGCCCTCCCTCAGCCTTAGTGTCTCTGTTCTAGGGCAGTACCAATTGTAAGACCTTGATAAAGGATATTCCAGAAATATCATCTGAGAGTCAAGACCCTGAGTTCAAGATCTGTGGTGACAGGAATATCAAGTTAGGAAGGAGAATGGTCAGAGCAGCTCTGGCTGGAATGGGGACAGGCTCAGCCTCCAGAATAATAGAGCTATGAGCCCCAGACCAGCCAGAGCTGACTGGACTGACCAGGCCTTCCCTGGTCTTCCGCTCAGGAAAACCCCATTCTGCCCTTAGTCAGTGGGAGAAAGAAAACAGGAAACACATGTTCTTAAAGGGACGCTGAGCACCTAAGAGTCAAGATACTCTCCAGGGACACTGCACCCTACATGGGGGCCTCTTACCCCACCTGGGGACCTGCCCTGATCAGCCCTTGAGGGAGAGATACATTTGTCAAACTTACACAAAAACACCAACGCAGTCTGTAGAAAGTCTATCTGCGTTCTAACTAATTCCTGTGCAACCTTGAGCAAGGAGCTCAGCCTCTCTGGGCCTGTGTTTCATCTCTCTGAAAAATGGAGGCCACCGTTGCTTTTCTTTACTTCTCATGCCTCGCTGGCTTTGCAACTATAAAGTATCACACACACAGAAACAAGTGGGAATGCCGAGGAGTCTTCCCGTGCTCCCCACCCCTTCTTGCAAGTTCTAAGTTCCAGGATGCCTCCTCCGATTGCCCCAGGGGAGTGGCTCACTCATCATGGCCCCTCTGGCATTCATCCTTTGCTTCTCCTCTGTCAGGGGCCTGGCATCCTCATCGGGTGTCTGGTAATCCTGTCACGAACTCAGAAGCACCTTGAGGTGTGGCAGCCTGGTTACTCTTCGTACCCCTCCTTTTGACAGCAGGTGTGTAAGAAGCCCTGGCTAGAGGAATGGCCTGGGTGAGAGAGCGTGTCCTGACAGGCCTGATCCCCACCCACATTTCTTCCTCGGATCCAGTCCTGGCTGACGGAGACTTTTGGATTTGACCAGCACAGTTGCTGGGCCCAGGTAGCTGAACCCAGAGGAGAGCAACCTGAAGTGGATTCTCAGGTCTCTTAGAAGAGACTTGGGAGGCACTCAGGGTGCCTGAAGTTTTAAGAGTACGGTGTGCACACCAGCTCGTTGAGTGTCCACTTGTGCTGTCCATTTTTCCTCAGGAGCATCCATGGTGTTTCCTCTTAGAGCCAAGCCTGGGACCAGTAACCTACCAAGCAGCTTAAAGAGATAAGAATGGCCCGGCAGTGGTGGCTTGTGCCTTTAATGCCAGTACTTGGGAGGCAGAGGCAGGTGGTCTCTGTGAGTTTGAGAGCAGCCTCTTCTACAGAGCGTGTTCCAGGAGAGCCAGGGCCACACAGAGAAATTCTGTCACAAACAAACAAACAAGGTGCCCTCAGAGGCCCCTCGGGAGGAAGCATCCCAGGCTACGGCCCAGCTCTATGAACAGAATGGAGTAGCTGAAAGCATGAAGATGGATGATGGCTGTGAGCCTGGTCCTCACCTCGGAACTGTAATCTAAGTGCTAGATGAGCGTGCACCTCCTATCTCCCTCTCCTGTCTGCCCGCTGGGTGCAAAGGCCTCTGAGCCCGTAAGGAGAGCCGAGTCATCAAGTTCAAGAGTCTGGGCCCCTGAGGCAGCACATGGATAGCCTCCCTCCAGCCAGGAGCCCACACCAGGCAGTTCAGTGAGAACTGGCCTCCTCGGTGGTGTGCAGCTAGCGAAATGTGAGGATCTGTTTGTTTTACCAGCAAACATTACCGTGAAGCGAATACTTAATGGGGGCAAGGAAAAATGGCCCGACACTTCAAGTATTTCTGGCCCACCTCCAGTGTGGGCTTTGGACTGTGGTTAGGTTCCCTTGCTCAACCCTGATGCCGTGAGTGTGCTATGTCAGAAACAGATGAATGTGTTTGTGCCCTTCACAGTGTCAGCATGTGTTGAATAACAAGAAATCCACAAGGTACAGCTGTTCCACTGGCAGGATTTCAGCAAGTAGCCTCGCTTGACTTGATAGCTCTGGCCAAGGTAAACACGGGTTCTTTTTACTATAATCTTAACTGCTAATATTAACTCTCAGATCATACATCATGCAAACATACACACACACACACACACACACACACACACACACAGCTTTAAAAAAAAGTCCACATAAGTGTTCAAGAGATTTCAAAAGAGACCAGAGAGGCGTGGAAACGTATCAAAAAGAGTCTCCGTTGGGGAAGACATTGGACCAAGATGGGCAGTCTGTGGAGTGACCACTGGAACCCTGCTGCTGACAGGTCACAGGTTTAAGCAGTTTCAGAAAAAGGAGTCCAACTGCAGAGGCAATACCAAGACTGGAGGCTGGAGGAGCAACGGGCAGAACCAGGTCTGGATATATGGACAGACACAAGGCCCAGAGAGACAAACAGGAAGATAGGCAGATGGTAAGTCAAGTAGCTGCACCAACAGTAGGAACCAAAGTAAACTGTGGCCTCTGGAACAGCTGGGAGTTCTGTCTTTCGGACACACCCTCTGTACGAGCTGGGTGGCCAGATGGCAGCTGATAGGGCCATGACTATTGAAGAGTTAAATGTCTTCCTCTTTGGGGGTCCTCTAAGGGAGTTGTCCTCCTCCCTTGGGGGTCCTGTAAGGGAGTCTCACCTTTTCCGGTCTGTTTTTCTTGACATGGTTTTAATATGCCATTTGCTCTTGTAGTCTTGATTTATTCTAGGGTGGCACCCAAGAAAGAGCCGTTCATCTCTCTTCATCAGGAGGTTGATTGGTCCAATAGATGGCGCTGTTCACGTGTCCACCTCTTCCATCCTCGGAATGGAATCAAAAGCTGCTTGCAAAGTGGAGTTAGTTGGGCCAAGGAGTAGTCTGAAAACCACTATTCTACACTGCCTGATGATGTGTCACGGCAGGCCCCGGTAGGGGGAAGCTTGAGGCCTGAGCACTGGGTACATTTGTCTCTGCTTTACCCGTCTTCCTGTTCCCATCCTAACCTCACCCAGGCTGGCCATGCTGACCTAACTAGCTGGCTCCTGTTGAAACCTGTCTATTCCAGCTGTTAGCATTCTTCTAGGGCCTCTCCTCTCTGCTTTGGGGCTCCTTAGGACCCCGGTCCCTCTTCCTCCCTTTCCGGGAATGCCCCTTCCTTTCTCAGAGGCCAGATGAGGCCTGCCTGTGTAACAGGCTCACGATGATGCAATGCCTCCCTGCTGCAGGCTATCTGTGTCTTGTCCATTTGACAAGGAGCAAGCCTGTGGTATAGACACTGGACCACCAACCTGCCTCTGTACCTGGTGTTATGATCCCATTCTACAGATAAGAAGACCTAGGAATCCAAGAGTGAAGCCTGTGCTCAAACATCACTATGTCCCATTGCCTAGGAGACATAGATGTTCAGTAAATGTGTTCAACATAACAGATGCAGCAGATCAACTCCCAGTGGCAAAGGAAGGTCCCTAGAGTGAGGGGGCTCTGTGGTATTCTGAGGACTCACCCTGAAGACTGGGGAAGGGTCACATGATCCCACTGGCCTGCCTTACCTACCAAGGTTCTCAGGAGTAGGTGTGGCATGTGTGGTATGTACTTATATGTTTGTGTGTGTCATACATAGGCCTGGCAAGGGAAGTACAGAGAGAGATTTGTAGTGCTAGCTAATAGAAAGAAGACACAAATGTAAGAGATATACTGTCTTAGTGGGGGTTTTATTGCTGTGAAGAGACACCTTGACCATGACAACTCTTATAAAGGACAACATTTAATTAGGGCTGTTTGACAGTTTCAGAGGTTCATTATGGTGGGACACATCAGGCAGACATGGTGCTATAGGAGCCTAGAGTTCTACATCTTGATCTGAAGGCGGCCAGAAGACCGTCTTCCACACTGGGCAGAGCCTGAGCATAGGAGTCCTCAGAGCCCACCCCCACAGTGACGCACTTCCGCTGACAAGGCCACACCTCCTAATAGTGCCACTCCCTATGGCTAAGCATTCAAACCACCACATATATGTGTAGATACCTATGTGTGTATACATATATATACATATAACTTTAACTTTTCTAGTAACTTCATTTAAAATGGAAAAAGAAAAGTAAAAAAAAGAAATATGATAAATTAATCCATCCCAACACTTGGAAGGCAAAGGCAGGTGGATCTCTGTGAGTTTGAGGCCAGCCTGTTCTACAGAGTAAATTCCAGGACAGCCAGGGCTACACAGAGAAAGAGTCTCAAAAAACAAAAACAAACAAAAAAACCCCCAAAAACCCCAAAACAAAACAACACACAAAAAAACCCAAAACACCATAATATCTTCTATTTGCGTAATTCTATAAGAAATGCTGTCATTTTAAACATGTAACTAAAGTAAAAAAAAAAAAAGATCTTTTTTATTTTTTGTACTAAAACTCCAAAGTCCAATGTGTATTTTACATGAATGACTTCTCAGTCAGGGCAGCATATCTCAAGGGCTCGAGAGCCACAAGTGACCCCTCCACTCAGCGTCGCTCCGGTCTGGGCGGCGGAGGTCAGGATGGCCCTGAGACTATGTTCTGGAAGTCTCAACATGGTGCCTCCTGACGCTCTTGAAAACTCAAATGGCCAGGCCTTGCTTAGCAAAGCGTGATGCAAGTCCACATGTAGCAGGCAAGGAAATCCACGCTACATAAACACAAACTGCTGTGTGTTAAGATCCAGGGAAAGCGGCAGACAGTTTTAATCTGCTGCAAACCCAGCATGTGTTTGTACTTTTCTATTTACAGTAGGCCCGATGAAGCGGAGGCCTGTAAACAGCTCAAGGAGCGCCAAGTGGCCCCGCGCTGTCCACACAGCTGCACCTTGTTCCCCAGACCCTCAGGTTACAAGCAAGCCCGGATTAAACCAGAAAGATTTCATGACCAAGGAACATGGTCTAGGAAATGTGAGGGGGGTGGGAATTAGAGCAAAGAGCCGGGTCAGGAAATTGTTGCCAGCTGTGGTATGTGAGCGCCAAAGATGGTAGACGCCGTGAGTCCCGCCCTATGTCGTCTGGACTCTGAGTCTACACACAGGAGAGGCACCCCCAAAACTTAAGCTTAGCCAGTCAGCTGAAAATGGCCCACAGGAGGCCAGGCCATCATTGCCAGGGTAAGATCTGAGTAGAAACATAGAGCCCTTCACTCAGCAGGACACCTGACTTCTAGAGCTTTGTATCACCACCTTGAAATCCTCATTTTTGAACTGTAGGTTTACATTTTCTTTTTGCATTGAGCCCTGCAAACTGTGCATCCAGCCAAGGGTAGAGGCAGACTCAGGCAACAATAAGCCCTTCCTGCCCAGGAATCCTGCAGGGGAAGGGCTGGGTATGCTATTCCCTGCAGGTCACTCAGGAGAGCCAAGCCCTGGAGAATAGCACTCGGATGTTGTGGGGTTTCCAAAGTTCAGCTCACAATGATCAGATCATTTAAAGAAAAATACCACAACAATTTCCTAACAGAGTTTAAGTCTTAACACTTAAAACAAAACAAAACAAACAAACAAATAAATAAAACCACTCATTTTTAACCTACAAAAGAATGCACTTTTAAAAGCTAGCTTCCAGCTATTCCTGAGGCTAAGACTCTTTCTCTCAGCTCAAAGGGAGGGACCTAAATCCTAGAGAGATGGCTTCAAAGTCACAACCCATAAAGCTGGACAGGGAGTGGTAATGAGCTGATGTTGGTGGACCATCCCTAGATCTACCAAAGATCTACCAATCAGGACAGGCATTACACCATTCTATCCTGCCCCTCGAGTCTCAGAGAAAACCACCTCAGTAATTCTTGCCTCTTCAGCCTACCTTAATCCTCCTCTCTTTGGTTGGGCTACCATCACTAGTGCAAAACTGAGACCCCAAACCTCCCATCCTAAAACAAAAATGTCCACACACTGCCCCCCCCCCCGGAAAAAAAAGTATTCAATTGGTCCTTGCTTATTTTCTTTGAGGGAAAAATTTCTGGAAAAAAAAGTTGTCTAAACTTGTTATTTCCAGTTCTGTTTGCCTTGGTCTTTCTCTCTAGGTTTTGTAAGGGTGTGGCTCAGTGAGTACTCACTTGAGAGCAGTCAGAGGATTACCTCCTCCAGCATTATTCCTAGGGACCCAACCACCCAACCAGGAGAAACAGGGTCTCTTACTAGGACGCCTATAGGAGAGTCTTTTCAGATTCCACTGAGAGAGGAGAAGCCACTTCTAAATGTGGGCAGTACCATTCTGCAGGCTCCTAGACTAAATAAAAAGGATGAGGGGAGAAAGCAAGCTTGGCATTAGTACTCAGGAGGTGACATGAACAACAGCTTGCTCGGTCACCTCTGTGCCTTCCCCACCACAGTTTCCTTGAACTGTGAACCAAAGCCCAGCCTCCCATAGGTTGCTTTTGTCAGCAAAAGTAGCAGATGCAGCACTCCCCCACTCCTGGGCAACGAGGGACCATGTGCTGTTTAATCCTGCTTCATAACGTCTGCCAATGTTGCCGTGCATTTCAGATATATCAAATATCTAAGTGTTTCAGACCTTACAAGGATTCTCTTTTTGTTGTTGTATGTATGTTTGTATGTATATATGTATGTATGTATGTCATGTTCTTTGAACTAATTCACCATTGCCTTTCTGTTTTTATTTTTCTTTCATTTATTTATTTATTTATTTGGGGTGTGTGTGTGTATGTATCATGGTACTGGGCATTAAACCCAGTGCCTCAAACATGGTAGGCAAATGCTCTCTCACCTTTGAGCTACAGCCATCCCTGTGTGTGTGTGCGTGCGTGTGTGTGTGTGTTTTATTTTGGATATTATAATTACATCATTTCTCCCTTCTTTTTCCTCCCTCTTACTCTTCTATGCTCCTCTTTCAAATTCATGCTCCTTTCCCACTCTTCCTTCCTTTTCGTCTCTCCAAGATGAGTTCATTTGAGTTCCTTTTCTTTCTGCTGAAGATGCTCTTAGCTGCCAGTCATCAGATGAGGAGATTTACCACAGTCTGTTTCCTCCATCTTTGCTTCCACACAGTCAGAGCTGGCAGTCACTGGCTCTGGTGCTTCCTTCTAGTGTCCTCTGGAGTCGGCCGTCTCACTGAAGAGTTGGCTGTCTATCCATTGGGTCTTTCTTCTGGCCTCTAGAACTTTACCTTTGTGTTTGCTTTTCTGTATGCACTCAGCTGCCCCACAAGGGATAAAAAGAAATGTGGGAGGAAGGAGGCGGTTTCTGTGACCTCAGGTCAGACCAAAATCTCTTCTTCATGATGTTCAAAGGGAGCCTTGGAGGTGACACCATGTACCTGGCAGCCAACACAGCCGCAAGAACCTGAAATTTTCTCCAAGAAGGGTGTTGAGTCTGATCATTGAACTGCAGGACCATAGCCCTAGGCTAAGGTAGAGGAAGTTAGAAAGGAGTGGAGGGAAGCCTACCTGAACTGTTTGCATCCAGAACACTAAGAGCTAGCTTGCGACTCATGGCCCTCAGCCAATGGCATGTGAGAGCACATGACAGGCGCCATTTTCCAGCAGACATGGTAAGAGCTGCTGTGTCAGTACTGAAACCTAATGTTCACAGCCAGATGAGTGGAGTCACAAGATCAGTGCCACCAGGAGAGTGGCAACCTGTGTTGTGTTCCTTGATGTGTCACTGGCTCATAGACAAGTGTCCGTCATGTAGCAAGAACTCAATACACTTTATCAAATTAACAGAATAGGATGGACCTTGCTTTCTGCCTCAGTGGGATCCTCCCTGCACCAAGAACATGATATATTTGCCCATCTAGACACGCATCCCTACTCCTAAATTAAGACCACGCCCTCTAGCTATATGGCCAGCCTTCCTGGGACCTCCCTACCTGCTCCTTACATAGGCTGAGAGACTAATCTGTGGCATTCCACTTCACTTCATAACATGGCTTGCATTTGAGAATCCTGCAGCAGCCCAAGTTTCAGTGGTCCTCTTGGTAATTGCTGCCAGACACTTTCTTTTTGTAAAAGCCGGGGATATGGCCAGTCAGTGAAGCACTTCCTATGCAAGTGTGGGAATCTGAGTTTGGTCCCCAGCATCAATGAAAAACCCAGGCAGAGCAGTAAGCCAAGCTCCAAGGAAGTGGAGATAGGCCAGGTCAGCCTTTAGTCTAACCGAAGACTAAAAATTAGAGTAGATAAAGATGAAAAGGGCTTGTGATGTGGGGTTTGGGGATCAGGAGGAGAGGCTTAGGGGTGGCGTGATCAAGGTACATTGGGTCTGTGGATACAATTGTCAAACAATAAATAATACTATTAAAAATCAAGATGGGGAGCTATTTGAGAAAGACACCATATGTTGACCTCTGGCCTCCACATGTACCACCACACACATATGCATACACATACACATGTACACAAAGAGGAAGACATTGATGGGATATTCACCTAAGAAATCATGCCTTCCTTTTCAGATCCTGAGACTGCCGATCTAACTGTCAGTGGCCACAGAAAGAGAGCTGGGGGTGTAGCAGGCTTGGTTAGTAGAATGGATGGTGGGTTGGGAGCTGCACCCACTGTGTTTGTGTCCAGACAAGCCTGCACACAGTGTAGCAGACAGCAAGGAGCTAGAGCTGGGAAGAGATATCTGCTGAACTCTATATTTAAAGTCTAACCTTGGGAAGCTGTCAAAGGAACCTGGAACTTCCTAGACTGAGGGTCCTAGGAAGAAAGGGTGTTGCTGGCATGGAACCATGTGGGACTCAGAGGACTTACAATATGAGGAGAGTCAGAAGAATACATATAGACTGGACAGATCAGGTCTGGACAGATAGCTGAGAGCCTGGTCTAGATAGCAGAGAGGAATATTCCCCCAAATGGATGGAAATTAATACCAGGCATCTATTTATACTCCTGTGTGAGATTTCTGTGGATACGTCAGTTGTACCTGTCTGGAGATTTGTAATATAGGTTACAATCTGTTCAATGAATCACCTTTTGATGTTATTACTGAGTTCTAAACATAAAGACACCTCCCCCACCACAGACATAGCTGAGGAGACCTGACACAGGCAAGAGAGTGGACTGGCCTATCTTAAGTGAAGACCTCAACCTCACAGTTACCACCACGATGGCTGGGATTAAACTAGCCCTGTGCCTATCTGGAGCAGTGTGGGTGGACTGATATACTGAGTTGTTTCCTCTCCCCAATGGATCTCCCCACTCCGTATTTCTAGACAAAGGTAATCGCATCCAGCGATTATCTGGAAATCGCTGAGCGAAAGCTTATCTGCCGCTCAATAGAGAAAAGGCACAGGATTCTGAACTCTGCTTTGCAAATGGCAGAGTGGTCATGGTTAGAATGGCTAACTGTTCCCACAAAGACAAAGATGCCTTTCTCTGGGGTTGGCCAGGGAAAGCCCTTGGTGTCCTTAGGCCCTATTGCTCCAACATGATGGAGGTGGCTTCTCTCCTCTCTGTCCTCTCTGCAGGGAATATCAGGGTCCCTCTCCTCAGAACAACCAGCCAGAGCCATGTTCTTTGCATCCAATTAAACAGTTGATACACAACATCCAAGCCTCTCCCACAGCTGCTGAAAGTTCTTGGTCCCCAAGAGCTCCAGCTGAACTCAAGTCTTTAGCCATATTCCATCCACACAGAAGGGTGGTGAGGAATCAGACTTTGGGGTTTTATGAAATTGCTTTGACTTCCTCGTTTGTCTCTGCAAAAGAAAATCCTCAGCCTTGACCCAGAGGAAGCAGAGAAGAGCGAACTTCAGGCTATTTCTGAAGTGGTCACGTCACACACACCCCTCCCCTGCCCCCAGAGGAAGGGAGTACACAGTTTGAAGAGTCAGACCTCTACTTCCCGGAACAGAGCTGGTGAGCTGCCTTTTGCCGACTGTAACTATTTTTCAATGACTTTTTTTTTTTAATTTGTTATACTCCTTGAGAGGCTTGTTAGATGATGTGGAAAGAGCATTGTCTTGGTTTAGATTGCTATAACAGACATACAAACATCATGCCTGGGCTACTGAGATGGTGGCCCATCATGTAAAAGCACTTGCCATGAAAACTTAAAGAATAATTTAAGTTGATTACTGGAACTTTTATAAAGGTGGAAGGACAGAACCAACTCCACAAAGTTGTTCTCTGACCTCCACAAGCACCGGGTGGCACCGCTGCACATACAAACTTACATAATAATAATAGAGTTTCCTGCCTGAGAGATGGTTCAGTGGTTAAGTGCAATTGCTGTCCTTCCAGAGGACCTGAGTTCAGCTCCCAGCACCTACCTCAGGAAGTTTACAACTACCTGTAACTCAAACTTCAGGGGAATTTGATCCCTCTGGCCTCCTTCAGGACTTGCACACACGTGCAACCCCTGCCAACACACACACACACACACACAACTTTAACAAAAATGGACATTTTAAAAAGTTTTCTCTTGCAAGATATTTAATCACACTGTGAACCCCAAGATTGTATTATTTTCTAGGACAAAAAAAAACCTTTCTACTGTGGTATGGCTCAGCCCTTAACACACACCTTTAATCCCAAACAATGAAAGTAAAGTCAATTTGTAGACAGAAACACCCAGGTTTGAAAGTGACTTCTTTTTAAGGGGCAGACAGAGTAACGAATCAGAGAGCGATCTGACAGAATGAATCAGAGATAGGATACTCCCAACTCTCCTAAGGAAAGAGAGGAAAGGGAAGCTACTTCAGAAAGTAGTTCAGAGAGAGAGAAAGAGGCACTTTTACTGGGAGAGTTTTATAGAGACGGATTGCAGAGAGAACAAGCTAGACACAGGTGAAGATAGAACAAGTCAGAGAATGAGAAAGTGCCAGAAGATTAGAACCGATTGCCAGAGGTAGTGAAGCCAAGCCGAGCAAAAAGTCAGAGGCTGAGAGAGACTAGGTTAGCAGACTAACGCAGTAAGCAAGCCTGGAAGATGGTAATTACATCAGGAGAGTAAAAGTTACATTTCCAGTTTTCAATTTATCGGATCTGGAAGCCTCAAGCAACACATTTCTACAGCTGGCATCTGGAAGTCTGAGATTAGAGGTGCCTGTGGCAGGGCTCTGGTAAGGAACCTCTTCCGGGCCACATATTATTTATGTCCCGTTATGTGCTTATATGGTAGACACTCAATTGTGTCACTTTACAGGGGCTTGAAAGCTCTTTGTAAGGGCTACAGCCTCATAGCCTAACCACCCCCAATCACCTTCTAGAACCACCCCTTTAATAGTTAGGCTCTTACTTCACAATTTCTGTGTGGACCCCAGCTTTCAGCCCACTTCATAAAGGAGCAAACCAAGACTCTATTGTGTTAGAGTTAACTCATAGGAGAGTGATTCCCAATCTCTGGCCCCACCCATCACTTTTGTGTGTTTCCAGGATTTCTCCTTCCAGTACCTCTTTGCCAATCTGCCTCTGCAGTCCACGTCACAGAGAATACCTAGCCCAGAGAAAAAGAACTCGGTTCATGCTATCTCTGCTGATGACTGGTTGTGTGGTCTCAGACACATCCTTTGCTCTCCTGAGGCTCAGTTTCTTTGCTTGGTAGTGATGAAATAGTCCTTGTCTTTCTGTCTCTGTCAATTCATGCAAGGATCAAGTAAGTTGTCTTATATAAAAAAGGCTTTGACTTGGGAGGCAGAGACAGAAAACTCATCATGAGTTCAAAACTAGTCTGGCCTAGATAGCAAGTCCCAGTCAAAGCTGCAGAGTGTTATACTAGCTGGAATAATAGGAAGGTAGATAGGTAGGTAGGTAGGTAGATGACAGATAGATAGATAGATAAATAATGTCTTTAGAAAACAGTCAAGTCCTTTGAAAATAGCTGTGAGGTGAAGAACAGTTTGACTTTGTAGATAAAGCTCCTTCTTCCACAGCACAAGATATTGGCAAGGAGACAACAGGCAGCCCCTCAGCTCTTGATCCACCAACTTCTGGCCATGGCTGGGAGTCTTCCAGACCTCTTGGTGGCGACAGGAAACATGGCTGCTTCACATTTACTGCCTGGTCTAAGCCAGTCAGCCCACTGGAGTCTTGTCAGGGTTCTCTGGGCCTTAGCTTCTAAGCAAGTCCTTGTCCCTCTTTCTCTAGGCATGGGAAAGTCAGAGAGAGGCGCGGATGTTCTGAAGCCCTAGGGGAAGACAGTGCTGTGATAGGCCGTTGTGCCATGGCTCCTCCTGGTGCCCTCTGTCTGCAAGAAGGTTATCCATCCCTATTCTGAACCCTGGGGCATGGGACTCCTCCTAGAGGAGGCCCTCACTCTGCCCAGTCAGCTGGCACAGTACTGTGTGATTGGCCTTGGCCAATGCTGTTAGAACACATGCACTTGTAGAAAGAAGCAATATTGTTCTCGTCTCTATCACCCCTCTACTCTTTCTCCTCTTTAAGGACTGGCCTTCAGCTTGACTCCCAGATTGAGTACCAGGAGTGAGAAATATGGTACTACATTTAAGACTTGGGCACATTTGTTACTGCAGCCTTACCTAGCACATGCTGACTGATGATGCTCTGTCCAGTTCCTCCAGTCTCTGAGCTGAGTCTCATCCACTTGTAGCCCAGGATCTAGAATTCCTGCTCTGCTCCTACTTCCTGTATGGAGGCCTCCCTTCCACGTGGTTCCTCCCGGGCATCAGGCGCACAGTATGGGAGCTCTGCCTTGGGTTCCTGAGCAGCCAGGCCCTCTCTCCTCTTTGATTGCCACTGTTCACCCTTCTGCTTAAACTTCCCAATCACACTTTTGGAGAATTCCCAAACTCTTGCCCACACTCACTGGCCTTGTGAATAGTCTACATGTCACTCACTCCCGCGGACAGCACTGGGCAGCTAGAGGAAACCAAATTCAGGCACTTCCTCTGTCCTCCCTTTCCTTGTGATGGGGTCCCACAGGCATGTAAGGAGTGACCTCAAGGGGAATTCCTTCTTCCAACTCCCATGAGATATAAAGCAAGTCCTCTCAGCCAGATCTGCACCTTTCCTCCAAACGAGGTCTGGGCCTGTCGGGGAAAGAAGCCAACTCCTCTCAAGCCAGACTTCTCGGCAGCCCTGGTCTTGAAAGATGCCTCTAACTGCCATCTTTGCTGCTGCCTGAGGTCCCTCCCACCTGGGGCATGGGACACTCTATTCTCTTCCAGGTCTCATCTCTGTCCACAAGGCATAGATTTTCATACCTTCTTCTCACAATCGAGTTGTGAGCATCAGTTTGGAGCCTTTCCTCTCCTCTCAGCAGGAATTGTGAAAGCCAGGCTACAAGAAAGCATGATTAAGCATGATTAAGGAATAGTATTGAAAAAATCCATTCAAATGGTTATGATGGTAAATTCTTCAATCAAAAGTCTTTAACTGTTAAGTTTTTTTTTTTTAATGAAAAGTGCTTTTCAAAAAAAAAAATTCAGTTCAAAGTCGGAGATGGTGGCACACATCTGTGATTCTAGAGCTTGAAAGTCTAAGGCAGGAGAATTACAAGTTCCAGGCTAATCTGGGCCACACAGTGAGACCCTTTCAAAAAGAGAGATTGAAAGAGTAAGGACAAGAAGGAGGAGGAGGAGGAGGAGAGGAGGAGGAGAGGAGGAGGAGGAGAGGAGGAGGAGGAGAGGAGGAGGAGGAGAGGAGGAGAGGAGGAGGAGAGGAGGAGAGGAGGAGAGGAGGAGGAGACATAATCATTTCAGTTTTTCCGGTTCGTTCCTCCCTTACACAGCTGGTGCAGGAGAGTCGTGAAGTGGGGCGAGGGCTCCAGTCAGAGCATCGTTGACTAGCCATGTCCTCTTGAAATGAAGTACGTAAGTTCAACAACTGCCAAGCCATGACAGAGTCAGCTTTCCACAGAGTAAGCAAGAGGGGGTGGGGAGCTGGTGGGGAGCACTCTGCAGTCCCAGGCTCTCACCGAAGACCTTGGCCTTCCCCGGCCTCCCATCCCTGCGTCTCTTTGTTCCCCACTCACAGCCTAGATCCTTTGCAAACAGAAACAACACTTGGTCATGCTCGGCTTCCCTCTTCCTCTACCCCAAACCTTTCCAGTTCTGATCCAGATCACCAAGAAGAAAATGCAGTAATGTTAGCAACAGCATAGGCCTTGGAATGAGTTGGCCAGTGAAAAGGACTACCCCTGTGTTCCTACCCCTGTGTTCCTACCCCGTGTTCCTAACCCTGAGGTTCTTTTGGTGTTATGTTTGGTGTGGTGGGGGAAGCCTAGGGTTTTATTTATAATTAGTATGAGGCTGGCAAAGAAAGCATGCAGAGGTTAGAGGACTGCAGTCAGGTCCCAGGGGCATGCTCAGAAAGTATGTTTGCCCTCTGAACTATCTCACTGGCCCTATTTAAGAAGGTTCTCATGTATCCCAGGCTGGCGTTTAACTCCCTATGTAGCCCTTGAATTTCTGAACCTCTGATCAATGCCTCCTGTGTGGTGGGATTACAGCTGTGTATCAACATATTCAGTTTTATGGACTACTGGGGATCAAACTCAGGGATTCGATCACCTAGCCAAGCAGTCTACCAGTGAGCTACATTCCCAGCCCTTAAATCACTATTGTTTTGCTTTGAGACAGGGTTTCACTACATAGCTTCTAGTAGTGAATTCTAGTGAGCTAGAATTCTCTATGTAGATCAGGCTGCCCTTGAACTGACAGAGACAGACCTGCCTCTGCCTTCCAAGTGATGTGATTGAAGGAACGAGTCACCACTCCCAGAGAAATCACTGTTTTAGTTCTGTATTGTCAATGTATATCTCATAAGCATACGTAATTACTCAAAACCTTACCTATGAATTAACTCCTAAGAGTCCGGAAGTGCCAAAATCAGGACCTCTTACACAGAGGGAGTGTGAATGGTCTACTCTAGTTGTTATCAGTAGCCCTGGCAGCGGTCTGATCACTGCACGATGATTCCCAGGAGCTCCTCACATGCACACGATATCGCATGTGACTTGTAAACAACCTGCTCATGCAGGCTGCTGCTGTTGCCGCACCTTACACACGATGGAAAGAAGCCAAAGGAATGAATACACACGGCCGCCCAAAGATGGGATGAGAATTTGGACTTTATTAAATGAGGGATTCTGTTTTGTTTTACTTCTGATATATCATTGGCCATCAAACTTTGGTTCATTTAATTTCTAATTAAAGTATGAATTTCAATGAATTCCCAACACTGTGTGGCCTATGGAACAGAATGCAAGATATCCTATAATTCAAAATTTTCTAGAAGTCATGCTTAAAAGGTAAAAAGAAATGATGAAATCAATTCAAACAAGTTTACCTAACTCGAGCTATAATTTCTACATGAAATGGTAGTGAACAGTAAGAGATTTTATATTGTCCTTGCCTTGTTTTCCCCCATTTTTAAAAGCCACTGTAGGCAGGTGTGGTGCTCTCTCCAGTAATCCCAGCACCTAGGAGGCTGAAACAGGACGAGCCTAAGTCTAAGGCAAGCCTGGGCTACACATCAAGACCTGGTTAGAAACAAGAAAGAGAAAGGAGAAAAAGGGAGGAGAAGAGAGAAGAGGGAGGGGAAGGAAAAACAGAGGAGCAGTTAAAAGCAGGCACAGAGAAAGCCTGGCATAGATCAGAGTCTCCATTTCTCCCGGTACCAACAATAGTCACTTAGAATCAGCCAAAACCACTGACTAGGGATAAGAAAGACCATAGAGTCTATACACTCTGGTTTTTATCAGAGAGACACCCCCTCCCCAAAGGACGTACGAACAGAAAGGGGCTTGAGATGTTCTCAGTGACTGCACCAGGGAAATCCAGCAGACAGGGCACTGTCACATAATAGAGCGCCCTAGAGCTGGCGCTATGAGTCACTAATTCATATAGCCATTTAATGGCCGGTTCTCCACTTCTGGACCCTGTCCAGTCAGTTTTCAACTTAGACCAGGCCACCAGGACCACCATGTCAATCAAGTGTAAACCTAAAACTGTGTTTGAAAGCTGAGGCACCCCTGTCGCTAGCCTGCTCAAAGACCCCAGGGGAGGCCTCCTGTCTCTGCCTCGTTCATTTAATGACGAACATGAACCTTGGCACATCTCTACCGGGACTATCCATATTTCAGGCCATCAAAATACATGCCTGACAAGAGATCTCTGTATTGAAAGCTCAGCTCTGCTGGCTGAAAATGAAATTTAAACATTTTTGAAATTTAAGATTTGGCCACTAACTTATTATTTTACTTTATCTTCTTATCTTTTTGTTCTGGGAATGGAAGCCTGGAGCATTGTAGGTGCTAAGCTGCCTTCTCTAGCCCGCTTTAGTTTGTAAGAGGGCTCACCAAGTTGCTCAGGATGGCCTTGAACTCACTGTGTAGCCCAAGCAGGTTTTGAACTTGCGATCTTCCAGCCTCAGCATCCCACCCCACTCCACAAGTAGCTGAGAGATTTTATATCACCAATCCAGTTTCATTTCTACACATTCTTGCAAAACAACAAACCCAGAACTGTCTGTCTCCAGGCCAGTGACCACTACCAGCCCCAGTTTAAGAAAGAAAGCCCAATGTGTAATTAGAGCATTGCGAAGCAGTACTGCCATCTGGTGGCAGCCTCAATCTAAGCAAGTTCCCCAGGAGGACAGGGTCAGCTTCTAGGAAGGTGGTTTCCAAACTGTGCTCTCTGACCCACAGAGCTTGTTAAAAATGCACATTGCTGAGTCCTATAGAACCCTAGTCTCCATGACGGACACCAAACATCCACACGTGATTCAATGTCCCAAGTGATCTTCATGCCCAGTAAACTAGAGAAAATTACCAACCTAAAGGACTTGTCTAATTGATGGAAGCTGAGAAAATTCAGAGGCAGCAAATGTTGAAGGACTCATTTTCCCTAATGCTGAACAGAGAGAATTGCTATTCTCTGAATCTGATGGGCTCCAGGAGTTGTTTTATCTAGATATAACACCCTGTGCATAGTACAGAAAGCTAAAAGGAACCTAATCTGATCTCTCTTTCTCTCTCTCTGTCTCTCTCTGTGTCTCTATCTTTCTGTCTCTCTGTCCCTGTCTTTCTCTGTCTCTTTATCTCTCTGTGTGTCTCTATGTCTCTCTGTGTGTCTCTCTGTCTCTGTCCTGTCTCTCTGTCTCTGCCTCTCTGTCTGTCTGTCTCTCTCTCTCTGTGTCTCTCTCTATCTTTCTGTCTCTCTGTCCCTGTCTTTCTCTGTCTCTTTATCTTTCTGTGTGTCTCTCTGTCTCTCTCTGGCTCTCTGTCTGTCTGTCTCTATCTTTCTGTCTCTCTGTCCCTGTCTTTCTGTCTCTTTATCTCTCTGTGTGTCTCTCTGTCTGTCTGTCTGTCTGTCTGTCTCTCTGCCTCTCTCTCTGTCTGTCTCTCTGTCTCTGTGTCTCTGTCTCTATCTCTGTCTCTCTGTCTCTGTCTGTCTGTCTGTCTCTGTTGAAACCCTGAAACCCTGTCATCAGGTACCTGCAGCTCCCCTCCCTTGTCACCCCAGCCCAACTCTGTCCCCTTCACATCTAGATCCAGCCGTCTGGATTGCTTCAACTCTCATCTCTCCTCCATTCCTCAGCCCTGCTGCTTTACAAACCTCACAGCACTCACGGTCAAAGTAACAGCTCGTCCCGCATCGCCCTCTCAGAGGCCTCTCTGGGGAGCCTTTTAGGCTAGACTGGGTACTCCCCCATTTTAACCCCCCAAAATTCGCTATGTGCAACCACATTGCCTGATACACACATCCTGCCCACACACACAACTGTAAACTCTTCACAGGCAGAGCTGTGTCTCCAAGATTCCCCCAACCTGTACCACGTAGCTAGCAGGCTTTGCTCAGCATTTGCAGACTGAATGTGTGTTTTCAAAAACAACAAGAAATTTGTCTGATATTTTTCAATGATAAAATAAGACTGGGAGAGTGTGGGGAAAGGGCAGGAGCAGAGCAACCTGGGAATGTCCTCACCGCCTCCCAGGAAAGGAGCGATTTCCCCAGAGGACAGAGGCCTGTCACATCTTGCCCAGCTAATCTGACAGAAGCCAGCTGCAGTGGTTGTCCTGCCCTGGGGAAGGCGTGCTGAGGCTGGGAACCACTTGCCACTGTTTGCCCCTGGGGACAGGGGCACAGGGGGAGGGTAATTGACTTGCCTCCCAAATTTATTTATTAATTCCTAGCTGCACCATTTGATGTGGTTTCCAGGAGGCACGAGTTGAAATCTGTTCACTGCCTTTACCACCGCTCCCCAACCCCGTGTAGCAATGGCCCCTAGGGAGCCAGGTAAACCTCAGAGCCAGCTCACCAGTGAGACTCCAGGCAGGCAGGGTGTAGACATGGTGCCCATCACACAGAAGGGGCGAGCTCCTGTGAAGGGCTCAGCCCCCGAGGCTGAAGATTCTGATACTGGGAAGAGAATAGAGACCTCAGCAGGATGCTCCTGAGGCCTGGATCTCCGTGGGACGTGGAACTGTAGTTTCTGACTATATTGGGTTCTTATATCTACCATCCTTCTCCTCCCCAATCCCTTCCACTCCCCAACACCAGTAGAAGAAAGAAGCTTAGAGGGGAAAGGGTCATAGATCACTTTAGACTACTTCCCGATGATTAGGGACATTGAGATTTTAGGGACAAGTCCAGTCTTCACTCTCAAGATATCTCCAACCAGCAATCCAGCAAAACAGCAAAATAGCAAATAGCAAAAAAAGCTTCGGAGGAGCCGCCGCCGCAGACTCTCTGGGCTCTGGCATTATTATACCCTCCCAAGAGTCGCATGCACACACCACAAAGGGAACCAAGGCTGTAACTCCATTGGCAGAGTGATTTCTAGCATCCAGGGAACCCTGGCTCAGTCACCAGCAATAAACTGGGCGCACTGGACACACTGGGTGGGCTACATGAGGCTTTGTCATGGTAGCGGTCTGAGGCTAGGAGGGCATTGCTAGAAGTGAGGGGTACTGGCTCACCTGTTTGTATGTCTTCCCTGGTCACAGGCATCGTAGGTCATTCTAAGTGAACGACAACAGCCTTGGTGCCCAGAGGCCAGGCTGGTGCCACGGCTTTGTCCCTTCCTTCAGTATCTACACATTTCTGCCTGTTTCCTACGGCTGATATAAATGGGTTTGTAATCAGGGAAACAAAACAAAGAGAGGGAGGAAGGCTGTGACCTAGACATGGGGCACCTATGTAGGCTTGCATCCTCCTGGAGGCACGCGGCGGCGGTGACCTCATGTGACAAGTGTGGTAATGATGGTGTGTGCACAGCGTGCTCTGTGCACGTCGTTTCTCATTTTCCTGTTCCTTCTCTGGGATCCTCCTTTAAGAAACTAAAATGTCTCCCTTTCCTCTGGGGACTTTCTTTCCCTCCGCCCAGTTCTGTTCCCTGATTCTCTTTCTATGTCTGAAGACTCAAACGTCCTCAACCCACACCAGGACATGCCTTCAGCTTCATTGACCCTGGAATAGAATCCTGAAAGTCTTGATTTTCCTTTTCACCCCTACAAAAGATTCATAAGCACACACAAGCACACATGTACACACACACACACACACACCAGACTTTGTGATCCCCTCTTGGAAAAGTCTTGTCTACTTCCATTCCTACACGTCTCTGCTCACGGCTACACCAGGGCCAAGCCAAGCACTCCTTTCTCTGAGTGCCTTTTACCTGTCATGGACTCAGACCTATGCTGGGGGAGCCAGCAAGGTCCTTGTCTCAAGAGCAAAGCTTAATGGAACACCCCAAACCTCAATAGTCAATTCAAATATCTGAAGCAATATTTTTAAAATTCAAGATTAACTCCAAATATGCAAGATGAATGAGATGCCAAACTTTAAATAAAGAAAATCTCTGAGTGACTGACTTCTATGCCTTAGGCACAGTTGAGGATGCTTTAGCATGGTCCCCAGAATGAACTGGTTCCTGTAACTGGGAAGGAGTTCCTCAGCAGGACCCAGACAATTCAGGAATACGTGGCTCTCAGCCCTGCATCTAGCGAGTCTGTGCCTGTCTTTCTGTACAATGACACTGTGACGTGAGGAGCCCAGGGTCCTCAGCAGCCCACAGGACACAGCCATGAAGTAGCCAGAACTCAGAAGGCAGCCAGCAGCAGTGAAGCTGCTTCAGAGTCAGGCACTCCAGGCTCCACAGGACCTGGTCCAGAGGGGAGGTGACCATGTAATGAAGGGACAGGGACACTGGGTGCAGGGCCGAGGAGCTCCAGGAGTCACCTTGGTAGACTTTTCCTCCTCACAGCTTTTGGGCCTGTTCAGAAAGGTCAGCTGGTCTGCCCACTCAAGGTCGTGTCAGATACCAGTGCCGTCTCTACTACCTCCTCAGGCCGACAGGACACCTCAGGACCCCTGGCCCTAAGCTTCAGAGACAAAGCAGGCCGTTACTCCGTAGGCCTCTGGCCCTGTGGCTGCCTAGGACTCCTGAGATAGGCCTGGGGACTGCCTTGTGTGTATTTTAGCTTCAGGATCCCACTCGCTCAGCTCCTAGGGATCTTGTCAGGACCCTGTCCCTACCAGGGAGGTCGCCTTTGCCTAGAGTAAGGCCAGGAAGGAGTCCTGGGGCTTCTCATTCAGACCCGGGACACAGACAATATCCATCTTCCTGCCCCGGGAGCCTCAGAGGGTGGTTCCAGGCCAATGTCATCTCCAAGGGAGGTTCTTGCTGCCTTTTCTATGCTACCAGAAGTATTGAACTTAGAATGGTTAGGAGAGGCTGTGGCCAAGCCTGCAGATGCCAGTGGTTCCTGAAGAGGGATGCTATGCAACCATGGCCCCAGTTTTGATGGAGAAACACTCCATGTATGTATGTGCAGGCATATACATGTGTGTATATGTATGTGGACACATATGCATGTGTGTATGTATGTATAGGCATATACTTGTGTGTATATATGTACATGGGCACATGCATGTGTGTGTATGTGTGCAGGCATATACATGTGTTTTTATGTCTGTGGAAACATGCACATGTGTGTGCATGTATGTGCACACACATGCATGCATGTGGAAGGGATTAGAGATAGGTCCGGCCAACAGTCATGTGCTGAAGAGACCCAGGCAGGCTGACTTCACTTGATTCAGCTCTCTGGTAGGTTTCAGAGGATTATATTGTCAGTCAGAAATTCTGTTTGTCCTGGGAGCCTGAGTTGTGACCACATTTATACATATTCATTCAACAAACATGGGTCCCCACTGTGAGCCAGGCCAAAAGCTGTCCTACCCCGGCTAGGTGCACCCCTAAGCATACTGTACACACACCCAAACTTAGAAATCTTTTTCAGCCCTCACTGAGACTGAATGCAATAGTCTTAGTGGTTGTGTCCTAGTCCACAGGGCATCCACACGCTTACAGTCAAGGGCTGCCTTCTCTCTCGGGCACTGCTGGTACATTGGGCTGTGACAGAGGAAAGATATCAGACTGACACAGGTCAGGGGACTCCACACACAGAACCAAGATCTGAAGCAAACAGAGACAAAAGGTAACAGGTTCTACTACGTTACTCAAGCCACGACCCCACGCCAGCTCAGGCTTCCTCATTTTTAATGCCAACCCTGCCTCATTCACATTGTGGCCTGTCACAAAGCCCATATGTCTTCAGGGTACACCCTGACAGACACACACACACACACACACACACACACACACACACACACACAGAGACACATACAGACACACACAGAAACCACACACACACACAGAGACACACACACAGACACCACACACACACACACAGAAACCACACACACAGACACATACAGACACACACAGAAACCACACACACAGAGACACACACACAGACACCACACACACACACACACACAGAAACCACACACACAGAGACACACACACAGACACCACACACACACAGAAACCACACACACAGACACACACACACACAGATACACACACACACACACACACACACACACAGATATACACACACACACCTCATACTTTTCACCAGGTTAACCCCTGCAGAGGGTTTTCAGTAGCTCGCCACTGCCTATGCCTACAAATGAACCCTGACCAGCATTCCAGAATCCTGAGGACTGGAGCTGATTTTCTTGGCTCACATTCCTCTTGTCCCTCCCCACCCCCACCCCTGCACAGCCAGTGTACACAAGTGTTCTCTCTCGACTTCTCCTTCCCACCTATGCTCCGTTTGCAAAGCCTTTCTGTACATTCCCTACAACCTCCAAAGTCCTGTCACTCCCACTGTGCCCAATTAAACCCACTAAGGCTCTCCCAAGGAGCCTTCTCAATGGTCACAGATGGGTACTGCCCTCTTTAGCTACTCTGTACTACCTGAGTGTGACACACACACACACACACACACACACACACACACACCTTCTCCTACTGCCTCTTGCCTGCTAGCACCCCAGCTAACCTCAGAGCTGAGGTTGGGGACAGGCCATCCATCTCCCCTTTGCTTCTTGTTTCATGTAGCACAGGGTTGGGCACCCTGGCACAGACACTTTCACCCACTTAGCCCACCCCAGGCCCTGGGGTTGATGTGTTGTCTCTCTCCGGAAGGGTGTGACCCTAGCCCCCTGTTGAAGGCATCAGCCTCTGGCTGGGTGGCTCTAAGTCTAAGGCCTCTAAGTCAGGCTGGGGCCTGCTCAGCTGGGCGGGAACCTTACACATTCCTGCGGAATTAAACAAGGCCCTGCTGGCTCCAGGCTCCCGGGATGAAGACCATCCGGTTTGCCTTTGGAGCCGCTTTTCTGCTTCCCCAGGCTGTTAGCCCACACGGTTCCAAAAGAAAGTTCTTCAGTCTCCCAGGGCAGTGACCTCAATAGCCACAGGGAAGGGTGAAAAGTCACATCTGTGGTCATTTGGTCTGGGTCAAGGCCAGAGCCTCTGCCCTCTGCTGCCTCCTGCCTCATGTCCCCCCTCCCCCCGAGTCACATGTCTAACACACTTACACACATATGCATGAATGCATGGCGACACGAACACACAGACACATGCACAATTACACAGAAACACAGATGCAACTGAGCAAGCACGAGATACTCATGTAAATGCACAAAGTTGTTTCCACACGGATGGACACAAAGAAACAATACACACACACACACACACACACACACACACACACACACACACACCCTATCGTGGTAGTTGAGAGGAAGTGCTCATGACAAGGACCTCAAAACCATACTCAAAACCATACTTTCATGACCAACTTACTTCTCTACTGCAGTCACATAACCCCCTTCATGAAACTTAGTCCCCAAAACTAAGATAAACATGTGACCCTGCTTTGAGTCTGTGCTTGTGACAATCCACAGGCACATGGTCCACTTCAAGCCATGGACAGTCATTTATGCTTCCGTGGGCCCAAAAGCATGGCATTCATGTAAGGAAAGGCAGTTCTCTTTCTGCTGCCTTAGTCCCTTTGCCAGAGATGAGCAGACAGTACCAACAGGGTGCTTTACTGCCACCTACAGGAAATCAGCCGTAAGAAATACTCCAAGTGCCCACTATTGGGTCCAAGAGAAGTACAAAACTATAACGATTTCAAAGGACCAAAGTGTCCGTGGTGGGAAGGCTGGGGCGAGGCTCAGCAGACAATGTGCCTGCAGGATCCACACCAGCACCTGTGACCTTGGGGCTGTGCAGAGGGACGGGAGCTCCCTGCGGTTTGTTGTTCAGCCAATTCAGTCAAATCAGGGCACTCTGGGTTTGCTAAGAGATCTTGTTTCAAAAAATAAGGGCTGATTAAGAAAGATACCCAGTACTGACCTCAGGTCTTCACGTGTATAAGTACACAGACAGACAGACAGACAGAGAGAAAGAAAGAGAGAGGGGGGAGAGGGAGAGGTATATACACACACAAAGTGCCATGGTGTAAATAATCCCTCTTAGCTGTGCCACTGTTGTACAATCCCATGGCCACCCTGTATACGACCCCCATGACCCCTGTCATGGGCTGAACTGGGTACTCTCAAACTCTCCTGTTGAGGCCCGAGCCCCCAGCGCCTATAAATACAACCATATTTGGAAATATAAGCACAGAGGAGGCCCATTCAGATGGGTTGCTAGGGTGGTCCCTAACCCCGTGTGACTAGTGTCCTTATAAGGAGAGAATAGGGGAGCACAGAGAGGCCAGGGGCTCAGTTTAGAGGGGGCCACCGAGGAAAGAGATGGGAGCCAAGGAGGGAGGCTAAAGAAGGCCCTGGCCCGACAGTTTGATCTTGGGCTCCCAGCTTCCACACTTGTGAGAAAATACATTTCTATAGTCTAAGCCACGGCACTGGTGGTACTCGTGATACAAAGGCAGGAGTGACCAAGCGGTCCTGGAAAATCACCAAGCAGTATCCAGAGCTCTGAGCACCGGGGCCGCGCTGCCACGGGGCCCTCCGTCTTTCTCCTTCACAGGAGCAAAGGTGTGAACTCCCAGCACAGCCTGCTTGCGGTTCAAAGTCCACCTTGCAGCACCCGGGAGGCCACTGGACAAGAGAGGTCAGCGCAGAGAGAAGGTGGGCCCCTTACGCCTGGGCCAGCTCATGGGCTGGCCCTGAGCCCAGCATGTCTCTAGGTGCTAAAGAAGGGCTTGGCAGAGCCTCCTTGTCAAACACCCATGTCCACTCAGGGCAGGCTCAAATTAGTCTGCCCTGCAGCACTCAGCTGGCCGCAACTGCAGCACTCGTGCTAGGATTTCACTTTCGACACTGATTTATGGGAAACACAAGGGTTGCCTAAAACTCACTTGAATTCCTGCTCAGTGAGGCAATGGTTCAGCGAGGCGAAGAAGGAATGAGCCCAGCCCTGCCATCCCATGGGGCGTGGGGAGAAGGTGGGAGCGTCCCCATAGAGGCGGCTACGCCCAGTGATCAGAGCCACGGGGGTGGGCCATCCGCTCCAGCCCCAGGGGCTGCAAGGACTCCTGGGAAAATGGCATCTTCATGCAATCAGGTTCTCAGCAGCCCTGAAAATGAACGAACCAGAGTTACACATGTCAGCAGGCATGAGTCCTACCCACATGCGGGGAGGAAAAGCTAACTGCAGAACATAGATTCCAATGTCACAATTTATTTGAGATTCCAAAGAATGCTAAACAACCCTGGAAATGCCTTTTAAAAACTGACACATGGGACTGGAGAGATTGCTCAATGGTTAAGAACATTGTGTGCTCTTCTAGAAGTGCTGGATTCAAATCCTACCAACTACACGGTGGTTCACAACCATCTGGGATGAGATCTGATGCCCTCTTCTGGCATGCACACAGAACACTCATGCATAAATAAACAAAATAAAATTTAAAAACTTACACATGAAGGGGGGGACAAGAGGTGGTAATGGGAGTATGATTAAGATGTGCCATGTATGTATGAAACGTCATAATGAAGCCCATTAGCTATAGTTACTATATTCTAATAGTTTTAAACTAGCGAATAAGCCAGGCCACAGGTGCATGCTGTGCTTATAGTCCCAGCACTTGGATGATGAAGGTAGGAGAAGCAGGCCTTTAAGGCCAGTCATGATTATATAACAAATCTGAGGCCAGCCTGGACTACAAGAGATCTTCCTCAAAATGATAGCCAAAATTTGCATGTAGCTTTAGAAAAGAATAAAAACAGACATTGAGAAACCCCCAAATGCAGGCTGGCAGTTACTTTGACAGGTGAAGGGGGCAGAAGAGATGTGCACCGGGAAGCTGAACATAAGGGCTGTGGTTGCATCATAATTCTTTTTCTGAAACTGTTTCATAGCTCCATAGGTGTTCATTGTATCAGTGTGTGTGTGTGTGTGTGTGTGTTGTTTTATTGTTGTTGTTTTATATGTATCCCTGTTCTGATCTGCATTGTATAATAACTGTCTTTTAAAAGGAGACTTGAAGGCAAAGAGATGAAGTAGAGTTTCCAGCCTCTGAGATGGGCGTGGCAGCACAGGAAGTTCATTGTAGGTTCGAGACTAGCCTGGGCTACATAGCAAGACCATGCTTTAAAGAAGGCAAGGGAGGCAGAGAGGAAGAGGAGGAGGAAGAGGAGGGAGATTATTTCTTCAGTTTCGCATCTCATAGTCTCAGCTCCAAAGCCCCTGAAGAGCATCCCAGGTGGCTCTGTGACACTAGGGCCAACACCGTGGACAGAGTGAACATTCGGCTGAGCCTCAGAGATTCAGTTTTCCCCATTGCACCAACGGGTGGGGGGATCTGCAAGCCTTCCATATAATGGGCTGGCAGGAGGCCTTCCCTGTGCTCAAAGCTAGAGAATAAACAGATTGGGGCACCTGTCCGAGGCCTCAGAGCTCTGCAATCTCCTTACAGCCCTATGCTTCCAGACTGCTCAAGTCCCACAGGCCCTAGGACCTGACCTGCTCACCACTCCAGGAAGACCATGCCCCTGCATCGCTGTGTTAGTCTCTTTTGCAGGGCTGGACCACAGCTGTAGCTGGACAATCAATCCCGTTGCCCCAAATAGCCCAAAGTGTGGCCACCCCCTGGTTCTTCATCAGGTCCTCCAGGAATTGAGTGTAGCCCTGGATCCCACTGACCTCCAGCCTCCCAGCAAAACTTGCAGCCTGGTTTGATAGAGTTGCATCTCGCCCTCCAGCACCCAGCTTATCTGGTTCTTCTCTACAAACAAGGCTAGCTTCTGGAAGCCCGAGTTGCATCTTATTATTCATTGGACAAACACAATAAATAGTTCTGATGTACTATATGCCTTGTAAGACGCTGGGGACTCAGTGGTGGAGCAACAGTGTTCAGTCTTAATCAGATTGAATCACGGAGATGGAGTGACAGAAGGCTAGAGTCATCAGCAGAGAACTGAGTGCAGGCCAAAGACCATCCAGTCAGACCCAGATACACACAGCAGGAACAAAACCCAGGATGACATCACTTCCAAAGGTCACGTTAGTATGCTACAGAGCCAGGAGAATCCCAGAAACTACAGGGACCTGAGACCAAGTTCACCCTGAGCTCAGTATCCACTACCAGGCTGACCTTGGAAAGCCATTTGCAGCCTCCGAATACCACTGGTGGCAAAGGTGGGTCTCTGGGAGCTGTGTCCCACTCTATCTGGAGGCCACACACTGAAGATAATAAGCTGGGGTCACATTCACAGTGCCAAATCTTAAGCCAAAATTTGTACTTCCCTTCTTCACCCAGAAAGGGTGAAATCCGGAAATCTGAGGATAGTCTCTTAACAGGAGGTGACTTCCAGAACACCTCCCAACACACCCTGAGAAGCATGAGTCACTCTCTGTTGCACAAACTCTAACCCTGGAATCTGATCCTAACATACCCTGCCCCCCCCCCCCACACACACACAATACTACACCCTCACTTCATGCCCAACCAGCGGTTCTCAACCTGTGGGTCGAGATCCCTTTGGGGGTCCCATGTCAGATATTGACATTACAATTCATAACAGTAGCAACGAAATAATCTTATGGTTGGGGACCATCATAACATGAGGAACTGTATTAAAGGATCGCGGTGTTAGAACCACTGAGAACTGCTGCTCCCAACATCAATGGGAGGCAAGGCTCCCTGACTGAGCTGCCTCCCAACTGTCCTTCAGCTCCAGGATCCCCAGAGACTGGGTCAAGATGGAACTCCACAGAACCTGCTGAGAGGAATGATGGGGTCCAAAGAGAAGAGCAGTCTGGTGTCAGCTGACTCTCAGGAAATGGGCCGTGTTTACAGCTTTCAGCACACAGTGTTCGCCGTAGAGACTCCCACCCAAGAATTGCTAAGTGAGCGCGGCCGAGTGCACAGTCCAAGGCACGTCTCAGATGGCACCTCTGCCCCATTTCACAATAGCACAGCAATAGCCCAGCCCCAACCAGTCTGAGACTGTTTTGTTTGGCCCGCAGAATGTTTGACACGAATCCTGTGGCCAACATGTAACACTAGGAGAGATCACGTAAAAGTCCAGATTTGAAACCAGAAGAATGGCTTCCCACTCCCTCGCCCTCCAAGAAAGAAGCCTCGGTCCGACTCCTCACTGCCGCACCCCTTCCCGACTTGCCTACCAACGGAGGGGACCGTTTATCTCCTACCATCTGCCCTGGCTCTCCTTTCAACACATCACTCTCCCAGCCCCCGGGGGCTTTGGAATTTGTGAATTCTCATTTTAGAGTCTGAGACTGATTTTGTCTGTGGAAAGTGTGGTCTGTAATTCTGCCGGCCCACTCTCTCCCTCGGGGGCAGCATTCAAGTGGGGAGATATGAGCGGCCGTGAGGAAGGCAAGCGTGGTTGGAGAAACACACTTAGAGCTGTGACTTAGTGCAGAAGGCAAGGAGAGACCCTTAGCCAGACTGTGGGAGAGCAGCCCTGGGTAAGATATGCAAGGGAGGTCAGAGATGAACCTTGGGAGGGCTGCAGGGCCTCAACATGAGGAGCCGACTTTTTAGATTCTAAAGTGGGCTGATTCCTGGAGCACACGATTGCCCTTCAGCCCCTTTCCCTACCCCAGACTCAAAGCTTCCTTCATCCCTGTACACAGAAAGGAGAAGAGTAGCCAAGGCCTAGGCCAGGCCTCAAAGACTTCAAAACAGACCGCAAGGCTCTCTCCCCATACGGTACATCAACTTCTCTGTTAGCACAAGTGTCTATTGACTTAACATTTGTCTGCCATCATGGTTTAACAAAACCTCCTTGGAGAACAACCCAAGATGGAGATAATTCAAACCATCTTCCTGCCAATTGGGACAGAACAGTCATGATTTGGTGTGAGAAAGACTAAAAGAAGGTGTCATGACTCAGCGAGTGAGTGCCAGCTCCCTCAGGCTTTGATGTCACTAGCCTAACTCACTACTTTTCCTACTAGGCCATCTTGAAATGACAAGAAAGGATTTACCATGGGATGGGCCTCTCCACACTGTGGGCTTAAGTACCTGGGATCTTCCCCAGCAGCGGGAGGGTCCTACCCTCTCCTGCCGAGCGCAGTTTGGTTCATTGGCTGGCTTATGTTAGGAGTAACAGTTGATGGGATGGAGTTAAGGACCATGGAGGCCCCCAGGCCCTTGTGCCCCCCAACATGAGGCTCCTCTTTGCATCTGGCTGACTCTTGTCCCCTCCCTCCCTCCCCAGTTCATTTCCTTCCCCCCTGAAATTTGGTTCTAGAGCTGGAGATGTCTTCTTTCTCACTGGCCCCCGAAAGCTCTCAGAGCAGCCTTTCCCTACAGAAGGCAGACTGCCAACAGCAAAGGAACACAGTGGGAATCGTCAGATTAACCTCCACAGAAAGGACCCTGCGCAGGCCATCTGCTTCTCAAGTTTTATAGTTATGGTCCTGAACTGACCAGGGCTGATGCTCTTTTTGCCCTAAAGCCAAACATCCTCCCTTTTAACCCTTGCTCTCTCTCACCATCCTCACCCTCCCTTAAGCTACCTCCTCCAGGTCCTTTAACTGCCAACAACTTACCTTCCCAACTTTGATTTATGGCAACCAGAGGGATAGCAAAGCTACAGCTAACTGCACCCCCAACACCATTTTGAAGTCATTCAACATTCTGGGCAGAACTTTTCTATTGAAAGGCAAACACAAACCTACAAAGTCCCACACGAAGTTGCAGACAGACACATACCCTCACAGCCAGAGATAACAGTGAGGGCTCAGCCTTCCTCACACCCGCTGCCCCTCTCGTGCTCTCTCACATGCTGGGCACTTTGGGCACATGCCCCAACACCCTGCCCTGCACGGTGAGCCATTTGGGCCTTCTTTTGAGGAAAAACACTCGGCTCCCAAGAAGGTTCCTGACAGGGCTGTTTTTTTCCAGAGCCGCTGGATAAATTGCTTTTGTGCAAAGATAAACACAAGTGAACTGCATTAGCGGAGCAAGTGACACATTAGTTACAGATGCAGGGCCTGTCAGAACATTGAGGGAACAGCTTTTATTGGGGAAAGGCTCAGAGTCTCATAAATAACCAGTTGGCAATCTCACATAAACATTTGTGCGTTCACATAAACACCGCCTACCACAAACGGGGCCTGGCTGCCAGCAGGGCTTGGAAGAGCCCTTTCTGCCCGTCCTCAGAGAATAAGGACGAGGCTGGAGGTGGCAAAGGGTCACAAGCCCCCTTTCTCCCATAGTTCCCTACTTCTTGGACCCATACCCAGTGCTCTGTGGGGTGGAGGGAGAGATCCAAGTTCTAAATCCTAAGTGTCTGCCAGAGAAAGAGGGTCAGTGCCCAGCCCCAACGGAACAACTGCTCCATTTTCCTGCCTCCACAGAAAGCTCACATTAACCAGCCCAGAAAGGAGAGAATGGGATATGCTGTTGCACTGGGGACTGGCCTGCTGGATAAAGCCAAGTGAAGGCTTGAAAGGAGCTTGGAAATCCTTCTCAATACAACCCCACTGGTTCCCATCAGAATTTCTGAGAAAGTGGGATGAAGCCAGTATCCCCCTCAGCAGCACAGACGGAGCCCACAAAGGATGGCACCAGCCTCATGCCATCCCAGGATGCAGGGTGCCTGGGCTCCCTCCCATTGGCTCTTGAGAATGTCCTTGCATTGGCCCTGAACCTCCTTTCTTTCCTCTGAGACCAATGCTTCAGACCACATCTGTTCAAGGACACAAAGGAGGGCAAGGCAGGCCGTGTGGATTCGACCAGTCAGGCCATTCTTGCTGCTATCCTTTCTGTGCCGAGCCTGGTCCCTCGCACTCCACCCATTTCCCAAGCAAATGCCCTCTGAAAAGGCCCCGGTGCCCTTATTTTTACTGAGGTGAACTGCGGCCTTCATTTGACACCATCTCCCTCCCACATGGACCAAGTATGAAAGAGCAAGACTCTGCCAACAGTCAGCACTCAAACTGTTGACTAAGGTTTTGAATCAGTTAAAGAGGAAAATAAGAATTTGGGATTTTTTTCTGTCCCCCTCTCACCCTATTTTGGGATTCTTTTAGGAAAAAGAGTATAAAGAAAAAAGAGACCACCCATGTGCCTCGAGATATCTCACAACAAAGGCTAGCCCCAGCACCAGCCGGGGTCACTGTGCTCTGCCACATGAGGAATTAAGACTACTCAGACTGAGTACCTTCCTCTTCTGTCCATTGTGTTCCTTCATCTAATCCCATTCTTCCTTCATCATGGCTTCCCTCTCTGCCCTCTGCAGAACTCGGTGGTCCAGCCAATCTGAATTTAACACCCATCTTGATCCCAATGTTAGACTTCTCATTTTGAGAAGACCTTCTCCTTCTGCAGGTCCGCACCCCACCCATCTATCCAGACACCTTGAAAACTGCCTTCTCCTCTCCTCTCCTCTCCTCTCCTCTCCTCTCCTCTCCTCTCCTCTCCTCTCCTCCCCTCTCCTCTCCTCTCCTCCCCTCTCCTCCCCTCCCCTCCCCTCCCCTCCCCTCCCCTCCTACTCCTCCTCCTCTTCTTCTTCTTTCTTCTTCTTCTTCTTCTTCTTCTTCTTCTTCTTCTTCTTCTTCTTCTTCTTCTTCTTTCTTCTTCTTCTTCTTCTTCTTCTTCTTCTTCTTCTTCTTCTTCTTCTTCTTCTTCCTTCTCCTCCTCCTCCTCCTCCTCCTTCTTCTTCTTCTTCCCCTCTCTCTCTCTCTCTCTCTCTCTCTCTCTCTCTCTCTCTCGAGAATGCTTGAGTGTCTTACTTGTTCCTTTCCTTCCTGCCCTGTGTACAGACCCCTTATATCCTTTGTAGCTTCTAAACTCTAGGGTCTGAGACACCTCTCTCAGGCATCCCTGCCTCCAAAGCACTCATCAGTGTTGGGAGATGGTGGTTCAGTCTGGAGTCATGATTCTGACATGATTGTGGGATGAAGTAGGGAGGGAGATGGTAGCCATGATGGAAACCTTCCCCTAGGCAACAACCTCTTTGGGGCTTTCATTTTGTAGCTGAATAACTCTGCTTTTGAAGAAAAATTAGGATGCCGGGCAGGTACCAACAGCCAAGCACCATGGCTCTATTGACGAAGGCTCCGCCATTTAGGCTCACTCTTCCTGGGAACAAACAGAATGCTTTCTGGGAAAATAGAAAGCACAGTCCTAGATGGGTTTTAAAAGGGCTTTAACCAAGACAGCCCTCAGGAGGGAACACAGGGCAGCCATAACTTATTGTGTTCCATATTTTCACTTCCAATCTTATTTTTGTAGACACAATTTGATAGGCTGCAGCTTAAACACAGATGGAAAATATTCTGGCTTTGTAATAAGAGATAGATTATGGTAGGCCCACCCTGCTGCTCTGTGCCTGTGCATGAATAAATGCATATGATCATGGCCATAGGTGGGGCTGGGAGACGCCTTCATAATATGTGTAGATTTTGACCTAACAATTCTACACTCATCTCTTCTTCCTCATGGTGGACAAGAAGAAGAAAGGACAGAGAAGCTGTGAACTCTATTCCTGGTTCTGCCTGGGTTGGCTCTTCTTTGAGTCTTCAATGTATCAGGGCCAAACTGAGCAGGAAGGAGGGGGACACATGGTATTGTCTACATGACGATGGTGTCAGATGCCTTGCCCTTTATAGGATGCTCAGGATCTGGGGTAGTTAGGAAATATCCTCTAACTCCTTCTAATGTTGCCTGGGATACTTCCTTCATGCTGTAGCACAGAGAGTTGCATTTCAATGAACATCTTTAAAATCATGGTTGAGGAGCTGGGAGACAGCCCAGTGGATGAAGTGCTTGCCTTGCAAGCACAAGGACTGGACTCCAATACAGAAGTTGTGCTTAGTGGTATAGAGAAAGGCAGGGTCAGGAAGATCCCTGGGACACGACGTGCTCTCCAGCTGGCCTAGCCTACTCGGCCTGTTCCAGGTCAATGAGAAACCTGTCTCAAAAGTAAAAAAGGGTGGATGGTATCTAATGAATGAAACCTAAGGTTTCTGTACACCCCTACCACATGAACACAGGCATGCTCACACAAAACAGCATGATTGAACCACATACACAGGCATGCTCACACACGACATGACTGAACCTGGGCTTTTTAGAGTCTAGGATGGCAGGTTTAGGTTTGTTGAACCATCCTTATTTAGGGAAAAGAGGAAAGGAAAAATATTTGAAGGGAAGACATAAGGAAGGCAGGCACACAGAAAGGCGAAAGGACCGTTGCTCAGGCCAGAGCCAGGAGGCAGATCCCACAGAAGATGGCCCAGCCCAAGGTGTGGCCCACACACATCAGCAAACTCCAGGAGAACAGGCTGAGGCCAGCCCCACTGCTGGGGAGCAGCAAGGCCTAAGAGCCCAGCAGGCAGCTCAAAAGCCTGTCGTAGCAGCCACTCTCCCTCCCCTCCTCAAGGAGAGTTCTCATCCGACTTCAGGAAGCTTCGGGAGTGTATAGCACTAGGGACATAGGCTCATGGGAAGTCAGTGGAAAGTGACCTGGGGACTCTGCCCTTGTGAAGGAACTTCTGTGTGGAATGAAATACCCAAGAGAGACTTAGAGGCCATTCCCAAGGGCCTCCATCTATGAGGACCTCTGGGAAGAAGTCTGTGGGACGGTGGCTGTTGGTGGCTTGGCAGAATACGTTTGTTTGGTTTTCATTGTAGACATTTCTACATTGCATGGCCATGGTGGTAAAATTCTTAGGCACTGTCCTTAGGGATCTTTGAGGGTTTCACAGACCAGAGTGGGTGAAAGCTGTGCTGAGAAAGCCTGCTACCCTCTTAGACTTTGGTATGTCAATCATTCATGTCTGCTGTACTGAAGTCACCACAGCGCTGGGGGAGTCATGAGGGGCTGAGAGCTTTGGATCGACTTCAGGTGGCAGAGAGCTTTAGGAAGACAGTGCCCACCTACTTAAGAAATCTGGCCCAGGGACCCAGGAGCAACATTTCAGAACTGGTTCTTACAAGATGTTGTTGCTGGACTCCCTTCTTTGGAGGAAACACATCCCCATTCCCACCCCCACTCCCAACACACACACACACAAACACACACACACAGACTCTAGGACTGGTAGGGTTACCTGTCAATCACAAGGCTCTTTAGCAAACACTCTTGAAAGACCAATTTGCACCCTAGCTTTCCACCCTTGGACTTCCCAATCCTGGGAATCAATATATGCCCTTTTAATTCAAGCCTGTTTGAATTGATCTTTGGTCACTCATAGCTAAAAATGTCTCAGCTATTACACATGGATAATAAGTGAAATATGTGTCCCCCCCCAGACATAGCCATCCCATAGTCATCACATGTGCCGTGGGATAGCTCTGGGTGTGGCCCAGCACACAATCACAACCTTACATAAAACATTATGAGATATTTGGTGCTTTTTTTTTTTAAAATTCAATTGTGTGGTTCAAGAGTGTAAATTTTGTAGACAGTGTTGGGCCGCTATGTCAAAAGATTGCCTGTGCCTGCAAGTTTTAGCCAAAGAACAAAATCAGAATAAGAATATGTTTTCCCAGGAGCAGAGGCTCATAGACCTCTAGAAAAGAAGCAAAGAGATGTGGACAGGAAGGCGGGAAACCATAGGCAAAAGAAACCCCACACTGCTCCCTACAATGGAGAGGGCCCACATCTCACACGTAGGTGCCCACATGCACACACACACATGCACAAGCACACTTGGAACACGAAGAACACAAGGATCCTTGTTGCCCTTGGAATCCAACACTCAGCGTCAGTACACATGGTCCCAGCTCTAAGCACCCGCTCTCATGACTGACATGAGGCCTTGAGTCAATAGGAGACAGAGTCTGCATATTATGTGAACCTTGAATTAAGCCGATTCCTACATTAGAGGTGGTAGGACAGACTAAATGGGGTAAGAGGAAAAAAAAAAAGAAACAGATGTGCTGATCAGTCAAGTCCTCTCTCGTAAATAGTGTGAGTGTAATTGCGCTATCCCGTGATAGTGACAAGCATACATTTTGTTCCAGGGCGACTAGCAGATTAGCACAGTGTTTGCTACATTTGAGAATCACAGGTGTGGAACATTTTCCAGGATACATAATTTATGATTCACCTACATTTGCACATATGCATCTCAGGATGCAAATGCATGAAGCGTGAGACTGACTCTTTACATTGGCAGCTAACCAGACGTGGAACAGCGCCACTATGGAGAGTGATTCACTGATATCAAATGTCTACTAAGATAGCACTAAAACTTCAAAACTCAAGCTTATAGTTAGCCTCACTTAAACATTTATTTTTATATGTGTTTGATGAAACGTACCAGTTTTAAATTTTGATAGATATGTGTGTATCTATCAAATGATGTAGGATGTCCTCCACAGGCTTGCATGTTTGGACACTTGGTTCCCAGCTGATAGTACTGTCTTGGAAGGCGATGGAAGCTTCAGGATATGGATCCTTGAAAAAGACCTGCCAGCCTCCAGGTTCCTGCTCTGCTTGAGTTCCTGACTTGGCTTTCTTCGGTGATGGACCGTACTCAGGATGTCCATCTCAAACACACACTTTCTTCTCCAAGTTGCTTTGGGTCACGGTCTTTATCAGAGCAAAAAGACATAGCAATTGTCCATAAGAAATGACCAGTAGTAGCTGCTTTAGCCAAACATGGCCTGCTCTCGACTGCTTCTTCCTCGACCTCCTTATCTCACCTATAGCTCTTTCAGTTAAAAGAACTATTTTAAAAACTTTGTGGGCTTCTTTTCTTGTCGCCCTCAATTTTTAACTGTGTGTTCATGTGTGGAGGGGCATTTGCACATGAGTGCAGTACCCAGGGCGGCCAGCAGAAGATACGAGATCCCCTGGATCTGGAGATCCAGGAGACCATGAGGTGCTCAGTATAGGTGCTGGGAAAGGAACTCAGGACCTTTACAAGAACAGTAAACTCCTAACCTTCAGCCCTCTCTCCAGCTCTCCAGTTTTTATATATCAGGTTCTAACTTCCTCCATTAGACAAAAGCCACACCATTTATTTACTTTAAGGCTTATCTTGACTTTAAGCTATCAGTAAGGAGCCTGTTGAAGTCCTAGATGCCCTGCTGTCCAGTAAAGAATTTAAGATGCATCTGTTTGGTCTTTAGAAGCCTCGGTGTCTGCCCATGAGGCTGATGAGACATGCCCTCGAGGGTTACTAAGCGTTACTGAAGGATTTGCAGCCACGCCCTTGGCTTCCTCTTCATCTCAGCCCAGTTTGCTGGCAGCACCCTGGCCCGTGGCTTTGCCCTGAAGCCTGTTCTTCCGTTGAGAGACTTCAGCTGAAACGGCCGTCCCAGCCTCCTCAGCTTTCCTAAGTTTGCTCCGAAGTGGAACAGTGCCTTCTTTAGTTCACTGCTATCTTTTCTTCTGCCCAACAAAGTCTGCTAGGAGAAGCTCAGGGAACATTCAATGCATTGCCTGGAAATTGCTTCAGACAGGACACTCTCTGCCATCATCATGTCATCGCAGGCGAAGGCCTCAGTTCTGTCAGTGCTGATTTCAGGCATGCTTTGCTCGGAAGGTTTCCTCCCTGTGTCCCAGGAAGCCAGCCATCTTCTCCTCAACATTCCTCAGCTTCTGCCTTCTGAGGGCTCCAAATCAAAAGCCCAGGGTCTCCATCTTCCCTCACCCTTTACTACTCTAGTTAGGTGACCGGCCTTCCCAAGGATGCCCCAGAGAGCATTGCTGCCATTTCAGTCCTGTGTGCTCACTCCCCACGGAGTGAGACTGAGCTGGTCTATGACTCGTGCTAAGAAACGGAGTGCGGTGGAACTAGGTTGCCTAAGTTTGGAAGTGCTCTCTCAGAATACTGCCAACAGCTCCTTCTCCGTTCCTAAGCACTCACCTCTGGGAGTCTTGAGCACCTCAAAAGACTCCAGCTACCCCACTAGAGAAGCTCCACTACAGAAAGGTCCACAGACACCATGGGGAGAGGGAAAAGCCAGTCCTGCCCAGTCAGCCTCCTAATGATCCCAGACACCCACCCTAACCACCACTGCCTGATACTCCTAAGCAAGCGCAGTGGCAGACACCCTTGATCGCCACCTGAGGCTCCCAGTACCACAAGAGATAAGAAACGGGTGTGTATCTGTTTTGGTTTGATTTGAATTGCAATTTTTTGTTTGTCTTTGTTATTTCTTCACTTCTTAAAGTTCTTTTTTTTAATTGTATGTGTGTGCACCTGTGAGTGCAGGAACCCAAAGAGGCCAGAAGAGGGCATCAGATTTGCTGGAGTTGGAGTTCTAGGGGCTTGTGAGCTCCCTGGCATGGGTGCTGGAAAACAAACTCAAGTCTACAGATGCTCTTAACCACTGTGGTGGTTTGAATATGCTTGGCCCATGGAATGGCACTATTAGGAAGTGTGTCACTGTGGACATGGGCTTTGAGACCCTCCTCCCAATGTCTGGAAATCCTTTCTAGTTTGCCTTTGGAACAAGATGTAGAACTCTCAGCTCCTCCTCTGCCTGCCTGCACACTGCCATGCCCCCACCTTGATGATAATTGAATGAACCTCTGAAATTGTAAGCCAGCCCCAATTAAATGTTGTCCTTTATAAAGAGCTGCCTTGGTCATGGTGTCTGTTCACTGCAGTAAAACCCTAAGACACCCACTGAGCCATCATCCCAGCCTTTCATTTTCACAATGAGCATGCAAAGTTGCAGTCTACTCTGAGACACGTACTCTTGTATCCTGCTCTGGTCGCTCTTCCTTACTCGCTACACTGAGGCTGTTTTAAACTGGCAAGTTTGGGAGCAGTTTGTTAGGCAGTAACACATAATCAAAACAGCCTCAAATACAGCTTTATCTTATTTTTAGTTCTTTAGCTTATTACTATCCCTAGAATGCAGATTAGGAGTTCTCACCCACAACAATGTGATTAGCAATTTTACTAGCACTGAAGAAAATTAAACTTAGAAAAGAACTGTAATTTATAAATTTTTCATATATGGTTTTATTACTTGTCCAACTATCAGTACTCACAGTCAGAACCCTTCTATTCTTAGTAATAAAACTCTGCCATTTTTATCTTACATCCATACTTCCATTCACCTAAAGCTCATCACTTTGTATATATTTTCAATTATGCCATTTTCATTGTATCTCTTTTATGGTTTTTATTACATTTTTCTCATTTTTCCTTTGTCTTTTTTTATTATAAGACATGGTCTCACTATGTAACCCTGGCTGTCCTGAAACTCACTCTACAAATCAGGCTGACCTTGAACTCATAGAGCTCTGCCTGCCTCTTGCCTCCTGAGAGCTGGGATTAGAGGTTTGTACCACCACATGTGGCTTCTTTTTTATTTTTATTTTACTCATTACTATTTGGGGGACACATATACCTGGTACACATGTGGCTATCAGAGGATAACTTTCCAGAGGTGGTTCTGTCCTCATACTGTGGGTCCTTGAGATGGAATGTAAGTTGTCAGGCCTGTGTGTGGCAAGTGCTTCTACCCTTGGGCTGCTTGCTTTCTTCCTTCCTTTCTTCCTTCCTTTTCTTTCTTTCTTTCTTTCTTTCTTCCTTCCTTCCTTCCTTCCTTCCTTCCTTTCTTTCTTTCTTTTTTTCCTTTTGAGGCAGGGGATGCCACTGCATAGTGTACATTGTCCTTAAACTCTCTGAGACACTCTGAGTGCTGATTTATAAATGTGAGCCACCATGCCTGGCTCACGTCATTTTTAAACCAGTATCCATTTGTTAACTTAATTTATAACATTTAAGTGTGGAGACGTTAGGACTGTTACTTCATTAGACTGAAGACATAAGTGTGCAAAGGTCTTTGACAGACAGAGGGGAAGCTGAGCACTCACTTCGACCAGAGGGAGCACAGGAATAACCAGAGGATACCAGGGAGGGGCTTTGCTGAAGCTGTGTGTTGAGCTGCCCCCCCACCCCGCCCGCCCCGTCTGCCTTCTCAGGCAGACTGCTATTCCACTGACCAAGTCTGAATGGCCTGAGCCATGGTAAGGGACCCAGCAGAGCCCAGCGCACCCAAAGCACATCAGATCTTCTGAAGGTCTGAGGTCTAGAGCTAGGGAGCTAGAGCAAGCTTGGGAGCCCCACACAGTCAAGTCCAGTCAGGAGAGTGGGGAGACCCAGGTTCCCTACGGCTTTTGTTTGCACAGTCTGGGGTGTGTTTCTTGCCCTCACAGCCTCCAAGACTTGTTTTTGAGAACTTCTAGCCTTCTCTTTGCAAAATTGAGATGAGAAGAACCTGTCCCTCCTTTGGTGAGAAGAGAAGAATGGGGAAGGAGGCAGGGAGCGATGAGGGAGCTGAGTTGAAAAGATGGAAGCAACAGTTCTTCTTTAAGGCCAGAAAAGCCAATGTTTCCAAGGCCAGGAGCACACATGGCTCAGAGCCACAGATAGACCACCTGAACCCCAGACAGGTGCTTGCTCCCAGCACATGAGGACACTTTAGACGACACACTGGTGAGTAGCTGAGGCAGGTACTGAACCTAAGTCTCATGACAAGGACCAGGTTTAAAATAGGGTGAGCTTGTTCTCTTCACCCACCTAACATGCAGCTTCCAGCAAGGGCTTTAGTCCCTTTGTGCCTCAGTTTCCCACTGGCTACACTGAGGAGGAGGTGGAGAGGGTGGAGAGGGAGAAGGAGAAAGAAGGATGGGAGAGGAGGAAGAAAGGGGGGTGTTTTCCCAACTTTCCTTAGAAGGTTTCAGCGGGAAACCCAGGTAAAGGGATAAAGACAAGGGAAGTTCATGTGTCTAATAGAGAGAACAGTTTGGCAGGGACTCTGTGCAAGGCAGAGATAGAAGAACTCTCAGTGACCTGCAGGCCATGGGGTTCTGGGGTTCCAGTCCAGAAGTGCTTCCTGTGTCCCACCAAGCCACAGCTGTTTTACCCAAAAGTCTTGAGTCTATGCCTGTTGTACAAGACTGTTAGCACAGCACTCGGGAGGCTGTGGGACAACTACACGCTGGAGAACTGCCTCAGATGCATAGGAAGATCCTTAATATCCGTATCTGTGTTTAGGAAGCCTCCATCTTCTCTACCATGGAGCCTTGTTTTCTGACACCCTGGACCTGGGCTCAGGTTTAAACTCAGACTGGAGACCCTTGGGCGACTTGGACGAATCCCTTCTCAGAGAGACTCCACTCTGATGCCATGCTCAGCAGAGCCAGCCCTGACTGGTCTTCACTGTGTGGAGTTCCCCAACTTGCATGGGACCCTGGAGCTGTCCTTTAGCGATGGTTCATTCCCAACATCCCTTCTGAAGCCTATGACAACTTAGCCAGGGCCTATGGTGAGACTTCAAAGTAACCTCACACCTCCCAGGCTGGTTGGTCCTCCTGTTCCTCCGTTTGTGAACAGGCCCCGCTCCCAACCCTCTGGAATCCAAGGGACCTCCAGCTAGGGAATACTCAGTCCTGTTATGAACAGAAGAAGAGGAAGACGTGGAAAAAATGAAGACACCATCCTTATCTCTCCAGCACTCAGAGGAGGGGGTGAAGAAGAGGCCAGTGGCCTTGAGACCCTCCATCAAAGCCAAAGCATAATATAACTACCTGAAGTCAGAGACCTGGCCTCCTCCTAAGCCCGACAAAACAACAGACACCTATGCACAGCTCTGCGCTTGAGTGTATTGCAAGACAGTGAGTGTCTATGAGCAGAAAGCAAAAGAGACACTGGCTAGCTACACCTGCTGACTCTGAAACCAGACAACTTGGACTTGGGTCCCAAGTCCAGAGAATCACTCTTTTCAGAGTGGCATCTACAGGTCTACAGGGTAATAAATTCCCAATAGATATTAGGTCTAATTATTGCACAGGCCCGTTTATCTCCACGTTCCCAAGCATAGAACCAGATGTATATGTATAGGTTGTCTTAGTTAGGGTTATTACTGCTGCTGAGATGAAACTTGGGAAGGAAAGGTTTATTTGGCTCACATGTCCACATTGCTGTTCATCATTAAAGGAAGTCAGAACACAAACTCAAGCAGGGCAGGGACCTGGAGTCAGGAGCTGATGCAGAAGCCATGAAAGAGTGCTGCTTACTGGCTTGCTCCTCATACCTTGCTCAGCCAGCTTTCTTATAGAATCCAAGACCACCAGCTCAGTGATGGCACCACCCACAATGGGCGGGGCCTCCTCTATCAAGCACTAATTGAGAAAATGTCCTTCAGGCTTGCCCACAGCCCAATTTTATGGGGGCATTACTTTCATTTGAGGCTCCATCCTCTCTGATGCCTCTAGCTTGTGTCGAGTTGACATAAAACTAGCCCGTGTGTTGGCTTGAAAGTGTGTGGTATCTGTGCATCTTTGATTATAAGGGTGTATACATCTGGGTTTGTGTGTTTCTGTGTCTATATGCACAATGATAAGAAAATGTACTGGTACTTATTGTGTGCTCAGACACTAAGAATTCTATAGGTATGTACGCAGACACATACACATGTGCACACACAGAAAGGTATGAATGACCAAGCACACATTTGACTGTGATAGCCATCTGCTTCAGCTCTACCCAGAGTGACCCTCTACCAGCAGACTGTCGGAGACAATGTCTCACACAATGAGTTACCTCTCCCTCTCCATGGAGGAGAGGAGTGGGCTATATCTAATCCAGTCCTTTCCTGGACCCTTGGTTGGCTGAACTGTTTGTATTGTCTCTCTTCCAAGAGGAAAGGACACAGAAGGAGCCTGGACCAGAGTCCACCGATCAGATCCTTTTATCTCAAGACCACATGACCTGCCTCTGCCAGGGAGGATTTCTGATGGATTAGGCTATCTCTTCACAGTGGATGTCTCCACAACTCTCTCCCATCTGGCCTCTGACTCACACTGCCTGTACCCTCCCAGGGAAAGGCAGACCCTAAACAAGCAAAGGAGTGGGTTCTCCTTGTGGATGAAACCTAAAGTGGACCTGTCGTTTCTGTGGGTTCTGCCACCGAGTGGTAACGCTGTGCATAACGAAGACTGAGATTGTTATCAGTGCTTCTCTCTTTTATCTTGATGAGGACCCCATGACCCTCATTGTCAATGGCCTGAGATACCCATCCCTGTACACGACTGGGATTCATGAGAGAGAGAGAGAGAGAGAGAGAGAGAGAGAGAGCAATGTTTGGCACTGAGTTTTTTAAAAAGTCTGTTACAATAGCCTGTTCTCTTGAGAGCATATTTTCTAGATTCCTGCATCTGGCTCCTTGGGTGTGACCGTGAAGTTTTATGTAATAGATACCCAGACCAGAAAAGGAAGCATTTGGTCCTCTCCTATTCACGGGGATAGCGGATGGTGGGAAGGAAGCTAGGAGGGCGGGGAACCAGACAAACACATCTGGCCTGCTGGGCGCTCCCTGGAGAAGATCCGTGTCTCTGACCTCCCTTGGAACTGTAGAAAGAAAGCAGCGGCTTCCCAGCTGCTCCAAGCCACCCCGACCACTACCAGCGACCGCGGCACTCCAGAACGGGGCAGGGGAGCCTCGCACAAGCCAGCTTCGACTCCCACCAGACTGCCGAGTTGCGGACACAGCGGTCCATCAAGGGAACTCCACAGGCAACAAGGGACTTGCGTTCAGCGAGGTTTCAACCATCCCAGGAGGGACTGGACCACGGGTTATGTAAACTCAGCTCAAGTACATCAGTGGTCAGGGGTGAGAACAGTTCTGGAAATCAGCAGTCACCACACTCCTAAATTCCAACTACTTCCTCTTGCCAGCTGTCACTCAGCCGTCCCTGTCTGTCCACACATCCTAACACCATCTCAGTGGGAAAAGCTGTGGAAAGTAACCCGAGAGCTAAGCACTTTTATGTAAGAGAGTTGAGAGTGCTTCCTGGGACAGGCTAAGTTGTCAGGTCCCATGACGTTTAAATCACACTGAACACTTAATTGTTTTTCTCACTAATCATTATGTAGAGGTTGCAAGAAACGCCAGTTTGGTTACTAACTAATAAATAAGGAAATTCCTTTTTTCTCTGCATAGATGAAATGAAGTGTGAATTAAATTTTCCAGCCCTTTGCATACTCCCGCTGAATGAAATGAAGGATCTCCCGCTGGTCTGTCCAACTGAAGACAATTACTTCAGTAGAGGGTGATGAGTCCTGGCCCTGGACGCCAGACTACCTCCTCCCAGAGGGATGAACGCGGCAGGGGCAGGAAAGGACATGGTCATCCTTCACCCGAAAACTCACACACCAGAACCCATCCCGCTAAGCTGATCTGTGCGGATTTTGTTGTTTTGTTTTTAAAACGCAGAACAGGGGCTTGATGGTTTTCATTCTCTTTCCAAACCCCTTTCTTCCTGGGCGCGCAGCATCCCTCCTTCTTCTTGCCCCTTCCAGCCAAGGAACGCAACTGAGCGAAGAACTCGCTCTTCTCGAGCCCTAGACAATGCGTCTTGTGAGGAGGGCAATGCTGCCCCCTGCTGGCTCCAGGATGAGAAACAGTCCACGGGGCAACCAGGTTCCTTCTCTTTCCCTGTAGGTAGGATCTTACAACTCAATGAGCCTTGTTCCCTTTTCCAAAACAGCTTCTGGCCTGTCTCGACTTGGTTATCTGGAGACAAGACTAAAGAATCATCATCCCTTTCGGCAGGTGAGATTGGGGACATTGGCCCCTGAAGAAGAGTTCATTCAGTGACTTTTATTTTTTAAAGATTTTTTTTTATTATATGTAAGTACACTATTGCTCTCTTCGGACACACCAGAAGAGGGCATCAGATCTCATTACAGATGGTTGTGAGCCACCATGTAGTTGCTGGGAATTGAACTCAGGACCTCTGGAAGAGCAATCAGTGCTCTTAACCACTGAGCCATCTCTCCAGCCCTACTTTTAATTTTTATTGTTTCCTAGACTGCATGGACATGGCGAGGAATGTTCTTTATTCCAGTAGTCTGAATACTTCTGTTAATTCTGGTTTCTATAATCACATTGGGGTCTCCTTTAGAGCAAATCCCCAAACTCTTTGCAAGGTGGGATCCTCCAAGCCCACTCACTGTAAGAAGGGGGAATGGGGGAGAGAGAGAAAGAGAAAGGGAGGGATGGGGAGGTGTATAATGAAGGGAAAGGGGGTGCGTGTGTAGATGACTGTTCTAGTGAACAGTAACAGTCAACATAGTCTAGAATCACCTGAAAGTGTCTCAGTTGAGTAATTATCTTTATCACGTCAGTCTGTAAACATGTCTGTGGGGGACTGAATTGACTGTCTTAATTGATGTACTAGGGCCTAGCCCACTGTGAGAGGCACCATTTTCCTGGGCAAGTGGTCCTGGGCTGTATAAAAAGCTATTGAGCATGAGCCTAAGAGAGAGCCAGCAAGCAGCATTCCTCCATAGTTGCTGCTCCAGGCTCTTCCCCAGAGCCTCCCTGACCTCCCTCAGTGACAGATTGGGACCCAGAAGTGGGAGCCAAATAAACCCTTTCTTCTCCAAGGTGCTTTCGGTCTTGGCATTTCATCCCAGCCATAGGAACCAAACTAAAGACAATATCAGATTAGAACTTTCAGGGGCTTCTCTCCTTCCACTGTGCATTTCAGGGATCAAACTCTCTCACCAAGAGTTGTTAAGTGTGGAGCCTCCCTCTGGTCCTCATCCTGATCTTTGTAGCATTTGGCTACATTATACAGGTGTGGTGGTTTGAATAGTCATGGCCCCAAAAGATTCATGTGTTTGAATGCTTGGTCCCTAGGGACTGGCACTATTAGAAGACGTGGCCTTGCTGAAGTAGGTGTGGCCTTGTTGGAGGAAGTGGGCTTTGAGGCCCTATATGCTCAAGTCATGTCCAGTGAGGCAATTTCCTTCTGCTGCCTGTGGATCAAGATGTAGAACTCTCGGCTACTCTAGTTCCATGTCTGCCTGGATGCTGCCACGCTTCCCACCATGATGATAATGGGCTGACCCTCTGAACCTGTAAGTCAGCCCCGGCTAACAACTTTTAAGAGTTGCCTTGGTCATGGTGTATCTTCACAGCAATAGAACCCAAACTAAGACAACAGGTGAAAAATTGATACCCAAGAAAGAACAGCACTCGGTCTAATGTCACGTGACTCCCATGACTAGTGATGGCTCAAAGGCTAGCCAAGAGCTCAGTGCTCAGAACAGTGGTCTGCTAAAAACAAAGTCGTATTTATTGTTATTTGAGGGTTATTTTTATTTTTAAAGACAGATCACATGGAACCCAGGCTGACCTTGAATTTGCCAAGAATGACATAGAATTTTTTAACTTTATTTAATTTTACTTTATTTTTTGGCTAGGGGAGGTGATTTGGGACAGGGTTTCTCTATGTCCCTGGCTGAACTGGGACTAGCTCTGTAGACCAGTCTAGTCTCTAACTGAACTCAGAGATCTGATTGCCAGTGTTGGGACTAGAGGCGTACACCACCATGCATAGTTGGCCTCAGTCTTCTAAAATATTTATTTACTTATTTGGAAGGAGGTGTGCAAACATGTCACAATGAAGGTCGGAGGGCACCTCAGGAGCCAGGTCTCCTCTTTCACCACATGAGTCCCAGGGACCAAATTCAGATCATAAGTCCTGGCAGCGGGCACATTTACCTGCTGAGCCATCTCACTGGCCCCGACCGTTAACTTCTGATCTTCCTGCATCGATCTGAGTACTCAGTCTAAGTACCAAGATTACAAGTGTATATACCACCATCCCAGCTTTGTGTAGGCTGGGGATCAAAGGACTCCACCAACTGAGCTACACCCCAGCCCTTTGTGTTTACATATGAATGCAAAAGCAAAAACAAAACACACTAATGATATTTATTTTAAACACTGAATTTTGAATCTATCTTTGCATTGCCTAGTGAGCGAAAATATCATTTCAAGGTCATGAAGAGATGGCTCAGAAGTCAAGGGCGCTTGCTATTCTTGCAGAAGGCCTAGGTTCAGTTTCCGACACCCACATAGTAGCTCACAACCATCACTGTACACACATGAGACAGATAAATACATGTAAGCAAAACATTCACACACAAAAAAATAAAATAGTTGAATCTTTTTTAAATGGCATTTTAAATATAAATCAAACACTTAAATTGATTTTTAAAACTTTTTACTGAACCATTGAGTTTCACATCATGCACCCCAGTCCTGCGCCACAACTCCCTGTCCCCTCATATCTGCCTTCACCCTTGCAACCCCACACACACAAATAAAACACAAACAAACAACAACAACAACAAAACCAAAGCATGAAACCATCTCATCATGGAAGCTGTAGTGTGTCAGTGTGTTCCACAGTGTGTCCCTCTGTCCACACATCTTCACTTGCAAATGTTCATTGCAATGAATCACTGGTCTGGATAGAGACCTCGGGCTTCTGTGACACCATCAATATAGGAGCCCCACCGGGACTCCTCCCAGTTATCCTTTGCTGCCCTGTGTCATGGAGATCCTGCAGCTTTGGAACAGCAGCACTGGCCCTTTCATGCATCCCAACCACTCTCAGATTATATAGATTTTGAGGTGGGCTAATTCAGAACCCTGAATCTGGGCCTGGGTGGTAGCTGACTGAGCTAGTCGGCCCACTGGCTATTCCTTATCCACACCACCAGGGCAAGCTCTCCAGCACTGCTCTGGCTAGACCCAGTCTGTGCCACTGTCCTCAGGAGACAAAGTCAGCTCTCCTACTCTCGTGCTGTCAGGGCTGCCTCACCCACACCCAGCTCCACTGTGCTGTCCAGCCAAGGTGTGGGGCCACCCTCCCAAGAGCTGCAACCGGTGGGGGACGGGGCAGCTCGCCTGTCCTCGTGACTTCAGGGCCAGTCTCCTGACTGCCACAGGTGGCGGGGGACATCGTCCCTCACTCGTGCCACCTCATGGCAGGGCCAGCCCTTTGGGCTCTCACCCTTGGGTCTGTCTCACTTGTACCCCCTCCACCAGCACCAGCCCTTCTGTGCTGCCCAGGGGTGACGCGGGACTTACTCTCCCAGTGCTGTAGCTAGGGAGGGGTAGGGCCAGCTCCCTGACTCTCATGACCCTGAAGCCAGCTCACCCAACTACTGCAGGTGGTGAGGGACAAGGGTAGGAAGGCATTACCCCTGTACCCCACGACACCTCACAGCAGACAAGTGGTGGGGCCAGCTCTCTCATGCTCTTGCCCTCAGGGCTATCAAACCTACTTACTTGATACCCAGGTCAGCTCTGCTGTTCTGCCCAGTTGAGGGGTGGGGTCCAATCTCCTGAGCAGTGCAGCTGGTGAGGGGCAGGGTTAGCTCTCCTGAGCTCATGACCCTGTGGGAGTGGGGTGGAGGTGTCATCTTTGTGCCATGCCCACCCCACAGCAGACAGGTCAGCTCTCCCATACTTTTGCCCTTGGGGGGCCAGTTCACCTACACCCCTGCCACCGGCGTCAGCTTCTCTGTGCTGCCTGGGCAAGGCTCAGGGCCTGTTCTCCCAAGTGCTGCCACAGATGAGAGATGGGGCCAGCTCTCCAAAGTGCTACATTCAGTGAGGAGTGGGGCCAGCTATGCATGGTCGTTGGACATCTGTGTGTTCCCCAGTGGCTGCCCGGAACAGGGACATCCTGTAGCTCTGTAGTGGTAATATGAACCACGGACATCAGCACTGACCCCCACTGCTGCATAGACATGGACCTAGACATGGTCCTCAGTGACAGCTGAGGCTAGGCCATCGCTATGGCCCCAGGTAAAGGGCTGGGCACTCACAGCAGGCCGCTCCTCTCCACCCTCAAGTCTCCAGTTCCATCTCTCCTCATAATGCGCAAGCTGTTCCATTTCTCTTTCTCTCTCATCTGCTGTAGGCTGGACCCAGGGTGACATCCTCCATTCTTAGTGCGTAGTGTGGAGGTGAGTGGGTGCATACGGCCTGCCTGTCCTGGACACTGGAGGTCAGGTCTGTGAGTGACATGACAGTCTGAAGGTCTCTGTCTTCCTCCTCCTGCACTGTGCTGCCTGGATTTGATTTGATTTTTATGAGTCCTGGGTATAAGACAGCTTTGGCCACATAGCCAGGCATCACGCTAGGATAACCAAAGGACTGCCTTCTGCTCTGGCCCTGACTGATACAAGAACATCACCAATGAGGTGTCTCTTTGCCCATTGACAGGGTGATATTTAAATTGACTTTATGTGACCAGTTGGTGAATTCAAAATATTTCATTTATTTATGTATTTATCTTTGCTTTTTTGCAGCAGGGTCTCATTCTCTAAGCTAGGCTCATCTGGTGACAGCCCAGAGTAGCTTTGAGCTAGCTCACAGCCGTCTTCCTGCCTTTGGCATCCCAAGTACTGAGAATATAGACATGAGCCGCCAGGCCCAGCTACAGAGTGAAAATTCAGGTTTGAGGAGGGGCAAAAATGTCCAAAGAGGAATTTCTGCCTTAGCCTCAGTCTCTAGTCCAGAAACTAGAGAAAGGCAGAGCTATAAAGTCACGTAAGCGTCCTTGGCGGCGCCTGTCCTCTGCCGCCCCTCCCAAAACCCCGTCTATCCTTCTTTATCCCTCTTGCCATGACCACCTGCTCTCCATGGTGCTTTGGTAAGGGGCTAAGGATACCCCGGGGAGGCCTATTCTAGAAAGTTCTGAACTAAGCTGTGCCCTTTGCCTACACACCCATCCTCCAGTCCTGGGGCTTTGCACACAGCACTTCGTGCAGTGCCACTAAGCTGCTTTATATTCTAACTTATGTCACAGGCCAGGGCCACCATTAAGCAGCTACAGCTCACAAGAAGACACGGTCCAAGCTGCAAAAAAGGCTTAAAGTTTCGTTGCCATGAAATGGATTTTGATGAGAATCTACAAGGGCGGGTCCCAGCCTAGGCCCTTGGACATTCCTATATAAACATCTGGAGAGAGAACAAATTATTATTTTCCAAATGGTAGATACAGTGAGAATACACATAGGGACCATTCCAGTGGCCCACAAGGACAGCCTGTGGTCAGCAGGTAGAGTCACGGGGAGAAAATTCAGTCTGTCTTGTCATCTAATTAGGTCCTCAGGACTTGGGACTCTCCTGTTCTGATCCGGTTCTTCTAGCCCAAGCCTATGTTTGGCTGATAGAGTGTGTGGGAGTGGCTCTCTGCCTTTCCTGGTGTTGTGTTTGGGAATGCTGGAAAATGGTCTGAGTCCATGTTAAAGATACCGATAGGCCCCAGGTAATCCTGCAGGCTGAGGATGAAATTCCAATCAAGGCCCCATTGTAAGGAAAACCTTCTGGGGCAGTGATGGAGCGCCACCGTGTGGTAGAAGACTGTCTGACCAGCCAGGCACAGCTTGACGGAGGGAGACACCTATCCAATTAAAGTCAGGCTTCCTCACTGCTGGGCAATTGCATAGCCTTATGGAGTCTTAGTGCACTTCCTCTGAAACGGGAATAGCAAACGTTTTCAGGAAGGCAGATAGTAGTGTTTCAGGGAGAGATGGCCCAGAGGTGGTGCCTGTCACACCATCGTGACAACAGGAGTTTGGAACCCCCCCGCCCACATAGCAAGCTCACATCCTACCCAAACCTCTAATCCAGCACAAAGGGGTATAATGCTTTCTTCTGGTTTCTACACTCACGGGTATGGGCAGTGCACACACATGTGCACAAATACAGACCCACAAAGGAAGCCTTTTTTTAAATTAGGTTTTTTTTTCTCCTTCCTTCGGGGTTCAGTGTTTAGGAAACCCAAGAGTGTACAAAGGCAGGGCTGAGAGAAGCTAAAATCCAAAGCCTAGGATGAGAAACTTTCCTACCTCAGCTCCCACCAAAAATCATTCTGCTAGTTCTCCCCAGAATTCCTTCAGTTTAGGGTGACAGGCCAAGCCAGTTTGCGGGGCTCAGGGGATTTCTCAGCACAGGCCACCAGGTCCTTATCTCTCCTCCACATCCAGCTTGTGGGCTTCCTGCCTGTGGCAAGCAGCTGCAGCCCAGGAGGCCGTGTGACCACACATGTGCAGGCAGGCCTCACGGATCCCTGTGTTTGTGCACTACACAGAAATGCTTCTCAGTGGTGCTCCTCCCTAGAACCCAGTGTAGGTCGCACTCTTCAGGTAGACAGTAAGTCCCACGGTTTGAGGTCCAGCACACCCCAGTGCCTGAACACTGGGCCATAGTTCCTCACTTAGCTTTAGAGTTTGTATCCACTTTGTTATTTCTGTATTATGCTTCTGTTCATTCCTCATGTGCTGTGGACTTACTGACACCATGGGCCCTAACCTCTGAATGATGAGAGATGAACCGTTAGCACTTGGATAAATGTGATCTGGGCTCCTGTTGGTTGAGACTGGGTTTGGGGAGGTAGCCTTGGATAGCGTGATACTCGCTATGCAGCTCTGCCTGTCCTCAAACACGTGGCAATGCTCCTGCTTCGGCCTTTCAGGGGCTGGCTCTATAGATGTGCACCACAGACATGGTAGTCTGAGGTGCTCATGAGTGTGTGAAGCAAGAGCTCACAAGGATGGTGTGGTGTGGACAATTGTGTTCAACCAGTCAGGGCCGAGTAATAGGAAGGTAGGTGGGCAGAGGCCAACTTAGAGATGTGGGGCCTCAGAGCCACTTCAGGCCTTTGCGCTTTAGTGTGCACTCATGTGAGAACTGTGAGGCGAAGGCTCTGACGTGGTTTTTGGGTTTAGTGTGGAGAAGAGAGGAGAGAGGCTAAGAAGTGGAAGAGTGACAGAGTCCACTGCAGGGGCAGTCAAGACGCTCCGTGGGTAAAGCTTGGCACCAAGAGGGGCAACTTGAGTTCAATCCCTGGACTCACATGCTAGAAGGAGGGAACCTGCTTCCAAAAGTTGTTCTCTGACCTCTACATCACACACACACACACACACACACACACACACACACTCACACATGCACACGCATGCACATGCATGCAAACACTCTAAATAAAATATGTATTTTTAAAAAGAGTCTGTCTGGTCATGGTGAACACACCTTTAATCCCAGCACTCAGGAGGCAGAAGACAGGTGGATCTCAATGAGTTCAAGGTCAGCCTACATGGAGTTGCAGGACAGCCAGGACTACATAGCGAGACCTTGCCTCAAAATAAGCAAACCAAAAGAGTGTCCTGCAGTCACTCCGAGAGATCCAAGTCTGACAAGACCACCTGCGGTGGAGCATGAGGACTGCCCTCAGACAGACACACGGGGCTTGAAGAAGGTGCGGGGTGCCAGGTACGGGGCAGTGGATGGGTACAAATATGGCCGCCTCCTAAACTTTTCATACACAGCTCAGCCATGTGGGTGAAAGAAAAGCCGGGGCAGATCTGGGAAAGCTGCCTCTGGGACCCCTTCCCTCAGTGAAGACAGCCAACGTGCCACCAGAGAGCTCTTGGTGTGTAGAAAAGCACAAGTGTTTAACCTCGAGCCAGATTAATAGATCAAGGATTATGGTAATTTTTCAGTTTAGCCAGAAAGGAATTCGCAATAAGAAATCAGAGAGAGAGAGCCGGGCAGTGGTGGCGCACGCCTTTAATCCCAGCACTTGGGAGGCAGAGGCAGGAGGATTTCTGAGTTCGAGGACAGCCTGGTCTACAAAGTGAGTTCCAGGACAGCCAGGGCTACACAGAGAAACCCTGTCTTGAAAAACCAAAAAAAAGGAAAGAAAGAAATCAGAGAGAGAGAGAGGGAGAGAGAGAGGGAGAGAGAGAGAGAGAGGGAGAGAGAGAGGGAGAGGGAGAGGGAGAGGGAGAGAGAGAGAGAGAGAGAGAGAGAGAGAGAGAGAGAGAGAGAGAGAGAGAGAGAGAGAACGAGCACGAGGTATGCTATGGAGCATAGCACAGCACCCGGGAGGCAGATAGGTGAATCTCTGAGTTTGAGGGTAGCCTGGTCTACAGCCTGGTCCAGGACAGTCAGGCTACACAGAGATAACCTGTCTAAAAAAAAAAAAAAGACTGCCCGACAGGTGGTAATGTCACATGCCTTTAATCCTAGCACTCAGGAAGCAGAGGCAGGCAAATCTCTGTAAGTTCAAGGCCAACCTATTCTACAACGCCAGTGCAGAACAGCCAGGACTACACAGAGCTATTCTGTCTTAAAAACAACAACAACAACAACAACAGCAGGCTGGAGAGATGGCTCAGCAGTGAAGAGTACCGACTGCTCTTCAGAAGGTCCTGAGTTCAATTCCCACCACATGGTGGCTCACAACCATCTGTAACAAGATCTGACGCCCTCTTCTAGAGTGTCTGAAGACAGCTACAGTGGACTTACATAGAGCTTTGTGTGCACAGGCCCTGATCTGAGCCTCAGAGAAGAAAAACTGATTCAGACAAGGCCTTCAGATCTGCTGTCTGCCTGCTTCTCTCTAATGGTTGCTTTCATTCTCCCAGCCCCTCTCTGCCTAAAATGCCCTGGCATTTCAACTGTGCCCACCCAACATGGCTGCTTATGGTAGAGCAGGGCCAGGATCAGCTCCAGAGAGTCTGGGGCCTGGTGGGAATCCTCGCACTGAATTTTGGTACAACAGTGAAGTCCTGTCTCCTCCCAACCTGGATTTTTTTTCCTTTGAGACTCAGTCCTTTTTGACCCAGGCCCTTGAACTTCTGACCCTCCTCTTCCGACCTCCCAGGTGCTGTGATTACAGCCATTACAGCCATGTGCCACCACTCCTGTTTTCTGTGATGCTGGAGGTGTCAACCCAAAGGCTCTGTGCACACTTAACAAGTACAGTATCAACTGAGCCTTATCTCCAGGCCGTCCCTGCCACAGACACGATTTCCAAGTGAAATATATGTACAGGAAGCCATGAAGAAAGAACCCTCTGCGGTGGGATTTCAAGGAATCAGTACAGTTGTACTCAGGTTAGAAGAAGAATCTGTTGACATGTTTTAAAATATAAGAACCAGACAAGTGTGGTGGGTCTGTACATGTGAGTGCGGGTGCCAGAGAAGGCCAGAAGAGGGCATCCGGAGCTGACACTACGAAGGTTTTGAGCCATATAATGTGCTGGGAATTGAACTGGTCCACCAAGAAATCAGCAAGCTCTTAGCCACAGATCCAGCTTTCCAGCCCCTCCACTGGAAGTCTTGAGTACCTAATTTGGTAATATTTTGCTGTCCATCTACTGTTTCTCCATAGCTGCTATGCTCTATTTAATAAACTCTCTCATTTAAACCCAAAGTACTTCTGTTGTAGACCATTCTTTAGAACAGTAGCCAAGAAGGATGTCCACACACCCAGACTCCCAGCGCTGGCAGACAAGCATGAGCCCAACCTTCCAGTTCAGAGGGAATATATGGTCGGCCACCTCAGTAAAGGTGGAGGGTATTGTTTTGTGTTTAATGAACTTCACAGAGAGGGTAAGAGAGAGGGAGGGAGAATATCTGACTTAGAGTGGGCAGCCTAGGTTACTCACCAAGGCCTTGTCCAAAAGAAAAAGAAAGTGGTGGGGGTGGAGGGGAGAAAAATAAAGAGGGAGCCAGGTATGGTGGGGTGGTGCATACCCATAATCCCCAGCACTTGGGAGATGAAGGCAATATGATCAAAAAGCCAAGGCAAGCATTCCCTACATAGCAAGTTTGAAGCTAGCCTTGGGACTAGAGAGATGGATGAATGGTCTAAGCACTTGCTGTTCTTATAGAGAATCCTAGTTCATTTTCCAGCCCCTGAAAAACAGCTCACAACCATCTGCAACTCCAGTTCCCATGGATCTGAGGCCTTCTCTGACCTCCTCGGGCACATTTGGTAATATATATATATTACCAAATATATATATATATGTGTGTGTGTGTGTGTGTGTGTGTGTATGTGTATGTACGTATGTATGTATGTGTATATGTGAATATATATGTGTACATGTGTATATATGTGTGTATATGTATATACGTATGTATGTATATATGTATGTATGTGTGTAGATATGTGTGTAGATATATGCAACATACACATAAAATAAAATAAATGTTTTTAAATTTTTAATAAATAAATTAAATTAAAAATAAAAAGTGGTTATCTGTTGCTTAACTACTGCACAGTTTGCATTTCCTTGGACATGCTCCAGTGGTAGGACAGCAGGCTGAAACAATGTTGCACACAGACACAGACACATAGGGCTTAACTGTGCCATTTCTCTACTTTGGGGCATATTTGAAGTTTTCCTGCAGCCAAGAATGGGCTTTGGCTTCATGTTGTTGCCTGTTGCACAGGCCACTCACTCGGTAGCTAGAGGGAGTGAACTGAGTCAGGGCGAATCTGACAGCTAGCCTCCACCTCTGTGTGGAGACTAAGAGGTCAAGAATGGTGGGAACAGAAGATTCCAGAGACATCCTAAGAGAGACAGGCAGTGCAGCCATAAAGAAAACGAGGGCGCCAGGTGAGTTTCCATGTTTTCACTAGAAGTTAGAAAGCAGGGTCTTTCTGAACAATTCATTTCTGTGAATTTTGCCCACTAAGAAGGTAAATTGTCCTTTTAAATGTAAATATTTTGTAAGCCAAGTGAAGCTTGTCCCCAGTCTCCCTTTGTTCTACATACAGGTTGTCTGTCCTGAGACCCCTGACACCACACCATGCAATGGTAACACATTAGGGGCTGACATTCTTAGCAACTGCTGTCACAGCTGAGGCCACACACAACTGAAACCTCAGATCTACATGCTCACAGCTGTCAACACACTAAACTCTGAACTGTGTATAGTCTTTCATCAATTCGTTAAAGCACATCGTGCCATTTGCTAAGAACATTTGTCCCTAGGTCGACTACACCCTGCCTTCAGATTCCACCAGATCTGTCCTCCTTTGGGGTGTCACTCAGAGCACTGCTGAGCTTATCTTCATCCAAGTCATCCACTAAGCTGATGCCAGCCTAGGGTAGATCAGGATTCTGTCCTGCTGGGAGCTGTTCAGCCCTTCCATTATAGCTTGTATACCTCAGATCCAGCCACCTTCCTCCTGTAAGTCACCATTCATTGTGCACAGGCCCAGTGCATGTCTGATGATAACTGTGCCACGGTATTTGTGATTTATTAAGCATTTTCCCATAGATATTTTCACTTAGTTGAAAATTATATGAGCCGGGTGGTGGTGGCAACATGCCTTTAATCCTAGCACTTGGGAGGCAGAGGCATATGGGTCTCTGTGAGTTCAAGGCCAGCCTGGTCTATAGACACAGTTCCAGGACTACACAGAGAAGCCCTGTTTCTTAGGGTTTCATTGCTATGAAGAGACACCATGACCAAGACAACTTTTATAAAGGAAGACATTTAACTGGGCTGGCTTACAGTTTCAGAGGTTTAGCCCATTATTGTCATGGCAAGAGGCATGATGGCACACGGGCAGACACAGTGCTGGAGAAAAAGCTGAGGGCTCTACATCTGGATCCACAGGCAGTCATCAGGAAACTGTCTTTGCAGGCAGCCAGGAGGAGGGTCTCTTCTGCCCTGGGTGGAGCTTAAGGATAGGACCTCAAAGTAACAAACTTTCCCCCAACTAACCCACACCTACTCCAATAAGGCCGCACCTCCTAATAGTGCCACTTCCCACAGGCCAAGTATATTCAGACCACCACACTCTGTCTCAAAACCCAATACGTATGTATGTATGTATGTATAGGGGTGTGTGTGTGTGTGTGTGAGAGAGAGAGAGAGAGAGAGAGACATGCATGTGCCTTGGTGTTTACATGGAACTCAGAAGATGACTTTGGGAGCTGGGTTTTCTCCTTCTGCCTTGAATTCAGGGATCAAACTCAGGTTGTCAGACTTGAATACCAAGCATTTTTTACCTTACTGAACCATCTCACACTTTTGATTTCATTGCTCACCAAACCCTAAGAACTCCTACTATCACCACTGTAAAATTAGTTGGACTACATATGTTCTAATCTGTTAAGGGTTTCCTCCTCCTCTTCCTCCTCCTCCTCCTCTTCCTCCCCCTCCTCTTCCTCTTCCTTCTCCACTTCCTCCTCCTCCTCTTCCTCCCCCTCCTCTTCCTCCTCTTCCTCGTTTTCTTCATCTTCTGCCCTTCCTCCTCCTCCTCTTCTACTCCCTTCCTCCTCCTCTTCCTCCTCCCCTTCCTTCTTTCTCTTCCTCCTCCTCCTCTTCTTCTTCTTTCCTTTGGTTGCCCACTAATATTTTAGTTTGGATTTCTAGATTACATCTAGTTTTGCTTCCTATCTGACCAGAAAGTAGTTTGCAAGCTACTGGACATGCCAACTGTAAGCAGGAGGGGCAGACATATATTTAAGAAGAATATTTGTTGTGGAGCAAATAATCCTCAGAATTGAAACAGCCCTTCCTGAAGGGATGTAAGACCCAAGAAATGAACAAAACTGAGACGCCTCAGGAAGCTTCTAGAACTTAAGAGGTTCCCAAGGCCCTGTCTATACTCCAAGGAGTATGGCTACTTCACAAGTAGTCATAACTGCTGAGAGGAGGGAAGGGGACAGACTCACTGAGATCCCTGCACTCTCCCAGAGAGTACCAGGGCAATAGCTCAGGCTGAGGTGGGTGTGGGATGTAAAACCATGCCAGGAAGTTTGGGAAGATAGAGCAAGTCGAGACACGGAGACTTGGTGGGCACACACCTGAGGCTTGGGTGACTCCCAGCTCCCTGCCAGACTCCTCACTTGGAACATGTGCCATGCTCCTCACATAAAAGAAACTTGTCCTGTGGTCATGTAGGCCCCAAACAGACTTCTCCATTCTGATGAGATACCTAGAGGCCCAGAGGGCTTAGCCAATAAGCTTTCCTTCCCAGACATTCCTTCTAGCAAAAGGTATTTAATCTCAGGCCTACCATGAAAAGTGGGTACGGTTTTACACATCCATGTTCTGCCATGACAATAAACTGTGTAGAACCATGGATTGCCTCTTTTCATCAAGATCTGCTGTGCGGAGCCGTGAAGAAGGCCTCTCTTCTTCACGAGATTAGGAGCTGCAGTCTAATCTCCTGTAGAAAGCCTCTCTGCACTCCCAACCACAACTACCACCAAGCCTGCTAAGGAGAACATCCCCATGGGACAAGCTGGAGTTCCCCTCCCCCGCCCGCCCTCTACCCGGGACTAGATCCTGTTCTTCTGTGACTTCCAGTGGCGCCTGGATGTCCAAGGGCCTGAGAACCCCTCGGCCTCGATCTCAGCCTCCGCGCAGGCCCGGGGACCCCCAAACCAGCTCTGGCTTTCCCACGTCTCAGACTGGGCTTTCTGACCTAGTGTCTCTGTGCTTCCAGACAGCCCAGCACCTGCCCCTGCATGGGGTAAGCTCAGTTAAGCTCTTCCAGTTCTGCCCACAAGCAGACACGGGCCTACAACCCTCCTGGACAGCTGCCTTTGAGCCATCCATTCTGCTATAAGTAACCCAGATACACCCATTGGTTTGCCAATGGACTTTGGACTTTGATGGAATTGTTTGGTCTCTTAGTGCCCAGAGGGGAAGCAGACCAAAGTTTATCTCCCCAGGAAAAGTCATACAATGTTCTGGTCCTAAAAGTTGTTAGAAGAATGGAATGGATTGCCTTAAAAATAAAGCAATTGGGCTGGAAAAAAAAAATCAAGCAGTGGTTAAGAGCATTGACTGCTCTTCCAGAGGTCCAGAGTTCAATTCCCAGAAATCACACGGTGGCTCACAACCATCGATAATAAGATCGGATGCCCTCTTCTGTCATGCAGGCATGCATGCAGATAGACCACTCATATATATAAATAAATAAACCATTAGAGAAAGTATGGAGCAAAGCTTGCACATCAGAGCTGAGGCTTTATGCAGGAGTCCGTCATGCAGCTGGACAAAGGAATCTTTCAGGGTTTGTGCTTTATCGTCACCTTCTGTCACTGTGTCAAATTCCAGGGAAAAACAGCCCCAGGGAGGAAATGGCTCACAGTTTCGAAGGTTTCTGACTGGCTAGCGGGTTGCTTTCCCTTCAGCAGATGGCAAGGTGGGAGCATGTGGTAGAGGACGGTGCTCAGCTCGTGGTGACTGGGAAACAGGGAGAGGGACAAGATAAAGTCCAGAAGGACACACCACCAGTGGTCCACTTCCTCAACCTTCTAACACCTCCCTACTTCCCAATGGTTTAATTAAGAACCGCCAACAGACTAAGAGATCTGAGACCCCTCATTCAATCACTTCCCCCAAACCCATCAGTGGGCAGTCCCTGGCTTTGAGGAGATATTTCAAATCCAAGTCATAGCAGTGAGTAACTGACTGAGGGTCAGAAACTTACACTTGGCAAATCTGATGATTTTTAATGCCTTGTACATTTAAAAACCATTTCTCTTTTGAAAAGAGGTTTTTCAGCAAATTTTGTTTTGGAAATGCTGGGGTTTTTTTGTTTGTCTTTTTAACTCTTTTTCAGCAACAAAGATAATCTGTACAGTGCAATATAATTTACTCATTAAAAGAAACACAGCGGGGCTTCCGTGGCCAGTGGGATGGCTTAACTAGTAAAAACATTTCCATGCAAACCCGAGGACCTGAATTCCACGCCCGAGTGTCATCCTCAGAATCCACATAAACGTGGAAAGGGGAGACGCTGACTGTCCTCGGTTGTCATCTAGCCTCCAGGTGCGTCAGGTGACATGAATCTCAATTGTGTTTTTGTTTTTTGTTTTTCTTTAAGGATGTATTTCTAATTGTGTGCGCGTGTGTCCTTGCTCTTGAGTGTTGGTGCCGAAGGAGGTGGGCAGCAGGTCCCCTGGAGCTGAGTTAGTTATAGCGAGCAGCCCCATGTAGCTGGAAGGAACTGAATTCCTGGTTGGCAGACAGGAGCAGTGCCTACTTTAAAACGGCGAGTCATTTCTCCAGCCCATTTGTTTGTTTGCTTGTTTTAATTAGCAAACCTTTTTATTTTCCACAGCGCTACATTTTTTTTCCAGGCTTGGAATGGATTTCTTAATAGGAACTAATCTAATCCTCCATCCTCCTCCTGAGTTTGAATCAGTGAGCGGAAGGTATGGGAGGGTGTGGAACTGAGCGTGAGGATTAGGTGAGCTGAGGGACTACCGACATCCCTCTAGGCTGGATCTAGAGCTAGCTGAGGAGACAAGAGGCTCTTCTGGTAGCCACCTCTCCAGAATAATAGCAGGGCTTTAGGAAGGGAGAATGGAAATTTCCCGGACATTTGTCCCCAACTGCAAACGCCGGGGGGGGGGGGCAGGGTGCCTTGAACTGGATGCGGGGAGGGCTGCCAGGGCGAGGGGCGAGCTACAGGAGGGGTAGGAGGGGGGCTAACGCCAGGGAATGGAGCAGGTCCCACACCCCTAGTCCATTTGGTCCTGGGGAGCCACCCGGAAGCAGTGGATTGGATCCGGGCTCGCGGAGGCAGCGGCGGGAGCTGCGGAGTTCTCCACGCTGGCAGGAAGCTGCCCGGCATCAGAGAGCCTCGGGGACCTCAGTCTGCATCTCGGGTCCTGATGCTGTTTAAACAGCGGACTAAGGACCGGGAAGGGTAGAAGGCGGTCGACTGGGTTCCACAGCTGGACGCTGCGCAGTAGCTACAGAGCTGCTCGGAAATCGAGTGCACAGCTTCACAGTGAGCTGTTTTCCGCTCTGGCTGAGACAGGAAGCGAGGAGACTAAAGAGAGCATAACTCTTCCTATATAAATATAAAATAACAGTAAAGCCTAGCTCCAAAAGGATCGTGCTCCAGGTGAGGCTCGAACTCACAACCTCGGCATTGCTCTGCATGTACTGCTGTATAAGTACCGCGCGCTAACCGATTGCGCCACTGGAGCTCCGCTGTGGCGGCCTGGCGAAGGCTCTATCAGACCCGGCGAGGCGTCGGTGGAGCATGCGCATCCGCCGCCTGGAGACGCCGCTCGGACCCCAGCCTCCCGCAACTTCGGACGGGACTCAGGGCTACAAGCTAGTGTCCCGGGACCGGAGGATCCGGGGGAGTCCTAGGGGACGGGCCGCACGGCCGCGCCCGCGAGGGAGGGGCGGTGTCCTCAGCGAGGCTTCGCTCCGGCTGGCCCAGCCCCCCGCACGCGCAGACGGGCCCGGCAGGGGCGGACGGAGCGACCGCGCGGCTCCCGTCGGCTCCGGGAAGCGAACCCGGATCTCCAGCCAGCCCTGCTGATGGCGGGAGGTCGGGCAGCGGAACCTGGCTGGGCTTCTCATCCCGAGGGTCTTCGGGGTCCAAGCTGCAGGTGTTTCCTTTCTTTCCATCCTAAACGTTTCAACGATTAAAACCAAAAGAGCTAGAACGCTCAGAATATCCGTTTCTTCCTTAAAACCAGAAGATCGGAACACTGGGCCGAGACCCAAATTATGACTCCTGGGCCACACGCACTTCGTGAGTCCTCTTTCCTCGATACAGAACGTAAAAACACTGCACTTTATGAAAATACGAGAGAGACTGGCGAGATGGCTCAGAGGTTAGGAGTTCTGCTCTTGCCGAGAATGCGGGTTCGATTTGACTCACAATCCTTAACTCCAGTTCCAGGGGGATCTACGGCATGCACAGACACATACGTGTACATAATTTTAAAAATACATAAATCTTTAAAAAGGAAACAAAAAGTATCAGGAAGAATACGAGGAAGGAGACCAATGGGGGAGGGGTGGTAAAGGAGGAATTTGTCTCCCCCACCCCAGTCCCCGTTGTGTATCTGCTGTTTTATTAGCTCGGCAGATAGTGGAGGATCAGCCAGTGCGCTTACGTATGTACACAGATAGTGGGGATCCCAGTGTTTACAGGAAAAGGTGGTACCTCATAAAGGGAACATAAATCGTTTGGATCCCAAAGAGACTGAGGTTCTCGGGGAGGAAACTTGACAGGGTGATACTGAGATGGGAGCAGGAGGCGGGCGCCAGGACCACAGGAGAAAACTTCGGCGAGCCCCCGCAGGGAACTAGGAGACTCGCCCAAGGCTCTCACTGGTCTTTATTCGTCTTAAGGGGGCTCAAGTCTCTTGAGTTTCCTTATCTCTAAATCCAGGAGTCTTGATTGGAGAAAATTTCCCCACATAACTCCTCCCAACACACTGAAGTTAACTTTCTAAGACATGGTCTCACCATGTAGCCAAGGCTGGCCAGACTCAGGATCCTCCGGCCTCTGTCTTCAGAGTGCAGGTTCAACAGGCCAAGCCACCCACCCACTGCCTTGAAATAATCTGAATTATTATATGTTACATAATAAAACAGTGATTCTTTAAAAATAAAATAAAATTTTTTCTAGAAGCAAGGGTAGTTAAACCTTGCAATGGCTATAATGTAGAGTCTCACTCTTTTCCATATACCAAATAACAAAATGTTTAATTATGTAAGGCAAGGGAAAAGCATGCTGTGTTAACAGATAAGTTTTAAAATAACATCTCATCTTGGCATAGGGATGAATGTACTGTATATTAAAATGTATGAAATGTAATGACTCATTGTGGCAACAGAAATAGACAGAAACTGTTTCTTAAATGAATGTTTGGAATTTATGCCTTTTGAAAAAGGCTGAAAAAAGTTGGTTTGTTTTTTTTTTTAACTTTCATGTTTTTGTATTTAAATGGTGAGATGAACTGGAAGAGTTTCAATTGCCGTGTGTGTGTGTGTGTGTGTGTGTGTGTGTGTTTGTGTGTGTGTGTTTGTGAGTGTGTGTGTGTGTGTGTGTGTGTGTGTGCGCGCGCGCGCGCGCGCGCGCGCGCGTGCTATCCTGCAAATTACAAGAGGAGACTATGACTGTCTTTATTCCTGACAATGAAAGGCCTGTAATGGCCACTGTATTTTCCCTTCATGGCTCTGGTTTCTGCTGCACAAGAGGCATTGTGATGGGCCACACAAACATTTTGATTAGCTGGGATGCAATCTGTGAGCCTGGTGAATGAAGATCATCTTGATTGGAATTTATGGAATTACCATTTTATGGTCTCCATTTGCTTTATTTCATCACTTTTTTTATATTTCTTATTTTTAGCCAGCGTCTCATTATGGTTATGTATTAATCATAAATGTTGCTGAACAGAAGCCAAATCCTGCACAAGGAGCCCCAGAGCAGCCATCGTGGACAGGCAGCTGGTGTTGGACACTTGCTGTGGGTACCAATCAAAACCACCCAGGAGTGCCCAGAATGATTCTGTCTTAATTGGAAGGTCTTCAAAATTATTTTTAGGGGTTTTGTTTTTGTTAGTCAGTTGGTTGCTCTCTTGAGACAAGGTCTTATGGTGCCCAGGCTGGCCTCAAACTCAGTATGTAGCAGAGGCTAGTCTTGAATTCCTGATCTTCCTGCCTCTGCCTCCCAAGTGCTGGTATTACAGGCATACAGCACAGAACCTGGTTTTTAAGCATCCTTAAAAAGCATCCTTTAACTATCATTTTTCTTTGGAACTGGAAGGTTGGGTCAAAGGTTAAGAGCATTTGCTCTCTTCCAGAGAACCAAGTTCAGCTCCTAGCACCTATGCGGGGGCTCAAACACCCCGTAACTCCAGCTGCAGAGGAGCGGATGCTCTCTTCTGACATCCATATTCACTCACACACATGTGGCATGTACACACAGAGACACATACATGGTCACATAAATAAAAAATAAAATTTAAAAATAGAAGGAACCACTTAAGATAAATACTATGTTCTTAAAAGAAAATCACAAGATGCCAGAGCCGCCTGTAACAGGGCAAGCCGTCTTGCAGTCTTTCCAGTGCTGTGTGTTTGTCCGTGCCTGGTGCCCTCCTACCCACGTGGTTCCCGAGCCCCCACAGGGCCATGTGAGCACATGACCCTTTATCTTCTGGAGACAGATGGAGAGTCCAAGTTCAGTGAAGTTTCATGAAGGTGTGAGCAGATTACAGAATGGAGGAAATGTGAATTGAAGGAGCCTGGGGCCCTTCTGTCTGTACTGAAACCAAAATGAAGAATTGCTGAGAGCTAGTCAGATGGTAACAAATTCAAAAGACTGGTAACATCCAGTGTTGATGGGAATATGGGAAGATGGATACTTCTGGTTTGTTTTTTTTTTTAATTATTAAATTACTTTATTTTGGGGCTGGAGAGATGGCTCAGCAGTTAAGAGCACTGACTGCTCTTCCAAAGGTCCTGAGTTCAAATCCCAGCAACCACATGGCTCACAACCATCTGTAATGAGATCAGATGCCCTCTTCTAGTGTGTCTGAAGACAGCTACGTGTACTTATAACAATAAATAAATAAATCTTTAAAAAAATTACTTTATTTTATAATGTATGGGTATTTTGACTGCATGTATGTCCATATAATATGTGTGTGGCCTGCAGAGGTCAGAGAGGGCATCAGATTCTCTGGAGCTAGAGTTACAGATGGTTGTGAGCCTGGTGGTAGCTGTGGGTACTGGGACCCAAACCAGGGTTCTTTGGAAGAACAGCCAGCGCTCTTAGCTATTGAGCATCTTTTCAGCTCCTACAGCCAAGTTTTAAACGCACATAGCCATTGACCCAACAGAGTCGTAGCTGGTGCTGTCCGATAGATACAAAATACTTGTGAACAAATAGAATCGTCCAATCTAAACTCTGCTGCGCTGTAAAATCTACTGCCATTTCGTACATTGTTAGTTGGAAAGTAGCACCTTTTTGACACAGTGCTATGACACCACCATCATGTCACTTACTTATACTTATTAAAGTAATTCTTTTAGGTAAGCAGTTTTCAATAATGCATCTCTTTTGATGTTTACTCTTTCCCTTTTTGGCAATATAGTTTCTTCTGCATACAAAACAGCAGAATCTACACAGGGGAACAAGGGCTCAGCTCTGTGAGCACAGGGTACTTGTGGATAACTTTGAATGCTCATTCTTGACTTCGCAAAAATTTCTTGTATTTTTGTTGTTGTTGTTTTGATACTTATAAAATCCCTAGCTCCTATCAGTGACAGGGTTTGACAGAGCCGATACATCCAGCTGGTGTAACCACATAAACAGTCTTCAAAAGGGGACCGTTCTGAGGGGGAAAGACCAGTGAGCATGATTGTGACTGTCCCAGACAATTTGGACCCTAGTCACTGGCCACCCTAATCAGTCACTGGTCACCCTAATCAGTCACTGGCCACCCTAATCACTGAGCCACCCTATTTCTTACAATCAATACATAAAAAGACATGATTCAGGAAAGCTCTCCTTCAGTGTTTTGAATCACAAGGACACAGAAGATGGGAGTGACAGGAAGCTGTCCCTCCTCTGCTCTTCCTCTGCTCTGAGCCCTGGAACTGGACCCAGATGACATTGGTCTTCCATCATCTCCTGCCACAGTCTGGCCCTGTCAGTAAAGGTGCTAGAGGCCACTGAGGGGCTCATCCCTCTGTCCAATGCTTTTCTTCTGGCTCCTACAGCTCAGCAGCCAGTAGGTGGATTCCCACTTAAGACTGGGCAACCCATTTGCCCACAGGCGAGCAACCTTAGCCTGAAGGCCTTGAGCCGACCTCTCTGCCACCCAGTGGGCCACCCTTACCTGTGAGCACTGGATCCCACAAGATGCCGAGGGAGCGTCCACTCCTGCCAGTGAGATTGAGTGTTAGCTGCTCCGTATCCTTGCCAGTACTTGGTGTTAGGCCTCCACATTGGCCGTCCCTCTGGGTGCATGATAGTTTTCTTATCTACCTAGTTATGATCCTTTCTATCTTACCCTCCCACTGATAGGAGCTAGGAATTTTGTAACTACCAGGAATAAAAAATACAAGAAATCGCCGGGCGGTGGTGGCGCACGCCTTTAATCCCAGCACTTGGGAGGCAGAGGCAGGCAGATTTCTGAGTTCGAGGCCAGCCTGGTCTATAGAGTGAGTTCCAGGACAGCCAGGGCTACACAGAGAAACCCTGTCTCGAAAAACCAAAAAAAAAAAAAAAAAAAAAAAAAAAAAAAACCAAACAAAAAATACAAGAAATCTTTGTGAAGTCAAGAATGAACTCCCAAGGTTATCCACAAGTACCCTGTGCTCACAGACCTGAGCTGTTTTCCTCCTTGTGGAGTCTGCTGTTTTGTATGCAGAAGAAACTGTGTTGCCAGGGAAAAACAGACAGTAGGTTGAAGGGTGCTGAGCATTTTTGATGGATATCCTTTTTGCCCATTTGCGTTTCTTTCAATGCTGATCATGAGGATAGAGCCAAGAGACTTTGCAAGGGCACTGCTCTGCCTCTGAGGTACACTCCAGTCTCTGCTCATGCTTCAGAGTAAGTGCTTGTTCAGATGTCTTCCTTACATTTCTTCTGTTCATTTAGATTCTTTGATGTGTTTGGATCTTTTCATCAGATTTATGAGATATTCTTTTAGTATTACTTATTAGTAGTATATATGGTGTGTGTGTGTGTGTGTGTGTGTGTGTGTGTGTGTCACTAAATGCCTTTGGGCAACTCACAGATATTCTCAGTTTTCTTCATTGTAGGAAACAAATATAAATTCATCCATGACACCTGAGCTACAAAGAAATGCCAGTGTTGACACGCCTCGGGGTGCCTTGGATCCCAGGGTTCCAAACATGTCTACTCTCATCCAAATCATTTGGAACCATGTCATGAAGAGTCAGGGATGATAGAATATGGAGGTATGGAGGTGTTCTGGAGAGATGTCTCAGTGGTTAAACACACTTGCTGTTCTTGCAGAGGATTGGGGTTCAGTTCCCAGCACCTGTATAACAGCTCACAATCATCTGCAACTCCAGTCCCAAGGGATTTGATGAGGACACTGGGCAGGTGGGTAGTGTACATCTATGCATGAAGGCAAAATACTTACATATAAGATAGATAGATAGATAGATAGATAGATAGATAGATAGATAGATAGATGATAGATAGATAGATGATAGCATCCCCTGTCTTGACAGGATGTTTCTGGTATGTATTATTGCTTTGCTTTGAAATAAAACTCCTTTGCTTTGCAATTTGTTTCTGCTTTTATTTCAGTTTTTTTGAATGAAAGTCTGGGAACCTGGAAACAACAGATCCAAGCAATGTCTGCTGGTTACTATTGGCTGTGTTCCAGTAATGGGTACAGTATGGACATTTGAGCTTCTCGTGGCCAGCACACATATCTGGTTCTCGCTTGGTGGCAATTTGATCTCCCAGAAACATGGAGAGAATTATCTAAGTCTGTTGAGATTTGGTCTTTTGCTGTGTATTGTAGAGCTAAGTGGGAGCCCCTAAGACCTGGTTCCCCAAAAGAAAGTCTGAATGTAGACCCAGTGACTTCACACCCAAGTTATTTCTGATTGGTAAATAAATATGCTGACAACCAATACTTGGGCAGAAGAGACATAGGCTGTGTTTAGGATTCCAGAACTGGTGGTCAGAGAACCACGAGGGAGAAGGTGAAGGAGGGAGAGAGACAACACGGGTTAGGAGTCAAGAAAACATACCTCCAGGGGCTGGCCAACTGGAGTTACGAGCAGACCAGATGAAACACAGTAAGAAATAACTCCGGGTTATCGATAGGAAAGTAGATTCTAATAGTATAGAGGGTATATCTCTGCCCAGCTCTTGTGCTGTTTAAGACTTATTATAAATATAAAGACTGTGTGTCTTTTTTCTGGGAACTGAATGATCAAGGTGATATAGAAACCCCAGATTGGGATTAAAATTTTCTTTTTCTTTCTTCTTTAAGGATATATTTATTTATGTACATGAGTACACTGTTGCTGTGAACCATCAATGTGGTTGCTGGGAACTGAACTCAGGACCTCTGCTTACTTTATATGTAAGTACACTGTAGCTGTCTTCAGACACAACAAAAGAGGGTGTCAGATCCCATTATGGATGGTTATGAGCCACCATGTGGTTGCTGGGATTTGAACTCAGGACCTTCGGAAGAGCGCTCTTAACCACTGAGCCATCTCTCCAGTATAGACATAAGCAGCAGCTGGGATTTGAACCGGGAGCCTGTGGATGCACAGCCATCATTCTTAACCGCTGAGCCATGGCTCCAGCAGTAAAAGTTTTAACAAACATATGTCTGGTAGGAAGAATGGAAGGATTTTGCTAACATGACTCAACCCACTCCGCAGCCCCCATAGCAGATCGAGCTCCTGCAGCACTGGAGACAGGGCATGGTCCGAAGGAAACGCTGTGTGTAATCAGCTCTCCTCGGCCATCAGGACTAGGATGGGTGTTAGTCACTTTTCTCATCGCTGTCACACAAAACCTGACATGAGCAACAATCAGGGTGGGTCTCCTCTGTTACATCTCCTGTAAGTACCATTTAGCTACTGGGGTGGTCTGAATGAAGATGGCCCACATAGGCCCATAGGGAGTGGCACTAAAGAAGTGTGGCCTTGTTGGAGTGGGCGTGGCTTTGCTGGAGGATGTGTGCTACTAGGGGTGTGTTTTGAGGTCTCAGAAGCTTAAGCTGGGCTTAGTTTAGCGGCTCAATATCTCTTCCTGCTGCCTTCAGATCTGGATATAGAGTGCTCTCCTCCTCTCCAGCACCAGATCTGCCTACACACGGCTGTGCTTCCCACCATGATGATAATGAACTAAATCTCTAAAACTGAGCCAACTCAAAGTATGTTTTCCATTATAAGAGTTGCTGTGGTCACCGTGTCTCTTCACAGCAATAGAAAGCCTGACTAAGACAGGTACCTCGTTATATGAGCCATTAACCTTCCCATTAACTGAAGGGGTTTTCTTCGCTTGTTTTTCTGTTTTGTTTCATTTTTATATTTTTAAGATTTATTTAGTTATGAGCGCTTGCTTGCATGTATGTTTGTTCACCATGCGTGTATGTAGTGCCATTAAAGGCCAGAAGAGGGCATCAAATCCCCTGGAACTGGAGATACAGGAAACTGTGGGTACAGGAAACCAAATCTGGGCCCTCTCCAAGAGTAGTAAGTGCTCTCAATGCCTGAGCCATCTCTCTAGCCCCATGTCTTTAAACTGTTTAAATTGCATTTTTATTTAGTGGGGGGAGGGGTGTACTTGCTTGTTACCTAGCATGTAGATTCCAGGGACCAAACTCAGATCATCAGACTTCCAGCAAGCTCCCATACCCACTGAACCAACTCAGCATCCCTTAAGCTATGGGTTAATTGGAGTCTCCATTACTTGCAGCTATGAGGGAGATCTGGATAGGTGAGAAAAAAAGAAACCTATGTCTCATACCTGAAGTCTCTTTTTTTTTTAAGACGACAAGAACCAAGGCTGAAGAGATGGCCCAGCGGTTAGGAACACTGACCGCCCTCCCAGAGGTTCTGGTTTCAATTCCCAGCACCCGCATGGCAGCTTGAATCAGTCTGTAATTCCAGTTCCAGGGGATCTGACACCCTCATGTAGACATACATGCAGGCAGAACACCAAGGAACATAAGGTAAATAAGTCTTTTAAAACTACAGCTCTGACAATAGCTGGATTTTCACCTTCAAGCCCCATTCATACTTCCAGAAGGAAAGATGATAGATGGATGTATGTATGCCTTTGATTTAATCCCCAGTCCCGAGAAACAAAACAAGACAAGACAAGGCAACCCAATGCATTGTTTTTAATCTTTGCCCCACAGAGTGTGTTTGGAGGTGAGAAGATGATTGTCAGGAGTCAGTCCATTACTATGAATCCCAGGGATGGAATGTAGGTCGTCAGGCTCAGTGACAAGTACCTGTACCTGCTAATCCATCTCGCCCTTGCCCTTTGCGATGGCTGTTCCTATCTGTCAGCTTGATGACATCTGGAATAAGCAACAATCCAGAGTGGAGGGCACACCTGTGAGAGATTCCTTTGCTTAGTTTGAAGATCCGCTTCTAGACTTGACCTTTGAGACAGGAAGACACATGCATTTTATCTGGATCTTGAGGTGGGAAGACACACCTTTAATCTGGGCCGCACCTTCTGCTGGAAGCCTATGGAAGGACATGGAGCAGTAGTTCTCAACCCTCCTAGTGCTGCGGCCCTTTAGTACAGTTTCCTATGGTGTGGTGAAGCCCAACCATAAAATTATTTTTTAATTGCTATTTTATAACTGTAATTTTGCTACTATTATGAATCATATGCCAATATCTGATATTCAGAACATCCTGGGTCATTCGCTCCCCAAAGGGGCTGCTTCCCACAGATTAAGAAATGCTGATGTAGAAGAAGGAAGTTTTTGATCTTTGCCTGCTTGCCCTCACCTTGCTAGCACATCCGTCCCTTCACTGGCATCAGAGCCTACTTCTACAGGATTCTAGAATATACAGAAACTCAGCTGGGACTCCAGCCTTGTGGACTGAGCAACTACAGGATTCTTGGGCTTTATGTTCACAGCTAATTGTTGTTTGATTAGCTGGACAGCAGCCTGCATATATATGAAATAGACAGACAGATAGATAGATAGATAGATAGATAGACAGACAGACAGACAGAGGAGAGAGAGATTCATTCTGTAAGTTCTGCTCTAGAGAACCATGACTAATACACCTTCTTCTTAGCATTCCTTTTTTGAGGCATGGTCTCCTGTAGTTGCTCAGGCCCTTGGACTTCCTCTGTAGCACAAATAGCTCTGAATTTTCTATCCTGCCTCATCCTCCAGTAGCTAGGATTCTAGGGTGTTGCCACCAGGTCTGACTTACTAGCATTATTTTTGCACCACTAATTTTGTGTCATAGCATTAATAGAAAACCAGCTCTGTATAGTCGATGGAAACCCAAAACAACATCAGCATACGCGCGACCAGTGACATCTGCAGAAGACCATGGACATGGAATGGAGTTCAACATTTGCCCAATATACCAAGCGAGCGTAGGGAGAGTTCAAAGGCAGGACCTGCCAATCATTGGCTCCTGGAGGCTCTGAAATGGACTGAGCAACTACCTATTAAGTTTTGTGTGTGTAAGTTCTCTTACTCTGCAGACACTTTCAGAATTCAACGCTGGTTGCTGTTCTCAGAGCCTGCTCTGTTCTTGGAACTACATCATTGACATATTGTTTTCCTTGTTCAATTAAACTCTACTTCCTATGACAGCACTAAGGAATTCTTCCTTTCATGAACACAATTATATCAATAATTAAATATGAAATGTCTGGACACAGCTACTAAATACCAGACTTGTGAGACCAGATTTGTTTAAACTCCAGCTATGTACCATTCATGAGAGGTACTGTTCTGAGGTAATTCTACCAGAGAATACATGGAGAATCTCTTTTTTTAAAATTCATTTTACATCCTATTCACTGCAACCCTCCTGGTCATCCCCTCCCACAATCCTTTCCCCCATCCCCCATCCCCTCTTCCTCTGAGCTAGTGGGGCCCCCCTGGGTATCCCCCTCATCCGGGCTCATCAGGTCTCTGTGGGATTAGGCACATGGTCGCCCATTGAGGCCCAGACCAGGCAGCCCAGCAGAAGAACATATCCCTCGTATAAGCAATAGCTTTTGAAATAGCCCTCCCCCACCCCCTACCTCCCAGTCCAGTTATTCGGGACCCACATGAAAACCAAGCTGCACATCTGCTACATATGTGTAGGGAGGCCTAGGTCCAGCCCACACAGATACTCTTAAAGCACAATAGAAGTATTGCCAGCCAGTGACTGCAGGGGAACTAACTCAAATCCTGCAGCCCAAGCTGCTCTGTTCTTTGCCTTTTACGCACAGATATCACATCCTGGTTAACGCACTTCAGCTAGCAAGAATAGTTAGTGAAAGTGGAACTATAGAAGCCAAAAGGCAAGGTTAGGACATTTAGGGACTTTCCCAGGTCCTGACACTACAGACTAGGTCTTCAGTGGACTAGTTCCTTGGCAGCTGTGAGGGCCTACATGCTGGGTTCTGAGGTCGGAATGGTGCCGCTCACCTGCCGTCAGTTGTGCTAAGGTCTCAGTACACTTACAACAGAACAACACTAAACGGCTTTGAGAACCCTTAAGCCTGTAGTCTCGGTTAACTGGAGCATAACAAGCCATCCCCAATTCAGTGACCTGCAGTTTCGCTTGCTCCTGATGCAGCAGGGCAGTGATTGGAACTGCATTCAGCCCTCTTCACTGGGGCACCTAAGCAGACTTAATACAGCAGGCCTCTGACCACTTCCTCTGTTCATCCTCTTGTCCTCAAGGATGCTAGCCCAGATTTCTGCACAGGGGGGCAGCAGTGTGCCAGGTGAGACGCTCAGCAATTACAAATCTTCCAAGAACCAGCCTCAGAAATCCCAAGTTGTTGACTATAGGAGCCAGGGGGTCAGGGACGCCAGGAGAAGACGGCCCACTGAGTCTGTGCTGGGTCCTCTGCATATGTGTTGTGCTGGTTGGCTTGGGAGTTTGTGGGAGTGGGAGTTGGGAGTCTCTGACTATTTTGCCTGCACCCGGGACCCTTTTTCTCCTACAGGGTTGCCTTGTCCAGCCTTGATATGTCAGTTTGTGTCTGGTCTTATTGCATCTTGTTAAGCCATGCTCAATTGATATCCCTGGGAGGCCTGCCCTTCCCTGAAGGGAAACAGAGGAGCAGTGGATCTGGGGGAGAGAGGAGGCAGTAGTGGGAAGTGGGAAGAGTGGAGGAAGAGGAAGAGGAAACTGCGGTCTCCATCTATCATATTAGAGAAGGATAAATAAAAAGGGAAAAAAGTTAAAATTAAACAGAGTGCACCTGAAAAGAAAGAAAGGAAAGAAAGAAAACAAAATTCCAATTTTTATCTGATTACCTTCTTTGCAACTGGCCTGAAGCAGGGACAGTCCTATGGGACTGAGCTCTCACGCCGTGCGGTCTAATGCTATATCCATCCAGATAGAATCAGAACGACGATGTCCCCCCAGGCACGGCAGTGGTCTGATTGCCTGTATGCTAGTCGGGAGAAATACCTCCCACACTTAGGATTACAGAACTGAACTGGGTTGTGAGAGTATAATAGAAGACTGTGGGCTTGGCTTGTGTATTCCCCCTATTCACCAGCACAGTTTATAAAGCATTTCTTTTATTCATAGAAAGCTATTTGTTCTTAAATATTTGATGAGCATATGAAAAGGAGACATAGAGAGAGAAAGGAAGACAGACAGACCAAACAGGTTTGAGCTGCTGACACACTAGCTCTATCTATTGACAGACTAAGGGGTCAGCTAGCTAACAACAGCCATGTTCAGCCAAACTTAGAGGCATCTAAAGGTCTTCGCCACCACCTAATCCAGGGGATAGAGCGAGGAGGGACCCCACCCAGCAAGGGAAGGCCTTGATGGGATAGGAGCCCTGAGTGGATGCTGTTTTTTTCCCATTCCATGGCACAAATAAAGCCCCTGTATACAGAGGAGGGAGGTGGCACCTGGGAGCAGCCTGATGTTTGATCTTGATTATTAACTTGATGGGATTTACAATCACCATGGAAACAAGCTTCCTGACATGTCTGTGAGGGAGTTGCGAGTTAATTGAGCTGGGAAGGCCCACACTAACTGTGGGTGGCGATAGTCTGTGAGCTGCTGTTCAGGCTGCTTAAATAAGGAGACTGGGAGTTGAGCGCCAGCATTGGTCAGCATTCGTCTCGCTTGCTTCCTGCCCTTTGATACCGAGTAACTGGCTGCGTCAAGCTCCCGCCACCATGACTTCCCCATCGTTGAGGGTACCCTCAAACTGGGAGCCAAAATTAATCCCTTTTGTTCCAGCAATAGGCAAAGTAACTAATACAAACAGGCATGATCTAGAAGGACCAAGGATCAATATCCAGAAGGCCCCAATCAATCAGGGACTGATCAATGGCAGAACACGTAAGTAAGAGGGAAACTGTGTTTTCTTGACACTGAAGCCATCTGAATAATGAGGCTTGCCCATGGTACCCTAGAACAGTATTTTATTACATAGTCCAAAGTAGAGGGCATCTCTCACAGTGATTACATAGATATATCTTAGCTCAAATCTAGAGTGTTCACGTCCCCGAATTCTACTCACACCTCACACCGTTTGATTGCATCAATTAAAATACAGGGTAACTACCACTGTGTCCTTTTTAGTAAGTATCAGAACATCTGCGGGTTTGAAAGTAGCCCCTCCCCTTAGTATGACTTCACCTGACCTCCTCTCCTCAGCTCCCCCCCCCCATATAACAGCACCTGAAACAAGTCTGACACATAGGTCATAGGTCCCTGCATAGCCAGGGTTTTTGTTTACACCTCCTCTGACTACTTGGAGATGGGAAACATAAAGAAGGTTTGAGTTATTTAGGTAACAAACAATGTTCTAGAAGGAAATGCTTCAATAAATATTTAGCTGCAATGTGCTAAATGAACAATCAAAAAAGATAAAGCTGTAGAAAGGGGTAAGGGTGGTGGAGAGGAAACAAGAAGTTCCCTACTAGGTGGGTGAGATACTTGAGGAGTGCCCATCCAAGTTTGGCTTACACCAGCGGGGGCTTTTAACTCTGAGAAGTAGAGATGCTGTCCATGTCAGGCTACAGACAAGGAGGGTGGCCATGAGAGCCATGGGAGACACTAGGAAGTCTTCTATTCTGTAGTCTCTGGGGTCAGAGGCCTGAGACCGTTTCTTCTCCCTCACACCGATTTCTATAGTTCACGCCCTTTCGGTTCTCCCAAGAATTGTGAGTCTTGGAGGGTAGGTGGTCATTGCCCTCACCCTCTTCCTCATGACGTTTCCTGCCCCATAGCAACCTGGGCTGAGGAGCTCTAGTCTGGCAGGCTCTGTGGTGGTTTGAATGCTTGACCTGGGGGAGTGTCACTATTAGGAGGTGTGCCCTTGTTGGAGTGGCCGTGGCCTTGTTGAAGGAAGTGTGTCACTGGGGGGAGGGCTTTGAGACCCTTTTCTTAGTTGCCTGGAAGACAGACTGCTCTTGTCTTCCTTTAAATCAAGATGTAGAACTCTCAGCTCCTTCCCCAGCACCATGTCTGCCTGGATGCTGCCATGCTTCCCACCATGATGATAATGGACTTGGCTGGCTGTAAGCCAGCCCCAATTAAACTTTGTCCTTTATAAGAAGTCATGGTGTCTCTTCACAGCAATAAAATCCTAACTAAGACAGACACCCAGGACCTGTAAAGATCTTCAACTGTGTGTGGCTTAAAACATGCAAGGGTGGGAACTGTAGGTTTATGGTGGCATCCATCTGTCAGTCTAGCACGGAGGCAGAAGGTTGAGGCTAGCCTGAGCTACATAGCAACTTGCCCAGCATTCTGGATTACAAAGTGATTTCCTATCTCCAAAACAAAAACCAAATAACAAAATATAAACAAGACATGCTAGGGGACAGGGATATAGTGAAGTTCCATGGCAGAGTTTGCCTAGCAAACTAAAGACCCTGGTTTGATTCCCAGTGGAGGGTTAAAGAGCTCACTCAGAACAGCGCTGGACACCGCATTCCTGCCCACTACTACTAGGTGCTGGGGCTGCCTAGCTGGACCAGGCCTCAGCCCAGCTAAGCAATCACAACTGCAGGACCGGGCCAGACCTCCGTGCTCCGGAGACTAGATGCCATGTTAATTGCCTCCTCTGATGGCCTCTGTGTGCTCATGTCGCCTTCAGTTCTCCTCATGCTCAAAGTCTCCGATTTTCAAACCTTTATTCTCCCATCGCGATGTTTCTTCAGGGGCGGGGCCTCTAGGAAAGCAGAAAGTCCAACATCCTGCATCTTACATGGGCCAAGTAGGTACCAGAGTCTAACCTCGGACCGGAGCAACTAGGTATTGGGAGGATGCTGGCCATGTCCCAGGAGGCGGGTATTTTCTTGGGCTTTTGATCCCCGCTCCGGAGGGCCCGCCCTGTATGCAGGGGCAGGGCAAGCAGGCTCAGACCCTAGAGCCGCCCCGCAGGGAGGTAGGGGATTGCTCGGCTCTTTGACCTCTGGTAAGCTAATTAACGAGGTGGCCGCCAGGAGACTGAGCAGATCGCGCCTCTCCAACTGCCGGATTACCTGGCGACCACGTTGTGGGCAGAAGAGTCCTGCCTGCCAGCCATGGAGCGCTGTGTGAGAGTGAAGTCTTGGGTAGAAGAGAATCGGGCCTCCTTTAAGCCTCCGGTTTGCAACAAGCTAATGTGAGTCCCCAGTACTTCAGTCCACCCCCTTTCTATTCCTCTTCCTCCTCCCTCAGCGGTCCCTGCCCCCTCTAGCCTTGAGTTCCATCCACTTGGTGCTCTTCTGGGGAGGGCGAAAACTGTTTCTTCTTTCACTACCTCAGTTCGTTCCTCTTTCTGAAGACCACAGGGGAGACAGTGGCCTTGACTTCTGAGACCAGTTTGTCTCTGAGGCTATGAGAGATGAGGTGGCAGGGTGTGACATTCCTTCCATGGCTGAAAGTCACTTTCCAACCCAGTGCCCCCATGCACCTTGGGGAAAGCCTGGTTTTCAAAGCCCCAGACTAGAACTTAGGGCCTGAAGACCAGGAACCAGACACCTCAACCCTGGCAAACCCTGAAGCTATGGAGTCAGATGAACAATTCTTTGGATTGTGTGTGTGTGTGTGTGTGTGTGTGTGTGTGTGCGTGCGCGCGGTAACTCACAAGGTAGCTAAGAGTGAGCTTGAATTCTCAGTCTTCCAGTTTCTACCTCCCAAGTGCTAGAAGGACAGATGTGTACCACCACATCCTGTTTCCGAGGAGCTGAGGGTGGAAGTCAGTGAATGCTGGGCACACACTTTTCCAAACTGAGCTGCTTCCCTAGCCGTGAGGATTCTGAATTCAGGGCTCAAGGCCATGCACACAAACACCAGACCCTCCCAGGCACAGACTGACCCGTTCATGCTGCCTCCATCACCCCGCCCCACCCCCTCCTCAGTTCCACAGCTGAGCTTGCACACCTCTGCAGACCCGAAGTCCCCATGTCTGTTTGGCTTTGTCAGTTCCAGTGGGTGATGTGCCAACCCAGATGGCTATAGCCACTTACCCTCCAATGGGAAGATAGGCAAGTATATTTCATCGTTTCCTTGGCTTCCCACAGTAGCTCCTATGGGGTGGAATTTAATAAGTAACTTTCCCAATGTCACTAGTGGGGGACAGAGTCCACATGCGAGTCCAGGAACAGTTTGACTACAAAGTCCACGAGTACTCTTGGTCACTGCGCAATACCCCCACAGCTAACCATGACGGCCCCTCAGAGCCTCTTCTCTTCTACCATTGCTGCTTTCCCCAGTTTGGAGCTTTCCCATTTTTGTCTCTTTTCTCCGTGTCTTCCCTGTCTGCAGTCTCTCCTTCTCACTCCTTCCAGTCTCCTTTCAAGTTTGTGGGCATTTCTCTGGTTCCGTCCACGTCAGCCTGGTCAGTGGTGACTGCCCTGCCTCCAGCCCTGCTTGCCCCAACCCCTACCCCAAGCCATCCAGTCCCCTAGAACTCCTGATGTTCACCATCATGGTCATAGGCCCTCGCTTTATTCAGTCAGTCGGTATTCGCTGAGCGCCACGATGCTCTGGACATTGGCTTACGGCAGGAGGCAGACTGAGAAAACACCTTCCCTGTCGAACTGCTGGGGGAGATGCCAACCAGTGTGACCTACTCAGAAACAGGCCTGCTGCAGGTGGAGAGAACCCTCCGCAGCGAGAGGACAGCTTTCATAATGAGCCTGCGCCATGCCTGGCCCTAACTTCTCTGGTACTTGGCTGGTATCAGTGGTGTTCCTTGGTTTTAAATGCACGAACCCAGTGTCCACTTTCATCCTCACAGATGCTCTCCTGCCCTGAGTCTCTGTGTCCAAATTCCCACTCGTAAAACCTCACATTGCACTGAGCAAAACATAAGGCACCTGGACTGTTGATCCTTCCTTGTCTGGACTGCTGCTCCCTCAAGACTCTCTCTGTGTGTCTCTCTGTGTCTGTCTGTCTGTCTGTCTGTCTCTCTGTCTCTCCATCTCTCTCTCTGTCTCTCTGTCTCTCTCTGTCTCTCTCTCTCCATCTCTCTGTCTCTCTCTCTCTCTCTCTCTCTCTCTCTCTCTCTCTCTCTCTCTCTCTCTCTCTCTCTGTCTCTCTCTCTCTCTCCTCACATCGAGACTGCTCCGCTCCCACATGATGCCCAGCACTGTTAGAGAGGCAGGCTCTGAGGTTCACACCCGGCTCCCATATGCCATTGCCGTGTGATGTGGAGTATAGCTCACTCCATTATAACTTACTATACATGCAGCAGGCCTGTTTCTGAGTAAGTTCACCCTCTGAGGTCCTGGGGGTTAGGACTCCAGCACAAGAATTTGGACCAGTGCTGGGATTCAAACCGTGACACCCCACTGAGGTGAGAAGCTGCTGGAAGGCTTTGAGCACAGGAGGCACATGGTCTGGCTTGTGTATTCTGGCTGGAGGGTGTATGTAGGGTATAGTTTTCAAATGAGCTTGTTCAAGAACTTTCTGTATGTGCTCTAAGTATATCTCAGTTAAGTCTATTAATAAAAGACAAAAAAAAATGGCCGAAGGAATGGACCAATGGGCAGGGCACTTGCCATCACAGACCTGAAGACCTGAATTGGCTCCCAAAAGTTGTCCGCTTACAAGAGCATCACTGAAAGAAGCCAGGGCAGGAACCTGGAAGCAGCACCATGGAGGGGTGCTGCTCTCTGGCCTCCTCTCCAGCCTTGCTCAGCCTACTCTCTTATAGAACCCAGGACCGCTGGGCGGTGGTGGTGCATGCCTTTAATCCCAGCACTTGGGAGGCAGAGGCAGGTGGATTTCTGGGTTCGAGGCCAGCCTGGTCTATAGAGTGAGTTCCAGGACAGCCAGGGCTACACAGAAAAACCCTACCTCGAAAAAGCAAAAAAAAAAAAAAAAAAAAAAAAAAGAACCCAGGACCACCAGCCCAGGGATGGCACCACCCACAGTGAGCCGGGTCCTCCCCCATCAATCAAGAAAATCATGTCTGGCTCATAGACCAATCCAGTGAGGGCATTTTCTCAATTTCCCAAATAACATAAAAGTGTCTAGCATATAAATACAATTTAAAAAACCCTTGTGGTGGGACTGGAGAGATGGCTCAGTGGTAAAGAGCACTGACTGTTCTTCCACGCGCACAGGGGGTGCGGGGGGCATGGGGTATGGGCTGGACATCAACAATGAGGACATCGCTGACAACTTCCAGGTGTTTGTGTGGGAGCCAGCCATGGTGCGCATCAATGCTCTGAGAGCGGCTGCTGAGGCTGCATGCCTTACATGGATGAGACTCTCAGGAACCCACGCTCCACTGTGGATGCCCCAGCTCCAGCAGCTGGTCAGGGCAGAGGCCAAGGCCGCTTCCACTGAGAGGCAGTCTGCACACCGCCTTGTGAGGTGAATGCAGGGCGTGTATGAGAAAATGGTTGATTGTCTGCTGTGTTCTCACTGGAGGTTATTTAAATAAAACTTAAGGTTAAAAAAAAACCTTATGAAATAAATTAAAGCTGCCTTGCTGGATGAGGAAACTAAACTCCAGTAAAGTCAACTAGCGTGCCCAAGATTGCAATAAAGCTGAATCAGTCTTAGGAGGTATTTCGTGCTTGTGAACACGTCAGCCACACATCTCCTTGCCCTCCTAGATGTCACAGTCTCCTGAGTCCCTGGAGTATGGCCCCCAGTCTTGGAGAGTCTCACAGCAGGCAGGCTGAGGGATCCTCTTTGTTCTCTGGTCCCTGAGCTCTTGAGCATGACCTAGTGTCATGGAGAGCGATCCTTGGCCATGCCCTATCTCTGTTGGTCTGAAAACATACAAGCTATCACACATGGAGACACGTTAATGCATGTGGAACAATGTGAGTGGGGGAGACGTTCTTCTCCCAGATGCACATACCAGACCTCTTCCTGTCCCCACAGGTCCCTGCTTTCTCCCCTCCTTCCCAGGAATTGATTCAGGTCTTCTTCTTGCCTCTTCACTGCAGGCACCAGGAGCAGCTCAAAATCATGTTCGTCGGAGGCCCCAATACCAGGAAGGATTACCACATTGAAGAGGGTGAGGAGGTAGGCCGTGCTGCTCACCCTTGTCGCCTGCTGCCACTTGGGGGATGGGGGGAATAGACCCTTCCTAGGACTACAGCAAGTGGCCTGGAGAAAAGCAAATGGAACTCCCATGGGAAAGGAAAGTTGTTGCCTTAGAATTGGGGTACCTGTCTGCCTTGTGCCTGGGGATTTTGACTGAGGAGGCTCTGGGATCTCCACTTCATGTACATGTGGTGGTCCCTCTCCTTCAACCTGAATATATGATTGGCCCTCATATGAGATACAAACTCTGAAAAATTCCAACATCCTTTGATCCCAGAATCAGGTTCTCCTTCTCCTTCACACAGGAGCAAATTGTCTGAGGACACAAGGGGTAGAGGAGAAATGGAGGACAGAAAGGAACACGGGAGGTAGAGGGTGGGTAATGCTGAAGAAAAAGTTGGGACTGGGAGGGTCCTTTTTACTACTAGAGGCAGCAAGCCCCGAACTGCTAGGACTCGGAGTCTGGAGACTGAATTCTGTGTGTCTACACTTGCTTACTGAAGATATATATAAAGATAGATAGATAGATAGATAGATAGATAGATAGATAGATAGATAGATAGATAGATATAGAGATATAGAGATACAGATATACAGATATAGATATAGAAAAATTGAGTATGGCGGGGCACATCTGTAATCCTGCACTCAGGAGGGGAGGCAAAGGGTCAGGAGTTCAGGGAGAACTAGGCTGCAAAATGAAAAGTTGTCTGGATAGGATCAGAGGTGAGGAGGACACATCTGTCCCAACACCAGGAGTAACTGGAAACAGCAGGACCCAGGCACGCAGGAACGCCGCCAGACCAGTGGTACCAGTTCCTTCCGATCTATGTGGGCCGGTGCCCTGAGCAGACCTTGGGCACAAACTCTGCAGCCAGTCCCACAACACCCAGAGGAAGCTCCACTCCCAGGCGCTTTTACACGCCCAGGATCCCAGGATCAAAGGAGCTTGGTCACACCAGGATCTCAGGGTCCTAGAGGCAGCTTGACTCCCAGGAGCTCGGACACACCCAGGATCTTAGGATCACAGGATCACAGAGACAGCTTGGCTCTGAGGAGTTCTGACACAACCAGGATCACAGGAAGGACAGACTCCCGTCAGATATATGGAGAGCAGGTAGCACTAGGGATAACCAGATGGTGGGAGGCAAGCGTAAGAACATAAGTAACAGAAACCAAGGTTACTTGGCATCATCAGAACCTAATTCTTCCACCATAGCAAGTCCTGGATACACCATCACACCGGAAAAGCAAGATTTGGATCTAAAATCACTTCTCATTATGATGATAGAGGACTTTAAAAAGGACCTAAATAACTCCTTTAAAGAAATACAGGAGAACACAGGTAAACAGGTAGAAGCCTTTAAAGAGGAAACAAAAAAATCCCTTAAAGAATTACAGGAAAACACAATCAAACAGGCGAAGGAAATGAACAAAACCATCCAGGATCTAAAAATGAAACTAGAAACAATAAAGAAATCACAAAGTGAAACAACCCTGGAGCTAGAAAACCTAGGAAAGAGATCTTGAGTCATAGATGCAAGCATCACCAACACAATAGAAGACAAAGAGAGAATCTCAGGTACAGAAGATACCATAGAAAACATTGACACAATGGTCAAAGAAAATGCAAAAGGCAAAAGGCTCCTAACCCAAAACATCCAGGAAATCCAGGACACAATGAGAAGACCAAACCCAAGGATAATAAGTATAGAAGAAAATGAAGATTCACAACTTAAAGGGCCAGTAAATATCTTCAATAAATTATAGAAGAAAACTTCCCTAACCTAAAGAAAGAGATGCCCATGAACATACAAGAAGCCTACAGAACTCCAAATAGATTGAACCAGAAAAGAAATTCCTCCCGACACATAATAATCAAAACACCAAATGCACTAAACCAAGAAAGAGTATTAAAAGTAGTAAGGGGAAAAGGTCAAGTAACATATAAAGGCAGGCCTATCAGAATTACATCAGACTTCTCACCAGAGACTGTGAAAGCAAGAAGATCCTAGGAAGATGTCATACAGACCCTAAGAGAACACAAATGCCAGCCCAGGCTACTATACCCAGCAAAAATCTCAATTACCATAGACGGAGAAATCAAGATATTCCATGACAAAACAAAACTTACAAAATATCTTTCCATAAATCCAGCCCTACAAAGGATAATAGATAGAAAACACAAACACAAAGAGGGAAACTACACCCTAGAAAAAGCAAGAAAGTAATCTTTCAACAAACCCACACAAACATAATTCCACTTCTAACAACAAAAATAACAGGAAATAACAATCACTTTTCCTTAATATCTCTTAATATGAATATTAAGTTAATTAATATTACTAACATATCCTAATCAGTTGAAATTCAAAAATATGAGGAATTAGAAATTTGTTGACTGTCACCCAGTGGTCTCTCTAATTTGGTATGTGGAGAAATATGTCCAATATTGTACAATCCATATATACTTTCTGCTTGTTTGTGCATGACAGTGTCTTGCTTTGTACCACATAATGGTCTTGAAATCATGCTTCTCCTATCTCAGACTCTCTATAAGTAGGATTGTTTATTTGATGTTTTTACACTATACTATGGTTTTCAGAACAGCTTACATATTTCAAGTTATTTATACAGCCAAAAGAAACATAGACAATTAATTTTGGAGGTGGCTTGTAAGAGAACAACAAAGAGTGAGACTGAATGTTTTGCTTGATATTTATAATTAGTTTATCAATATTGAAGAAGATGACCTTATAAGTTACTCTTTTTCCGGAGATGAATGCTTTTCAAAATCATCACAACCAATGAACTGGAATCTTACCCTCACCTAATGTCTGTGCCACCCTTCAAGCAGAACCATTGTTCATTGAAACAGTTGATGAATGACTTCAAGGATAGAGCATCTTAATACACACACCATTTTTTAAATGAATGTAACCTGTTCCCTGTGGGCTGGGAATGATGACAATCACTCAAGTCAAATAGCTTTGACCATAGCCGGAAATCTGTATCCAAATAATTGTGCCTACAATTCATTCCTTGGCACAGCAGAACTGTCAACTCTTAGCTTAGCTACTATGGAGGTAAAAATACTTCGATGATGTCAGGGACATTGAAGTACAGCCTTATTACAATAAACTCCAATGTCTAAAAATTGTTCTTATTTTGGGTTTCTGCCACAGTAAGAGCCAAGATTTTAAGCTTGACTAAAAACAAAATGAACAAACAAACAAAAAGACTTTATCTTATTACATTCATTTAATAACATGTCCATTACTTTTATGATTGGTATAATAATATATATTGTGTTGAATATAATAAAGAATAAAAATTATAAAAAAAAAGAAAAGTTGTCTGGCAGGAAGAGGAGGAAGAAGTAGAAGAAAGAGGAGAAGGAAGAGAAGAGCAGGAGAAAGAAAAGGAGGAGGAGGAGAACAAGAACAAAACAAGAAGAAGGAGAAGAAGAAGAAGAAGAAGAGGAAGAGGAAGAGGAAGAAGAAGAAGAAGAAGAAGAAGAAGAAGAAGAAGACGAAGAAGAAGAAGAAGAAGAAGAAGAAGAAGAAGAAGAAGAAGAAGACGAAGAAGAAGAAGAAGAAGAAGAAGAAGAAGAAGAAGAAGAAGAAGAAGAAGAAGAAGAAGAAGAAGAAGAAGAAGAAGAAGAAGACGACGACGACGACAGCCCTGGCCCTCCTGAGTGACACAGACGCAGTACATATCAGGATGTGCTTGGAAAAACCACTGTAAAGTGCCCCTTATTTTTCTGGGAGACATGGTTCTGGGGTTTGAGCCTCCACCCCTATCACTGACATCCCCAACCCAATCTTAGGACTACTCACCTTGTAACCTTGAGAATTGCTCTGTCAGCAAATACTAAGGGTACCAGAACAGCGGGCAGAGGGCGACAGGCAGAACCAGTTCCACACATCTTGACCTTCTCCTGGCTGTTGAACACCTCCCTCAAAACTGGTTCCCTGTGATGGAAAACAATATGAAAATCTAAACTGTGGTGGAGGAAGACAGGTTAGAGCTGAGTGGCTGAAGTGACTGGGGATCGGGCAGCCTTTATTGCTTGCCTCCTCATCAGTCTCGTCTCCACTCAAAAGTTAGGCTTGTGGTCAGCGTCCATCGTGCTCGTCCCCTATTGTCTATCTCCTTCTTCTTTGCCCTTGCTCATCTCTGGGCCTCTCCACGCTGCTCAGGAGTGTACGTGTCTGTTCCAACTGGTTTTTACAGCAGCTTGACACAAGTTAGAGTTGTCAGAGAGGAGGGAGTCTCAAATGAAATAGGGCCTCCATAAGATCTGGAAAACTGGTCCAGCCCACTGTGGGTGGAGCCATCCCTAGGCTGGCGGTCCTGGGTTCTATAAGAAAGCCGGCTGAGCAAACCATGGAGAGCAAGCCAGGAAGCAGCACTCTCCAGGGCCTCTGCATCAGCTCCTGCCTCCAGGTTCCTGCTCTGTTATCAAAGCATCGATAACCTTTAGGTGCCCTGGACCAACTCACCACTCAAATCCACTTTCTCTGGTGGTTGCTAAGAATGAAGGCAATTGGTTGAGAAGGAGATGTTCCTCTGGCTAGCCATATGACTAGACAGGTCCATATCCTGTGCCCTTGGTCTGAGCCTTTTTGAGCATGGGACTCTGCTCTGCCTATGGAAAATGACAATGTGCACAGAGTGGTTACTTAATAGCTGTGGGTCCTTACCTGTTGCTGGCTCCCCTACCTGTGAGTCCTTTCCAGGTCACAGGAGCCAGACTCAATTTAATATCTGTGCGAGCCAGTACACTTAATCTTCCAGCTAGCCCTAGGTCTCAAACATCATTTACTTCCCAAGAAGCATAATTCCTTTTGGATTGCCCAGGGTTATTGGTGATTTTCTGCTGTCAGGGGTATGTCCTCTGCTGCAGGCCAGGCCCGCCCCTCATCACAGAGAAGGCCTCTGGGCAAATCCCACTGCTGCCATCTAGTTTTGATCAATGGCTGTTAATATCTTATTGCCAGCCCAGAAAAGGTCTGAATCTGGCCCCTTTCTCCCAAGTTGATATTTGCAGCCCCTCCCCATAACTCTGAGGTCCCTCCTCTTCCCTTCTACCATGAAAAGACTCAAGACTTATACTGAGGAGTGATCACACACACACATACACACACACACACACACACACACACACACACACACAGGCTCAATTACTTCCTATGAAGGTAGTAGGTTTTCCTGATTTGTATTAAATAACATATAAAGTGTGTGTGTGTGTGTGTGTGTGTGTGTTTGTGTGTGCGCGCGTGCTAGGAGATCAGACTCAGAGCCTCATACATACTACATAATGAACAGCCTGTGGTGGAGTTGCATCTTCAATCATACGGCTTGTTTTTAATAATGAAAGTAAATATCATTTATTGTAGAAAACACAGTAAGTATAGCAAGCTTTCCCTCCCTCGTAACTATGAACTCTGTCACCTATGCTATATACGGACTACTCTCTAATTAGGATCCTCTGGGTATAATTTTTTTGTTTGGGGGGGGGGGGACAAGGTCTCACTCTGTAGCCCAGACTGGCCGCAAACTCAAGGCAATCTTTCTGCCAATTAGAGACATAAGTCACATGTCTAGCTCATAAGGTGCTGGTCAGGATTTTAGGATAGAATAGAAAATGTAGTAGGAACCCCCTAGAGAGAGGCCAGCCACCAAGTCCATCTTCCCAGGCTGTCAACTGCCACAGCCCAGCGCCAGATCATCTCAGAAGCTGGAGGAACACACAGGGCCCCAGAGCTACCCAGGCTACGATCCCAACCGCAGCTCCAAGACTCACCAGCCCAGACCTGCTGCTTTGAGCCTCAGCTTTCTTTTCTTCAGAATGGGGCTAATAGTGTTGATGCTGGGCTTGTAAGTTTTCTGATGTACATGGAAAAGATCAGCCTAAGTTGAGGAATATCTCTACTGCTGTGCCGCTGAGTTCTTTGGGGAGCTTCTTACCCGGCTTTTTGCATCCCTCCTCCCTGCTGGGCACCTGCTGTTGCACCCTGGGTAATCTGATGATCACCTACATGTTCCAGATTTACAGTTCCAGACACACAGACCCCCTCCCTCTATGTCTCCACCTTTCTTGTGTGTGTGATCTGGGTCAGGGGACTCCAGGGGCTTCGGAGCAGGGGTGCTGGGCCATTTATAAGCCCTGAGGCCTTCAGGAAGCTTTTCCGGTTATCTGGTCAGAGTTCAGGTCCTGGGCAGAAGTTAATGACCTAAAGATGGAGCAGGGAGGCCTCAGGTTCTTGGTCTTCCCACAGGTGTTTTACCAGTTGGAGGGAGACATGATGCTCCGAGTCCTGGAGCAAGGAGAACACCGGGACGTGGCTATCCGGCAGGGAGAGGTGAGGCTGACCCCAAGGAAAGGCAAAGGGTGTCAGAACAGAAACCCACCCCGGTCGTTTTCCCTGCCCATCCTCAGGACTCCCTCTTTCTGAGCTCAGGTCAACATTCCCTCGGGTTTCCTATGGTCTTAGGGTAGAGGCTGGCAGAGAGTGGGCTCCAGGGTGGACAGGTCACCTTGAGGGATTGCAGCCTTGCTGATTTCCAGTTCTTCACCCCTACAGATATTCCTCCTGCCTGCCAGGGTGCCCCACTCCCCACAGAGGTTTGCCAACACCATGGGGCTGGTGATTGAGAGAAGGCGGCTGGAGAGCGAACTGGATGGACTGAGGTAATTGCTCAAGTGTGGTGGGGGCGTGGGCGATCAAAGAACTAACGGCAAGTGGGGGTCATTCAAAAGTATAGCAGGAAGGATCATAATAGACTCAAGAAAGCACTTCCTGGTCACAACAGGAGTTGATGGAGACCCTGGATTTTCTGACTAACCAGAGAGGGGAGAGTGGGTTTGACTACAAGGGGAGGGGGTTGGTCTCTGTGGTACACATGAAGACTCTGGCTGGACCTTGCTTTTGTGCATTCTGCAGGTCTGCTAAGAACCGTGTGTGTGGGGGGGATGACTGCAGACAGGGAGACTGGAGGAACCCAAAAGCCACATGTCCTGGTATGGGCGAATACTGTGGCTGCTAGTGGCCTGGGCCTGCAGAAATTGTCCTTGACCTCTGTACTTGTGTCTCTGCCCCGTATCATAACAAGCATGGACATCTGGCCAGCAACATCTGTGATCCAGGCACCAGCTAGGAGTTGCTGTGTGTATTTATTACCCTATCTCCATCCATGATGCTGACTAGACCTAGGTGCCTTACTCTCTGCTCCTTTGGACACTCTGGGGACTGATCCTAGGGGCTTGCGCAGACTAGAGCTGTGCTCTGTTAGTGACTGGAGAAGAAACTTGCTAGATGTGGCATTACAGAGAGCTGCAGAGGCAGCGCACGTGCTGGATCAGCAAAGGGGAAGACGCAGCCCTGGAGGGTAAGGTCAGACTCCACCTGCAGCCCTGGAGGGTAAGGTCAGACTCCACCTGCAGCCCTGGAGGGTAAGGTCAGACTCCACCTACAGCCCTGGAGGGTAAGGTCAGACTCCACCCGCACCATCAGTCTCTAGAGCAGCAGTTCTCATCTGGTTCAGAGGGGAAGCCTAGGACCATAGGGAAACCTTTACAGTACAATTCATAACATTATGTAGCAAAGTTGCAATCATCAAGTACCAATGAAATAATTTTATGATTGGGGTGGGGGTCACCATGGCATGAGGAACTGTATTGAAGGGTCGCAGCATTAGGAAGGTTGAGAACCACTGGACTAGACTATTAAGCTTTGAAAGGAGAAAATCCTCAAAGTTCCCAAACCAAAGATTTTTATTCAAGTATGCTTTGAGTTTTCAAAGAAAACTTTAAATTTCTCAATAAGTTACCAGAATCAAAATTCTTTCCCCGACACCTTCTGTTGTGCTGGGCATATTTAAACACTCATTTTTTAATGAGTCGAAATCATACATATTCCCTCTCAAAGTCTAGAAACATAAGAAGCCGAAGTGAACTAAATTAAAATTACCTGCCACTTAAGGGAGGATTTTATGGTTTGTGAATTTAATTTTATTCCTCTTGTGCCTCCCAAGCAAACAAGTAATTAAAATGCAGAAACAAAAGTCCTTTGTCAGGCTCCAGTTAGACTTGAAGATGTGACTTTTTTCATTCATACCTTCCCCCCACAACCCTCCAGTCTTGTTATGTGCATGGATTTAAGTTTTGCTGCCTTTAGTTTAAAAAAAAATGACATTGGAGCCACCGAGGCCTTCAATGAAAAGGTGCTATGCTGACTGCAAACCCAAGGGCCTGGGTTTGATCCTGGGGACCCACATGGTGGAAGACATGAACTTCCGAAAATTGTTTTCTGACCTCCACAACCTATGCAATGGCATGCATGCCCCTCCCCAATAAATAAATGTAAGAAAAACCATAATTATGAGGTGCTGTACACTTCTACAATTTACCCAGTTTACATAACTGAAGCCACATGCCCACTGCAAAATTCACAAGTATTTCTCATATTGTTAAAATTCCATATATATGTGTATATATGTGTATATATATATATGTGTGTATATATATATATATATATACACACATATATATACTGCTCATGGCTGCCCCAGTCTATGGCATAATGGCCTGTTGAATAGGCAGAGAGCGGACTTAACTTCTAAAAGGAGTCTCTCCGAGGTGCTCTTTGGAGGAGACTCTAGTGAGTTATTGGTGTCCTCAGTAACATTTTACAGCAAATTCAATAACGGATTTCATCTGGCTGCTTTTGACCTTTAATAAAAGCCAGGAACTAGGCATTAAAATGCTACCCTGAAGACCATTCCTGAGGGCACTGCAGCCCCATAATGAAGCTTTCTGGTAGCCAGCTCTACCTCAGGTTAGAAGCTGAGTGGATGCATGATTTGTCTACAGCCACTGTCTTCACATAACTGTCCCGGCCTTTCTGGTGAGAGTTGGAGAGCAGAAAGAACTAGGCTGATCTGAAACTGATACAGGGATAGACCTTCTGGTAACAGTTGCTCCCAGCACCTGCCTTGTGCTAAGGGTCAGAGGTGCCTCCAGTTGTGTAAGGGTCAGAGGTGCGGCACAGCTCTGCCTGTCCAGGTGTTCCCTGCCTGTGGACGCGAGGACGTGGGTGGCAGGGGGACTGAAGGTTGTGTGTGAGAAAGACAGAGCTGTACTCAAGTTGCGAGCAGCAGAGGTGAACTCCGACCTCCAAAACAGAAAATCCCTCATCGGGGTGGGAGGTGGGGGTGTGTGTGTGTGTGTCAGGGAGTGGGAGGTGAGGGGTGGGGAGTGGGAGGTGGGGGTGGGGCTAGGGGGTTGGAGGTGTGCTGCATTGGCTGCTGACATCTCTGTGTACAGTGACCCAGAGCCCAAAGAACAGACAGTAGCCCTTCCAGCTGCCCGTCCAAGATTCAGCCTGAGCTTCAACTTCCTTTTGCTGAAAGCAAACACGCTTGGATTGAATGCTCTCCAGTGCTCTCCAAGCTTCTGTTTTGAGTGTAGCCTGCTCCACTACATATATAGGCTGTGTAATCCCTGCCAAGTCATTCTGTTTCCGGTTTGCACACACTCGGTGTAAGTGTGATCCTGGGCTATGCCAGCAGAGAGTAACAAACACGGCTTAGCTATGCAGTGCCTGAGCTCAGCAAGGGGGCCTCAAGCAGAGCCCAGCCTGGACCAGGCGGCCCGAAAGCTGCCCGAATGGAGCATGGGCTCCCTTGACCTCTGTTTTGGCAGGTACTATGTGGGGGACACTGAGGATGTCCTCTTCGAGAAATGGTTCCACTGTAAAGACCTTGGGACGCAGTTAGCGCCCATCATCCAAGAGTAAGTTCCCATTGGGCCTCTCCGTCAATGCCCCTTGGCCTGAAGCCATCGGGGGTAGGAGTTAAAAAGAATCTCCCACCTCCAGGATGGGACAAGCTGCTCCACAGGGTTGGGGAGGAGAAGCATGATGGGTAATGAAGTCCTGCGAGGGTTGGGGAGGAGAAGCATGATGGGTAATGAAGTCCTGCGAGGGTCCATGAATGTGTGCAGGTTCCTGTGTGTGGTGTATACCTCACCAGCAACTTAACAGGAACCCTGCCATTCTGTCCTCTCTGCTTGCCCCGAAGGTTCTTCCACTCTGAGCAGTACCGGACGGGAAAGCCCAACCCTGGTGAGGCCCCTCGCTTTTCTCCCTCCCTCCTTCTCTCTAGTGGGATGGGTCTTGACTTGGTCCCCGGAGCCTCTGCCTGAATCCTCTGCCCAGTAATTAAAGTACTAAGCAGACAACCCGCAGTCATTAGGCTGCACCCAAGTCCCGTACTGGCTTTGAGTCAAGGCTTCTGGGACCCAGCTCTACTGGGGCTGCATGGGCTGAGCCTGGAGGTCACTTTTTGTCACCATGTCACTGGCACAGACCAGCTGCTCAAGGAGCCGCCATTCCCGCTGAGTACACGATCCATCATGAAGCCCATGTCACTGAAGGCCTGGCTGGATGGCCACTCCAGAGAGCTTCAGGCAGGCGCATCCCTAAGCCTGTTTGGGGACAGCTATGAGACCCAGGTAATACAGCTCAGGGCACTCAACATCCAGACAGCCAGCACCTGAGAAATGGACCTCAATCCCCACCCCCCCTTCTCTTTTCTTCTCTTCTCTTCTCTTCTCTTCTCTTCTCTTCTCTTCTCTTCTCTTCTCTTCTCTTCTCTTTCTCTCTCTCTCTCTCTCTCTCTCTCTCTCTCTCTCTCTCTCTCTCTCTCTCTCTCTCTCTCTCTTTCTCTCTCCGCCCTCTAACACACACACACAGAGGAGGGAGGGAGAGAGAGACTTCAGAAGCACGAGAATGGCCTTCCTGTTCCCTTTCTATCTCAGAGATTAAGTGTTGCTGTGACTGAAATTCTCCAAGGATACTTTGTGTTCAGAGCGGGAGATTCTTTGTCCACTGTCAGCTTCCTGGATGTTACTTACCCTCCCCTGGGCTTTTGGCACATGGGAGCTTGGAAGCTGAAGGGAAAGAGTTATTTGGCAGAGGGCTGGGCAGCAATGTGTAGAGAGTCTACAAGCTGGCCTTTCATCTCGAATTCCTGCTGCTTTAGGCTTTGGTCAGAACAAGACAGTTGCTATGGACAAGTTAACCCACACTGCCAGTCATGTGACAGCTCATTTACTAGAGAAAAACAGAAACTCGTAGGAGAATAACTGGAGGAGGTGATGTGCACATAGAATGTTTTCACTAAAAAATTTAGATTTGTTTATTATTTTATTTTGTGTTTATCGGTGTCCATCATGTACTTGCCCCATGCCTGTAGAGGCCAGAAGAGGGTGTTAGACCCACTGGAACTGGAGTTACCAGATGCTTATGATTGACCATACTGGGAACTGAATCTGGGTTCTTTGTGATCTTAACCACTGAGCCATCTCTCTGGCCCCGGGTAGAATTGTAAAGCTAGTGTAAGGGTCTGCAGGAGGTAGAAAGGGAGGTGGGGGAGCGGTCCAGAGGAGGAAGAAACATAAAGGTCAGAAGAGCTGAAACAGCCTAGTCCTATAAGCAGCCGAGGCTGGCCAGAGCTAGGTGGGAAGGCTAGCCCGAAGACTGGATTGCTAACTGCTCCTGGAACTCTGCTGAGCTAGACTAAGGGAGAGGACATGTCCTAGAGACTGAGAAGCTTCATCCAGGTGTTGAGGGAGAAGTCTAGAGTGAATTTCAGAGCCATCACCCTCTCTTTGTGAGACTGGGTCAAAGGACAAGGTGTAACAGAGACACCTACAAGGTTGCTGCTATTCGCATGTGTGATGGGTTCCCAGTGGCACAGCCTGTCGCCAGGAGTCAGAGAAACGGCTCCCTGGGTAAAGGTGCTTTCTGTGCAAACCTGGCAATCCGGGTTTGATCACTGAGACCCACAGAAAGGTAGAAAGAGAACTGATCCCACAAGTCATGCATGTATGACCACATGAGCACACATCATACATTCACATATGATGATGAAGATGATCATGTGATGAAAACGAAGAGCAAGAAGAGAAGGAGGGGGAAGAAGAGGACGGGGAAGAGGAGGAGGAGGAGGAGGAGGAAACAGACCCTCAGTGATCGTAAGGCTGACAGGTCCCAGCCTCACTCTCTCTTTCTTCTCAAGTCAGACTCTGAACACTTCACAGGACTAGCAGTGGAAATTCAGGGACCTGGGGTGTGTGTAAGATGGTGATAACCATAAGGGTGTGTGTGTGTGTATGTGTGTGTGTGTATGTGTGAAGGCTTGTCACCTGGGGATGAGGCTGTGGCAGTGGGCATGTCTTGCCCCTTGAGGGTCATAATGGTTGAGGGCCAGGGTTGTGACTATCTCCCAAATGGGGCAGAATCCCAAAATACTCTGCTTTGTCTCCCCCAGGTCATCGCCCACGGACAAGGTAGCAGCAAAGGCCCGAGACAGGATGTGGATGTGTGGCTGTGGCAACTGGCAAGTGGATCCCAGGACTGGGTGACACATTTCCTGTCCATGGAGATTGGTTGTTCCTGGACCTCAGACTCCCATAGTGAGACCTGCTCTCAGGGCCTTCTTACAAGGCAGACTCAGGGGCATGAAAGCTAGAGTTGAGGCCTGATGTCCCCTCACCCTCTTTTGTTGAGATGTTTTGCTTTTATGGTGTTGGGAATGGAACTCAGGGCCTCCTGCAAGGCAAGAGCTCTACCATTGAACATCCCTGCTTCCCCCCTCCCCGGCTCCCCTCACCTGTCGTGTGTGTGTGTGTATGTGTGTGTGTGTGTGTGTGTGTGTGTGTGTGTGTGTGTGTGTGGTGTGTGTGAACAAACGCACATACAACTTTTCTTATTTCAAGACAGGGTTTTGCTAATTCACTTAGGCTGGCCTTGAGCTCCGCCTCATCAGCCTCCACTTGGTTCTGCTTTTCTCTCACAGGAGGGCTCCTCTAAGGTGACTATGGGAAGGCAGTGTGTGGCCCTGGCCCCAGACGACAGCCTACTCGTGCCTGCTGGGACCTCGTGAGTATATGCCAGGACTTTCTGAAACCGTGAGACTGACCCCCTTTCCTTGGAACCTGCGGGCTCTGGCCTTGCCTGACTCTACTTGCCTATCTGTGTCCCCACAGGTACGTGTGGGAGCGAGCACAAGGCTCTGTGGCCTTGTCTGTGACACAAGACCCTGCCTGTAAGAAGTCACTGGGGTGACCCTCCTGTGTGGGCCCCAAGCAGTCACAGGGTACCTGCGTGCTCTCCTGACAGCTGCCCCTTCGAGACAGCTCTTTGAGTCTCATTGCATCTCCGTGGACATCAGCAGGCCCCTTGTGTGGTCCCTTGTGTGGTCATGGGTTGTCACTGGCATCCACCCTCCTGCCATGCGACTCCTAGGACACCAGCAGTTCCCCCGTCTTCTAACAGCCGTAACCCTACACTGTCAGCTAGGCGCGTTCTGTCCCCATGCACCCAGCAGCCTGACACTAAAAAATCTCTCAATAAAGGCATCCTGCTCAACAAGGTGCTTGCGAGTTTTAGGTGGCCACTGGTGACCCCTGTCATGTGTTGCTTAGGGACACCAGTGGCCATAGGGAGTTAGAAGGCCTGTTAATGTGTGTCATCCTCTTGTGGATGGACGGTTCTCACTGCAGTCCTGATCCACACATGTCCCATGCCCTGCTATGCTTGCAGAGCCGAGTACTTCTTTATCTCTGTCTCTGGTCCCCATTCATTCATTTAGTTGTTAACATACTTAAAAATAACAACAAACCCCCACTCTGTTGAGTTTCTTTCTCAACCACAGAAGTCATGAATGCTAATCATGGAAAACAGAAATACCTAAAACACAGACTTTCCCGCCCCCAGAGGGAACCACTGTCAGCTTCTACAAGTGGAGGAATGGCAAGTGGGACATCTGTGGCACACACAGCCTTCCTGGGCAGCCTGGGCTCGGGGAGGGACTTCAGCGAGAAGCTGACAGTACTGAACCTGCATCTGCACAGAACAAGCCTAGGCTTAGAGGCAGAGCTTCAAGAAAAGGGAACTCGAGCCCAGTCTCCCTCCCCTAGCCCGGTGGCTCACTGCTCTGACGCACTCCACTGAAGGGCAAAGGGGACCTGACTTTGCTGAGGGGACTTCCTGGCCTTGAAGGATATGACATCAGCACCTGCCTTCCTATCCCGAAGCTTTCCTGTAAGCAAAGAAGGACCACACTGGTGCCTTCAGATGTCCACTGTCCAGGGTGGCCTGGCCCGTGCTTGGTGGCACCAGTGTGCTTCTCTGTCCCAAATCTGGGAAGAGAACATGTCATGTCTAGAGATGCTGAAGGGGTCAGAACACAGGAGGGATGGCTCCCTCTGTCAGGAAAAGACAACCAGGTTTCCTCTTTTCTCTTCACAGCTTGCCATGAAGGTGAAAGCATCTGACTTTACAGAGGACAATTTCCTTAGCATTAAAAAGAAACCCCTCAAAGCAAGCAAGCTGTAAACCTGGCAGCTGCCATTTGAGTTGGGTCAGACATGAAGCCTAATGGCAAAAAGGACAAAGGGATGTGCTTCAGAGACAGAGAGGAAGCCTGGGCTTCAGAGAAGGCTGCTTAGAGCAGTGTGGAAAGAGGAAAGGAGAGCCACACTTTCCCAGAAGAAAAGACTTAACGGAGTAATCTGGCTGCAACTCCAAAGACAACTGCACTAGGGGTGGGGATTCTGGGAAGGAAGTAGTATCACAACATCAAAGGGATACATGTTCGCCTGTCCCCTTAGCATGGCTTAAAGAACATCTACCTTCCTAGCCACGTTAGCCAAGGGATTGATTGACTTGCCCTGCTAGAATGCAAGGTCTCCCCCAGGCCAGAGAGTTCATTTTCTTGACCAGAAAGAAATACTTTTCCCTTAATGGACGTTACTGCTACTGTGACGCTAATGATCAGGGTGCCTGGGTGGGGCCTCTGCTCTCCAGGGTTCTGGGTCTTTCACATGGAATCGAATCCATCTCCATAGTCCCCTGGGATGGGGGGGGGGTCAATCCATGTTAGACATGCTTGAATCACGCGGGTCTCAGGGTTGGAGCAGGTCAGAGGCCCAGGAGACAGGCATAGTGGAGTGAAAGAAAGGGGAAAGCAGGCAGGACAGAGGCTGAGAGACAACGGGATGCACGCATTTTGAAACCAGTGTGCATGGTGTCTCTACCCACTTCCCTTTTCTGGAGACCTTTCTATCAACACATCTGCAATTAGCCAGCTGCTCCAGACCAAACTAACGTGAGAGAAATGTCTGGATGCCCTCACGACTGCACAGCCATTTTAGCCCACCTAGGACAGCCATGGGGCTGCCCTTGAAGAATTCCTGGGGAGGGTCTGGATCCAGCTCCTAGACAGCTCTGGAGATTCCCAGTGGTTCTGGCTATACTCTCTGTCACTGAACTTGCCAGCCCAGCTGCTGCCTGCCCCAACTTCCCCAGCCCTGACTTCTCTGAAGGACCCTTACCCCCCTGAGGCTGGACATTAGGCTACCACTACCCTCCCCAGGGAAAGTAGGGCTCCCTTGGTCTGGCCCGGTGTAACTTTCTTCCAGCTGGCTCTCCCATTTAAGGAATGGAAATCATGACCCTTGACCCTTGCCAACTACAGGAGAGAAGATGGAAACAAGTCAACATCAGAAGACTGAGGAGGAAAGTATATATGGGGAGTGGGAAGGGAACATGTGAGAGGAGAGAGGAAGAAGGGAGAACACTCCCTTTGTACAGTGAGGAGAGCAGCGGTGAGGGGCTGTGAGGTAAACTGGGGGTGTTGGCGCTCTGACCCACACAGTGCGAATGTAGACCAGCACTCTATAGCTTCTCTTTCTTTCTCCCAGTGTAACCTGTTCCTATCCAGGGCACGATGCAGCAGCATCCATTGCTTTCCTCCAAGAACTCGTGTGTAGGGGGGTGAGTGGAACCCGTAAGTGGTAAGCGAGGGGCCAGTAGTCACTAATGCTCACCAAGCATTTCCTGAGCCTCCCACAGGTCACACACAGGTGGAGACAGAGCGCTCTCCTTGACATCAGGCTGCGATTCCTGGCAAAGGCCTGAACACAGACCATACATAGCAAAGAGCACAGAGGTCACAGGCGCTGGTGGGCAAGCGGGGGAATGGCTGGAGATAGGTGGGCAGCTGCTCATGACCACTCTGGTGGACGAGCGGGTTTACAGGGCAGATAGTCGAGCCTCAGTGTGTGGAGTGGAAAGTCTCCAGGGAAACAAGTATCCTCAAGCTGGAACAGGAAGGCAGAGGTAATGGTAAGGGATGAGGTTCTTAGTAAGAGAGTAAAGTGGACCATGCTTCGCCTCTTAAGAGTCCCTGCAGGTAGGAGGCACACACAAAGAAAGATCCAGAAAAAATGCTCAGAAGGAAGCTTTAAATAGAAAACGCAGGCCATAGCAAGGAAAGGAGAACATTAGGGAAGGCAGTCTCTTTGCCCAAGTAAAGCTATTTCCATTAGAAAAGATGGACTAAAACCACCATTTATGAAGGGAAAGTGCTTCGTGCAAGAGCAGAGCATTTTCAACAGTGCCTGCTAACTGCAAGCCGCAGGGAAGCCAGTCCACAGAGCCAAGTGCACAGGCAACCCTGCTGTGTCCAGCATCTGGGATGGACACCCAATTCCACACTGCCCTGACCAGCACTATGTTAAAAAAAAAAATGCTTTTCAGGACATAAGTGTAAGGTAGGGGAGGTGGCACTTACCATTATCCCAGCACCCAGGAAGATGAAGGGTTCAAGGCCATCCTGTGAGAGAGGCAGCTAGGAGTCATGTCTAAGTGTGTCTGAGTAGATGAGAGAGAGGTCAGTGTGGGGTGGGTGGGGTGGGAGGGGACCACAGCTCTGAGTGCTCAAGCCACTCAGACTGGATGACAGATTTTTGGTGCTTTAGACAGTCATTAGTGACTTTATTGACAGCAAGTTCTCAGAGTGGTTGGGCCAGAGCAGAAGGGAAACCATAAAGCCGTGTAATGGGTTGAGGCACTAATGAGGTTTGAAGTAATGGAGACACTTCTCCTTTTCGGTTATTTTGCCAGTAAAGGGAGACAAGGTGAAGTAAGCAGAGGACTGAGGTTTTGGTGGTTTGAGTGTTCTGTCATCTTGTGGACAGCACCAATATATATATATATCAAATATAGTTTCAGGAGGAGAGAGAGGAGAGAACAGAGGTAGGAAGAAGAATGAGCTAACTGTAATAGACACTGCATGCTGGGCTCTGGTCTAAGCATCAGACATGTGCTAATTTTTCTAGCCCCGGGATAGATACTATTATCCTAATTTACAGATGAGAATTCCAAGGTGCAGAGAGGTTGAATGACTTCCCAAGGTTTGTAAGTGGTAGTCTGGCTTGAGTCTGGATCCTCTACTATAAGCTAAAGGGAGTGGATGTGTGAATTCAGCCTGTGTACAGCAGGAAGGGGTGTGTTTGAGAGAGAGGGGATTCATGCCTGCTATAAACCTGGTGAGAAGCTGTGTCTGGGCCAGGGTGTCATAAGATCCTATTACAGTTGTCTTGGTAAATGGTTGTGCATGTTATCACATTACTTTCTAAATATTTTGAAGTGGAAATTGCTGGTTGTTTTGGAAACTCAGTGTTGTTTTGTGAGGCAGATACACAGGTGAGAGGATGTTTTGCTGAAGCAGACACATGAAAGAGTGTGTTGCTGAAGTAGACACAGGTGAGAGGACGTGTGATGTTTAGAAAGAATATAATTATGACCCCACAGACAGTGGGAGGAGGCGCTGGCATTGGTTTGCCTTGTTCCATCTCGCTAGTCTTCCCTGAGGAGGCTCTTGTATCGGCTTACCTTACATTGTGTTGCTGATCTTCACCTGTTGTGACTTTGTAGAGAGTAACTCAGCCAAGAACTCATCATATTCCTGTGGCTTCTTGCTGCTTCCGAGGACTTGGGCTGATTGGCTGGTGGAGCCCATGGCTTCTTCCAGATCAAACTGCCATTGCTTTGATTCGAGAGTGGTGATTGCTGAATGGGCTGGACAGCTGCTGATGATTCATGTTGGTGTTTTGCTAGAGGACTGGGCTGCTGACAATGAAGACTGGAATAGCCCCAAAGAACTAAACAGGTTCACAACCCCCGTTTCCTATTACCCTTTCTTTTCCACTACCTCTGGTGGGTGGTGGGCTAGGAGGGAGGTTGGAGCATTTAAGAACCCGTATTAAAGTAGGTTTTGAGAAGTCTAAGCCAATAGGATTTATTGTTATATCCATAGATTTGTGTGGCTGTCATCAACCTTGATCAGAGAAGCTTCTTTTTGCAGTGGGTGGGCAGTGGGTAATACAGAGGTGCAGAACTAACTTGTCAGGATGCTGAGGAAAAGTGGCTATCCTAAATAGGACATAGCAATGTATCACACGAATGTAAGGGCAGTGGATGAGGAGGAGTGCTGTGAAATGGCATCGGTTGGACAACATGGCCATCGTACACATGAACTCACAGTGTCTGTGGTTACTTACACAAGGCCAAAACTTTAGCCCAGATGGGATCAGGGGCTCATGATGTGCCCCTGAGGAGCCACTGGCAGCTGATGGAAGCTAAGGAAGAGAAAGTAGTTTTTCTATTCCTTTTTAAAGAAGTATTTTAAGGGGCTGGAGAGATGGCTCAGTGGTTAAGAGCACTGACTGCTCTTCCAGAGAGCCTGAGTTCAATTCCCAGCAACCACATGGTGGCTCACAACCATCTGTAATGGAATCCGATGACTTCTTCTGGTGGGTCTGAAGACAGCTACAGTGTGTGTGTGTGTGTGTGTGTGTGTGTGTGTGTGTGTGTGTGTATCTTTTAAAAAAAAATGACATGCCGGGAAGTATGGCATACACCTTTAATCCCAGCACTTGGGAGGCAGAGGCAGGTAGATTTCTGAGGTTGAGGCCAGCATGGTCTACAGAGTGATTTCCAGGACAGCCTGGGCTACACAGAGAAACCCTGTCTCGAAAAAGCAAAAAATTAAAAAAAAAAAAAAGAGAGAAAGAAAAAAGAAAAGAATGACATAGGAAATGTGATTGTCTGCTTGACAAGGGAGCCAATCTAATAATCCAACCCTTTCCGTGTCTGTTGGTTCTGGGTCCAGGAGATGGCTCTTCAGGTAGGGTGCTTGCAACTAACCTAACAATCTAGGTTCTATCCTCAGGACCTCCACGGTAGAAGGAAGGAACTGGCAGGAGTTGTTCCTGACCTCTATATGTGTTCCATGGCACATGTAAGCCCACATACATACATACATACATACCTGAACAAAAATTAATACATATTTAAAAATTAAACAATAGCTAGACAAACCCAACAAATAAACTGTCTCCATCGGTTTTGCTTTGGGTTTTGGCCTCTTGGGTTTTAACCATCTATCACATAGCACAAGAAACAAGGGTCCTACACACAGGCTAGGAGGGTCTCATGTGTGCTTTTCCCTAAAATTGCCACAGCAGAGTAACTGAGGCAGTGGGCTCAGTTACCTGACAGGGCAGCCCTGGGCTGGGGCATAGCAGTCCCCCTGCACCTTCCCAAGCACCCCAGCATGGGCCCCCCAGGGCTCAGTACTGGTCACAGCAGTGCAGGAGTGGCCCTGTGGGTGACTAATGGGGCAAGGTGTGCCTGTTGCTCCCACCCCAAGCCTAAATGGCACAAAATCAAAAGCATGTATTTGGGGGCATAGCTTCCTGAGACTACCACGGATGTGGTTGGTGAGACAATAACAGAGCATTCAACCCTGAAGAAAGGTTGCTGAGAGTTTGGGGGTGACCTGTTACCTCTCCTAGACCCTGCACACAGGAAGAGGCAGTGTCCTTTAGATGAGGTCCCCCGGACACCAAAGCCGAGAGAGAGAGAGAGAGAGAGAGAGAGAGAGAGAGAGAGAGAGAGAGAGAGAGAGAGAAGAGAGAAGCCCCTTAGTTGAGCCACTAACCCTGGGAAGGATATCGTGACACTAGGCATGATTTCCAGAAATTTATTGGAAACACAATACAAACCGACGGATAGATGGCCTCTCCTACAGACAGACAGGCCACACTGGCACAGCGTGGGAGAGAGCTTTCCCGAGCACTGAGGCCAGCTCTGGTTAGTGCTCATGGCGGGGGAAACCAGAGACTGGGAGGAGAGGAACAGGCAGGGGTGTACACAGAAACCAGGACATGGCTTTCTAGAGGGGAGCACAAGGCAGGGTGCTTTAGTGGGCAAATTCCTCCAAAGGAGAGCAGTGTCAACTGTGAAGAAAGGCTTCTCTTCCAGTAAAGCTCTTTCCTCCCCAGAAGAATGAAAACAGTCTATAAGCCCAAGCAGGCCACTTCTCTGCCTCCTTCCCCCAAGGTCTTAGCATTGCACAGGAACTGCCATGTTCCCAAGACAGAGCAACAGGGGTGCCCCTGCCCCGGGGCTGCTCTCCATCAGCCCTCTCCTCCTCTCCCATGCTGTGTGCTGAGCCCACAGGCTCAGGGCAGCTGACTTATGACTGCAGCCAGCTGGTGGCAGGTGCCCATAGAAATCCAGAGGGCAGGAGGGAGAGGCCAAGTTCGTTCTCCCCACTCTGACTGGCCATGGCTTTGGCTCCTTCGCAGTGGCCCTGGCCGGTAGTTTCACGGCCTCGTCAGGATGCACATCTGACCCATGCTCTCCACTCCTGCTGTTCTCGCTTTAGCTCTGAACCCTAAAAACAAGTTTGGCTCTCCTGGCTGGGCTCTGCGTGATAGACACTAGGCCATAAGCAAGGCAGAACTGTGGGAGATTCTAGCAACCTCCTACAGTTCCCCACGTTTGTACAGCCTCAGTTTATCAGAGTAGTGGAGATGTCTGAGGGCAGATGTTCCTTGGGTCCTCCCAGGGGATCTGGCATGACCATGTGCCTGTGGAGAGAGCCTCAGCTTGGCAACGGGGACGTGCAATTGACACCCATGACAACGACATTATGGGCCCAGAAAGGCTGTGGTGAGAAGCTCTCTCAACACCAAGTGCTCAGAAAGGCTAAGACAAGAGACAAGGTCCCTTGGAACCTATCTTATTTACCCTGGAACATTCCTGCTGTGTTCTGGGTTTCCCAGTAATCAGGCAGAGCAAAATTACTTAAGTTATGTGTTGGGGAGGGTGAGGCCACAAGAGCCAGCTCTCACAAGCAAGGTGAGAAAGAACATTCTGGATACATGGGGCTCAAAAGGAGCTGTGCTTTTCCCGAAGCTAACTGTGATCCGGGCTAGGACAGGCCACCCGTGACGCTACGATCCCTGGCGAGGCACTTCTCCAGGTCTCCTGGAGAAGCAGTCAGGGTGACCGACTGTTAGCAGGATGACTGTCACTCATGATGTGCCAGGGTAGAGAGGAAAGTAAACATGGAGGCAGGCATCTCTCCCTGTGCCTATGTGCCACATAAACCCAGGGCAGGGTCAGAGACAACTGTGGTATCTCTTCTCTCTTTTAAGAGAATATCCGCCGGGCGGTGGTGGCGCATGCCTTTAATCCCAGCACTTGGGAGGCAGAGGCAGGAGGATTTCTGAGTTCGAGGCCAGCCTGGTCTACAAAGTGAGTTCCAGGACAGCCAGGGCTACACAGAGAAACCCTGTCTCGAAAAACCAAAAAAGAGAATATCCATGGTGGTTTGAATAAGTCTGGTTCCCATTGGCTCATATGTTTGAATACTTGGCCTACAGGGAGTGGCACTATTAAGGGTGTGGTCTTGTTAGAGGGAGTGCATCACTGTGGGGGCAGGCTTCGAGGTCTCCTATGCTCAAGCGATGCCCAGTGTGGCACACAGTCTCTTTCTGCTGCCTGCAGATCAAGACGTAGAACTCCCAGTTCCTTCTCTAGCACCATGTCTACCTGAACACTGCCATGCTTCCTGCCATGATGATAATGGACTGAACCTCTGAACCTGTAAGCCAGCCTCAATGAAATCTTTTCCTTTATAAGGATTGCCTTGGTCATGGTGTCTCTTCACAGTAATAAAACCCTGACTAAGACAATACCCCAAAGGTCAGTTGCTCCCTCTTTTGGGTCTTTGCTGATGGGGGTGCTATAGTGAAACACCAGCAACCTGCACCTGTTTCATGGGGCACCACTGACCCAGGCCCCACCTGCAGGGCCCTGAGCCGTGGCCCAGCAGTGATGAGGACTTGCCATAGCTGTGTAAAGGCCTATGATGAAAAGAATCTCCTCCCCAGAGAGCTCTGGGAGAGGACAAAGCAGCTGGTACCCTGACCAGTGTCCTCAGCCACACACACCCTCCTTTCTGCTGCATGGAACACAGACTTCCAGATGTCATTATTTTTGTGACAATTTACTCTTCTTGGGGGTTCAGTTCCAGCTGTGGCAACTCTGTCTTGCAACAACCGGTTTGGAGTGCCTTCTCTCAGTCAAACAAGCTGCTTTAAGACACAGGCCCCATGGTGGTCACAAGGTCAGACATCTATCACATCTATCACAGTTTTGGGATTCTGTGCTCCACAGCTTGTCCCTGCTAATGGAGAGGTGGCCACGTCCTCTGCTTAGGGAGTTACTTTGGTGACTGCAGCTAAGTGTAGAGGCTGGCAGAGGAGCTATCTGGGATGTCACTGAAGGCTGGTATTCAGGGCAGTAAAATAGGCAGGTCTCCAGGGCCTCAACACAGGCTCTCACAAAGACACTGAGCTGGAAGAGCGAGGGAACACAACGCCATCTACACAGACTTATATCTACAGATAGGATTTCCACCTTTTACCGCTGCCCAAATCAGGTCCGATAGAGTCTACTTAAAATAAAATGGGGGGATTGGGGACCCACTACAGGAGCCTTCCACCCTGGCTGCAGGTCTTTGCCAGCTGGTTTAGCTATAAGGGAAGAGGGCAGTAAGCCAACAGCTTGTCACAGTGATGCACACGCTTGGCACAACCAACACCTGATCTCTGGGGAGCTCTACAGGACTGAAGGCAGACCAGTCCCACCCCAGCCTCTCTCCAGTGACTAAACAGATGCTGAGAGTCACTCACAGGCTGGCCAAGGAAAGAACCCTCTGCTCCCCGAACCCCCAGGCTCTGCAGAGGGTGGAAGCAAACCCTGTACAGGATGCAGAAAGGAAAGAATAATTTCCCCAGTGAGGAAAGAAAGGCGGCTACTGAGAAAAAGCCAAGAGATACAATAGTGGGGGCAGGGACTATGAACTGCAGAAACACCGGCACATTCTGAAGAAGAATCCACTCAGAAAGATGCCGTGCCTCTCCTGTACATAAGTTCACAGCACGAAACAGTAGGGTGCACACATGCAGGGCAGTGGGGCTCTGGGCTCTCAGCAGCCTCCATGGCTGAAACAGCTGCATCTAGGGATTGGGAACCAGGAAGCCAGGAGGTGAAAGGCTCCCTGCCTCAGGTTGCAGACAGGTCCACTCTGGAACAGCAAGGTCTCTGGGAAGGAAACTAGGTGCCACTGCTCACACAAGGAGTCACAGACCCGGATTGTATGTTCCTACAGTTTCTTTCCTGCCCCCTTTGGGCTTCCAAAGGGGTGTACACGGAACTCTCCCACTGAAGGGGCCGCCTCCTTTCCAGGCGTGGCTGTGATCACCAGCGGGACAGTAGCAGGTCTTGAAGTACAGGATGGAGAAGGGATAGCTCAGTCTGACACACAGCAGGTAAGTTCTGGAAAAGGGAAGAAACAAAATCAAAGCTAAATGGTTTCTAACACTGGAAGCAAACTGAGAGTCAGGGGTTGGGGGTGGGAGCCTCCCACCAACATGGTGTCAGGCAGGGAAAGGAAGGCTCACAGTGTAGTTTAGGAATAGACCAGAGGGAAAGTTCACATAGGTCAAGAAAATGTCCAAGGGATACCAAAGCATCAATGCCAGGATTTGGATGCAGGTACAGTGGCTGCTAGTAAGGCTACTGCACCCCAGGCCAGTGGTTCTGTGTTTATCCACAGATCTCTCAGAACTGGATGATTTGGAGGAATGAGGCGCGCACGGGCTGGGAGGAGCAGCCCGCACTACCTCAGAGGTTGCATGATGCTGACACTCAGGGGCTATGACTACACCCTGTTGGTGAGCCTTAGCTCCCAGTGTCACAGGGCCCCCTCCTTCCCCACACTGTCAACTCTGTGCATCTGGACGTGTGACAGAACAGCAGACATGACTGCCAACATTGTCACTACTGTCTTCCATCACACAGATTACACAGCAGGATATGGAGGATGCTGAGGTGGATTAAAATACTCAATCATTCTCTTCCAGAATCCACTGCAGCCTAGACAGGACCAAAATGTCCACCCACACAGGCCCGATCCATCCCGAGGGACGGGGGATGGAGCTGAGCTAGTCATCACTTCATGAGACTTTGCGAACAGACTGGCATCCAATGGGGGGCTCAGATTTAGTTCAGGAGTCAATCAACAGCTGCTTTACTGGTCCTCTTGCATATGACTACTTTGCCAGAACCGTAGGAAGATCAGAAAGGTTGAGGGCTTGCTTAAGGTCATGGAGTGAGGACACCACAGAGTCAAGATTTGAACTCAGATCTTAACTCAGATCAAGTTTTTCTGTTCCACTGAGCCTTCCATTCTCCTTCCAGCCTCATATTCTATTAACAGTCTGATAATAGTATGCCTTCTTTCAATGTCTGAGTTACGAGTGGGCTGAGTTCAGAAGTCTGCTCCCCCACCTCTCATGGGGAAGGTGGGGACTGTTGTCCCCTTGCCCATACAGAAATAGAACACTGTCTTGAACACAGTATATAGAGGCCATGTTTCTGACTTACCTTCATAAAGTTTTGCTAAACTGACCCGCTCGGGTTTCACAGCAACCCTGCCTTGTTGGTAGCCCGGGATCTGGAGCTCAGGCCCAGACCTGCTTTCCCCACACTGGCTACCCTTCTCCGACACTCTGATATCAGGGAAGCCTGTCACTTCACTCTTTCCTGCCCAGACCTTCCCCAGCCCCACTGCACTTTACGGCACCTTCAGGACCCTAGGGACATGATACGCCCTGGTGGCAGGCGCGCGTGGCCTCAGGAAATGGTCTCTTTCTAAGACCAGAGGCGGCCTGAGCCGCTCATCTTTTTGCTCATGCGCAAATGTGTTCATCTACGTGGGCCACTTTTGTCGGCACTAACTCTGAACCACAAGCACTTACTTTGTTTTCTGCAAAATGTTCCCTATTGGTTTGACTACTCAGAAGTACTTGAAGCCCGTGGACTTGGAGACTCTGCCCTCTGGTCAACGGGCGCCACAAAAGCAATCTCTTTTACAGTTTCTAGTTGCAGGCTTCTGAGTTCATGTCCTCCCCTTCCGAAAATCAGAGAATTCACCATCCGAATCTTGGAGGCTGGAAAGCAGATGGTGAGTGAGACTATGCGTGTGAGAAAACTAGACTTGGGCCAGTGAGCTGGCTCAGGCGGTAAAGGGCGCTTGCGGGCGCTTGCGTGCAAACCTGGCGACCCGAGTTCGATCCCTAGAACCCAGACAGTGGAAAGAGTTGTCCTGTCCTTCATATGTGTAGTCGAACATGTATGTATGCATGAGTACCACAAACACACTCGTGCACTGTGCACTCATTCACACACTGATACACACATGTCTGAAAGCTAGACTTGAGGCTGGAAGGGAGGCTGAGAGCCCAGTTTGTCCAAAGACTCCTCAAAAGGCTCAGAAAAGGATACCAGGAATCGGAGAGGGAAGACTGAAGCAAAGGAGATGAGTTGAAGGTGTCTGGAGAAGCAGGTACAGAGCTCTCCCCAGCCCAGGTCCAAGGGCAACTGTCTACTTCCCACCAGGTATTAAGCACATCTTGAGAGGTCAGGTGGGGTGTGTTCTGAGTGGGGACCCTCCAGCCGTTCACCTTCCCAGTGAGCTTTCAGATTGCAGGCGGCTAAGCACGTGCCGTCTGAGGAAGTCACAGGAGGAAGATTCTCTGGGGATCCCGAGGAGGCCATCATCAAGGCACTGGCCTCTGGAGGTGCCCAGCGACCACTCAGACTCACCATGCCAACGTGCTGCTGCTGTTTCCTGCAGTATTACAGACGGAACCCAAGGTCTTACCTAGGCTGGGTGAGCCCTCGGCCAGCCCTCAGTGTCCTTAAATAAAGGTCACAAGGAGAAAAATCTCTAACACAAATGCTAGAGATCAAACATAAATACCAAAACGTTATCAGTGTCCTCTGAGAAGTAAGAGTTTACATAAAGCATAAACAGCAAGATTTTCTTTTTTTTTTTTAAACCAGGAAAACCAAGGTGGAGAGGCATGGAAGGGCAGAGTTCTGCTTCCTGCAATGGTATGTTAATTTATACTAGACTAACTCTCCAGCCAATCAACTCTGGGCAAAGCATTGAAACAAACAAACAGGGGGTGGAGAGATGGCTCAGTGGTTAAGAACACTGACTGTGCTCTCCCGAAGGTCCTGAGTTCAAATCCCAGCACCCACATGGTGGCTCACAACCATCTGTAATGAGATCTTATGCCCTCTTCTAGTGTGTCTGAAGACAGCTACAGTGTCTTCACTGTACTTATATAAATAAATCTTAAAAAAATAAAAATGAAAAAATAAAACAAACAACTATTTGGAGGTAATAGAAAGACTGATGCCCTAGGACAAAGTGGGTGGGACCAAGTGAGGGGTACTCAGCCATTGCCTTTCCTGAGAGCAATGGAGGACAGGAACCCACTCGGTAGAAAGCTGTGGTCTAACTGGAATGAACCAGTGGAGGTGGAGTCTAAGGCTGTCAGGCTCTCTAGAGCTGGAAACCAAGAAAACATTGAAAAGGAAGAAGACTCAGGGGGTCCTCAGACGTTCTTACCCCAACCCAAAATCACAGGCTCATTTCTGACTGGTAAGGGCAGAGGAAGCCCCAAGAGCCTGGAAACATCAGGGAGGCTCAGTGACCTGAGAGGGGTATTAGGAGCCACCTGTGCTGGGAATGAATAACGTGGAGTTTCATTTCTACCAGTTTACAGGGGCTGGATCAACATGATTTCCCCACTGAAAACCCATGAAGCTAAGCAAATCCGAAGACCTCAAATCTTTAAACCAGTGGTTGTCAACCTTCCTAATGCTTCTAATACAACTGCTCATGTTGTAGTGACCTCCAGCCAGAAAATTATTTTAATTGCTACTTCATAACTGTAATTTTACTACTGTTATGAATCATAATGCAAACATCTGTGCTTCCTGATGCCCTTCGCAGGGGTTGTGACACAGTTTGAGAGCTGCTGCTTTAAACTAAGCCTTCACAGGGTCACAGTGATCAGGGCTGGAGAGATGGCTCTGTGGTTAAAGTGCTTGCCACTCATGCACAGGGACCAGAGTTTGGATCTTCAGAACTCACACAAAATGCTAGGCAGGCATGGTAGCCTGCCTGTAATCCCAACCATAGGAATGATGAGGATTCCTAGAGCAAGCTGGTTAGCAGGATAGTCACACTGGGCTGGACTGAGAGACTCCGCCTCAGTGAGGTGGAAGGATGGTCATGATTCTTAACACCAACCTCTGCCTCCATAGCACATGCACGGGTTACTCACTACACATGCAAACATGAACACAGACACAGGCCAACATGCACAAGATAAATGCAAACATGCACACAGACATATGCAAACATGCACACAAGACACATGACAACATGCACACAGACACATGCCAACATGCACAAGATAAATGCAAACATGCACACAGACATATGCAAACATGCACACAAGACACATGACAACATGCACACAGACACATGCACCTCCCCCCCCCAGCCACACAGAAATGGAAAAAGGAAGAAATAAAGACCAAAGTGATTTTCCAACTTAACCACTTGCTAGATCAAAACTCAGGACACGGCAGAGGAAACAGAAGTCAGAGTCTCTGTAGCCTGTCATTCACAGTGACTTGTATTTTTAAGTTTCGGAGAGGAGAGACAGTAAGATGGAACCAGTAATCAAAAGAAAAATGTCAGCAGGATATAAATGTGAGAGTAAACTGTAAGAAGGAGCACACATGGAATCAAACTGTCTGCTGTAAATATGTTAAAGAAGCTATAATGTATATGTAATGGGTGCCAATGTGGTGTTTCACCTTTTTGCAGAGATGGGGGTCTCACTATATAACTCAACATGAACTTGACGTGTGCGCAGAACTGCCCTGAACTCATGGTCCTTCTGCCTCAGACTCCGAGTGCTAGGATTACAGGTATGGCTGACCCTATGTTGTATTTTAGAAATACAAAATGACACGCCCTTGATTGCAGCACTTGAGAGGCAAAGGCAATTAGGTCTCTGTGAATTCAGGTCAGCATCTCTCCATCTCTCCACTCCAGGCCAGGCCAGCCAGGGTTACACAGTGACCCTGTCTAAAAAAGAAAGAAAGAAAGAAAGAAAGAAAGAAAGAAAGAAAGAAAGAAAGAAGGAAAGAAAGAAAGAAAGCAATATAAAAAGACTAGATGGCCAATTGTGGTACACACCTTTGATCTCAGTACTCAGGAGGCAGGGGCAGGTGGTCCTCTGAGTTCCAGACTAGCCACTGCTACAGAGACCCTGTCTTAAAAAATAATTAATTAATTGTTTATTATTTAAATTGGAGTAGAATATTACTTCATGGGATTTTCAAATCTGTGATGGAGCAATGCACATTGACTTTGAAGATACTGCTTAATTCATTTCACTTTGGATTTCATAAGAAAAGGCTCATTTAAAAGCACAAGTCTACGATCCCAGCATTCGGAAAACTGAACAGGAGGATCGAGTCAGGGGCCAACCTGGGCCACACAGTGAGACTGTCTGGAAAACTGAGCAGGAGGATCGAGTCAGGGGCCAACCTGGGCCACACAGTGAGACTGTCTGGAAAACTGAGCAGGAGGATCGAGTCAGGGGCCAACCTGGGCCACACAGTGAGACTGTCTGGAAAACTGAGCAGGAGGATCGAGTCAGGGGCCAACCTGGGCCACACAGTGAGACTGTCTGGAAAACTGAGCAGGAGGATCGAGTCAGGAGCCAACCTGGGCCACACAGTGAGACTGTCTGGAAAACTGAGCAGGAGGATCGAGTCAGGAGCCAACCTGGGCCACACAGTGAGACTGTCTGGAAAACTGAGCAGGAGGATCGAGTCAGGGGCCAACCTGGGCCACACAGTGAGACTGTCTGGAAAACTGAGCAGGAGGATCGAGTCAGGGGCCAACCTGGGCCACACAGTGAGACTGTCTGGAAAACTGAGCAGGAGGATCGAGTCAGGGGCCAACCTGGGCCACACAGTGAGACTGTCTGGAAAAGAAAAAGAACACGCGAGAGAAAGAGGAAAAGAGCGCTTGCCTAGCAGGCAGAAGGACTTGGGTTCAGAGAATTCAAAAGAACAACAAACTCAAGCCGTGGGCTGGACCAGTTCAGTGGTCTAGCATGCATGAGGTCCTGGGTTTGATTTCTAACAGTGCAAAAACAAAACAAACACCTACAGACAATTTTCATTACATTTTATTATTTTTAAATATTTTTTATATTTTTATAAAATTTCATTACATTTTATTAATCTGTGTGTGTGTGTGTGTGTGTGCGTGTGTGTGTGTGTGTGTGTGTGTGTGTGTGTGTGTGTGTAGGCATGTGCATACCACAGTGCACGTGTGGAGGTCAGAGGGCACTTGTAGGAGTCGGTTCTCTCCTTTCACCATGAGGGTCCCAGGGATCAAACTCAGGTCACGGACTTGGTGGCAGCGCTTTTACCTGCTTAGCCATCGTTCTGGCCCTAAAAACAATTTTTAGAAAAGAGATGAAAAAGAAAGAAAAGTGATGTGGTCATACTGATATTAGAAAACGTAGACTATTAGATAAAGAAGTATTAACACTGATAACGAGAGTCACTTCGCAGCGGTAAAAAAAGACGTAAAAACCATATATGCATTTACACACACATGCAGCTACAGAACTGAAAAATACATGAAACACAAACTGACACACTAATGGGAAGACAGACAAATCTGATTGGAAAGTTAAGTTGAGACAGTTTTCCAGAAAGAGGAGGACCTCGGGCGTGCACCTGTCAGCGGGGCTGTAGGATTGTGTCAACTGAGTAGAGAAGCCCCGCCCACTGTGGGTGGCGCCATCCCCTGGCCAGGAGCCTACACTGTATAATTGGAGAAAAGGGGCTGAGCTTTCACTTTGACCCCCTCACCATGGTGGACTGTACCCTCGAACTGTGAGCCAAATAAACCTTTTCTCCCTTATGGTTTTTGGGGTTTTTTTTTGGGGGGGAGGGGGTGTCAGGTATTTTAATGAAGTAACAGAAAAAGAAACTAAGGCAGAAGGTTTTTCCCCATTTCCTTGCTAGAGCCTGGGAGGTCTCTGATGAAGAGATTTTATACATTGGTTACTGAGGTGGGTCTGTATTTACTGAGGCATCTAGATTCAAAACTGAGAGCCTGAGAAAGCTCACAAACACTGCTCTCGTTCAGTTCCCTGCACCTACAGTGACTCAACCATCTCTAACTCTAGTCCTAAGGGAATCTGTCACTCTGTTCTGGCTTCCATGAGCATGAGGTACACACATAGTGTACATACATGCATGTAAGCAAAACACTCATATACATAAAAATATAAAAATAAATGAGTCAGGCATGGTGGTGCACACTTTTAATCCCAGCACTTGGGAGGCAGATGCAGGTGGATCTCTGAGTTTGAGGCCAGTATGGTCTACATATCCAGTTCCAGGACAGCCAGGATTGCACAGAGAGACCCTGCCTTAAAACAACAACAAAAACAACCCCAAAATGATCCAGTACTGATATCCTGAAGGCTCCTTGGACATTTGTGCCCAGTCTTGGATACTGAGTCTAACCTGGTAAGCCTTCAAAGAAACTAAATCCCATCCCTTCCCCTGTCTTCTTTGCATTTCCGAACATCTACGTGTCACTCATACTTGAGGCCTAGCTCTCCAGCCAGAGGTTTCCCTTCAGGAAGGTTACCCTCTGTGGGTCACTAAGATGGGAAATCCAGAGACAGATTGGTTTTAAAGGCTTTGGAAAGGGTGTCTACAGGTAAATAACACGTAATTGAAGAAGTCAGCATGGGCCCTCACAGCTAAAGACTCCACTAGCTGCGATGGACATCTGTCACTCCCCCAGGACCTACACATGGCTGGTCTCCAGTCAGGGCTCTTGGGAGCATCCCAACATCTCCTCCAGAGACATAAAAGTGTTCTCTGGAAGAAAATGTGCTATCAGGAAACTCAAGTCCAAGGATGGCCAATCTGGGATCCTTCCAGATATTCTGAAATACCAGGTTGCTGATTAATCACTCCTAATGCACTTGGGTCTATCTTCCTAACAGCCCCTGTGGCTTCTTAGGCTGAGGAAATGTCTGTGGTCCTCAGACAGTGAAGCAGTAGCCTTCAAGCCTTCTCGACACACCAGGTACTCCTCTGCTCTGCTTCATGTTTAACATTCCACCTGGCCCTTTATACTGCACTGCTGGACGGAGCTGGACCAGGGGCCATGTGCACAGCAGGCAAGTACTCTACTGCTGTGCCACACTAACAGAAATCCTAGCAGCCCTGGACTCTAAATTGCTGTATAGTCAATGATGAACTCCTGATCCTTCGGCCTCTATCCCCCAAGTGCTGGGATTACCAGTGTGTGCCACCACAAGGGGACTGTGCAGCGATAGGGATTACCTCCAGGGTCTATAGGCCCTCTACCAACTGAGCTATATCCCCAGCCCAAAATAATGATTTTTAAATACACAGTATAGGATGTATATTTAGCCAAGTTATGGCATTACATTTGAGACTAGGAGACCAGAGGTGAATCTAAAGAAACTTGACTTTCTTCCATAAATAATGTTTTAGAACATTCAAAAGGAAAACTGTGGTCTTTGGAAATGATGTAAAATTGTTGACAGAAGGCAGTGGGGCCTAAGCATGCCTGGGTGTGCCATCCACTGTCCCCAGTCTATTTTTATTGGCATTTGTGAAGACAGCAGATGCAGTCCCAGAGCTCCAACACTGGTATGGTGGCCCTCACCACTACCCGTTCCCAGAGCTGAGACGCCAACAGTTAGACTTGTTGGATGACTGATGCCAGAAACAAATCATCTAAAGGACACTCTTCACATCCCAGATCATAATATTATACATGGAGAGCCATTGGCAGCAGATGCCCTCTCCATGGGAAAGCTAGGGAAGCAACATCACTCAATTCGGAAGATAACGAACAATCCACAGCACACCAGCACGCCCCAGGGGAAATAAGCTGGAAGAGGTAGGATTAAAATGGGGCTATTACACAATCCATCACTTTTCCTGCCTAGCTGCCCTGGCTCCACCCCACTTCTCTTCTGGGGCCTGTTGCTTTGGTTTTCTTGACAGACCGAGTCTTATTCACTACCTCTTAGACAGCAGCCAAGCCATTCTGAAGGTCCCGGGCACCTCCAGCTGTGCCCCAGTGGGCAGTATCAGTCCACAGCGGGTCTTTTCGTCCAGGTCCCCATGTGCTAATGGTGGAGCCATAGCTCGCAATCATGGCACCGTAATGAAAGGTCAGTGGGCCAACCAGGACCAGCAGCTGACGCGGGAGGGAGGAGTCTGTCTGCTGAGGAGGTCAGGGGAGGCGTACTCGGCCCATCTGCTCTCTCCTTGCTGGATTTTTTATTTTTCAAATTTAGTCTTCACTGTGAGAAATCCTCTGCTGTCTGAAGATCTTGATGTCCCATCCGGCTGCTGTCGGCTTCTAATTATACAAGCCTGCGAGCAAGCAAGCAAGCCCTCTCTAGAAATGGAATTCTTGGCTTTACTGCTCCTTGGAATTAAGTAATCAAAGGCAATTTCTTTGTAAAGATATCAGACCCTTAATGTGCAAATACACATGGGAACGTAACCTGATCTACCTCAGCTTCCTCAGTAGCTGGGCCTGTAAGTCAAGAGCACTGAGTCCCGGAGTCCTGTTAGGAGAGTAACACTCTGAGGAACAAAATAAAGGTAGCTGGGCATGTAGCTTGGGGCTGAGCACTTGCATACTGTGTAGAGTGTCCAAGTTCAATCCATATATATACACATAACGTGGCCACCACACTCATAAACTCAAAGTAGCTTTGGTTACCTGCATAAGATGGGGCCATGTCCCATTGAACAATCCCCCCATTCATGCTCTTGTAGGCATTGCTAATTAAACTGACTGGGTCACAAAATGCAAAAGACAAAAAAGTAAGAGAGACAGAGAGGATTCAGCGGAGAGGGAGGGGCCAGGTGGAAGGGGGATAAGTGGAAGGGCAGAGATTCAGTGGGAAGGGGAGGGGATCCAGTGGGAAGAAGAGGGCATTCAGTAGGAAGGGGAGGGGGATTCAGTAAGAAGAGAAGGGATTCAGTAGGAGGGGCAGGGATTCAGTGGGAAGGGGAGGGGATTCAGTGGGAAGGGGAGGGGATTCAATGGGAAGAAGAGGGCATTCAGTAGGAAGGGGAGAGGGATTCAGTAAGAAGAGAAGGGATTCAGTGGAAAGGGAGGGGAGTTAGTAGGAAGGGGAGAGGCTCAGTGGGAAGGAGATTCAGTGGGAAGGGGAGGAGATTTAGTAGGAGGGGAGGGGATTCAGTAACAAGGGGAGAAGTTCAGTGGGAAGGGGAGGTGATTCAGGGGGAGAGGTTCAGTGGGGGGGATTAAGTGGGATGGGTTCTGTGGGGGGGGGTTCAGTGAGAGGGGGAGGGGTTCGGAGGGAAAGGGAGGACCCCAGTGGGAAGGGTAATCAGTGGAAGGGGTTTAATGAGAAGGGTGGTGGTGAAAATGACCCAAATTCATTAAACGCATGGATGACATAGTTTATGAATAAAAAAATAAATGATATAGTCATAAGGAACAAGCTGACATTTAATTTATATATAATATATAATTCACATAACTATAAAACTGGTTGGTAGCTTTCTTTCAAATAAAACTTTAATAGCTATTTTCCAAGTCCTCCTCCTCCTCCGTCCTTCCTTCCTCTCTTCTCTTTTCTTTTTCTTTCTTTCTTTCTTTCTTCTTTTTTATTTTTGTGATAGGATCTTATATAGCCCAGGCTATCCTCAAACTTGCTACTATGGAGAGGATGGCCCTGAATTCCTGATTCTCTTGCCTTCACCTCCCAAATGCTGGGATTACATGTGTACCACCGTGCCCACTGGAGAGTCATCTGTGTGTGTACACATATAGACCAGAAGTCAACCTTGGGCGTTGCTCCTTAGGTGCTACCTATTTTGTTTTTGCTTTGGTTTTGTTTTGTTTTGTTTTTTGAGACGGTGACCTGGAACTCACCAGGCCAGGCTGGATGGCTGGAAAGTCCCAGGGATTGATCTTCCTTGAGTGGGGATTATGAGCAGGTGTCTTTTAAAAATGATATTTACTTATTTTGTTTATGGGTGCTTTGTCTGCATGTATGTCTGTGTGCCACATGTGTGCTTGGTGTCCTCGGAGGCCAGAAGAGGTCATTAGATCCCCTGGGACTACAGTTGTAGATGGTTGTGAGCTGCCATGCAGTTCTGGGGATCAAACCTGGGAAAGTGGCCAGTGCTCTTATCTGCTGAGCCCTTTATCCAGTGTGTCCCTCACACCCCAGTTCTGGTTTTCAGAGACAATTTCTCTGTGTAGCTCTGGCTGTCCTGGAACTCACTCTGTAGACCAGGTTGGCCATGAATTCAGAGATTTGCCTGCCTCCTAAGTGCTGGGATCAAAGGTGTGCCCAGCTCTCTCCACCACACCCCTTCTTTCAAAAATGGGTTCTGTAGATCAAACGCAGGCCCTTATGCTGCCAGGACTTGCCCTTCTTCCAGCTGAGCTACAGGTCCAGGCTGGAGATAGAATCTTAACACTTACTGAGCACCTACTGTGATCCAGAGGCATCAGGTTTCATTTAAACACCTTCCACCTTCAAGTGATTTTCTGCATTTTCTCTTTTCTTTTTTTCCCCTCTTCTGAAAGCCAGAAAAGAAATACTACAGGGGCCAGACATAGAGGAAGAAGCTTTGGGAGACAGAGAATGGAGCCCACAGGTTTCTGTTAGATACTTTATAGTCTGAGCAAGAGGCAAACAAAATGAAACGAAACCAAAAGATTCCCGAATACCCACTGCATTTTTCTGTGTATTTACAAACAGACACTCAGCTCTTATACCCAGGAAACTGTTAGCACTGTGACTTTGGGCGAGTCACTTAACCTCTCTGAGCTGTTGATTTTTTTTTCTTCTGCTGAAATGCAAGTTTAACACTTACATCAGGTGTTGGGATGATGAAATGATCAAAAGCATAAAACATGTCATCGCGAGGACAGCTCTGTAAGGTGGAGGCCATCTCCACTTTACAGACTGACAGGAAAAGACAGGTGTGAAGAAGCCAAGGAGAAGTCCGAGATTCACTGCAGCTCCTGCAAACACTTGGCTGCCTGTCTCCACTGCCCATGGCACGAATGCATCCATCTCCCACCCCCTCCTGCCCTCTCTTGGGCTCTCAGAGACACAGAGAGCTTCCCTTAAAGGGCTTATCCCTGATAACTGGGCATTGGCTGAGAGGAATCCTGTAGCAGGTTCTCTGTCTGCCAGCAATGCAAATGACATCAAAGCACCTCTATGTATGTCAACAAATGGGGGTGACAGCACAGGGCCCGACACTAGGATGTGTCACACTGACAGCGTACCTGCAAGTGTATGACTTTATTTTTTTAAAAAAGATTTATCTATTTATTATATGTAAGTACACTGTAGAAGACACACCAGAAGGGGCCATCAAATCTCACTATGGGTGATTGTGAGACACCATGTAGTTGCTGGGATTTGAACTCAGGACCTCCGGTAGAGCAGTCAGTGCTCTTAATCGCTGAGCCATCTCTCCGGCCCCTCTTTCTTTCTTCCTTTCTTTCTTTTTAAAGATTTATTTATTACTAGATGTAAGTACACTGTAGCTGTCTTCAGACACCAGAAGAGGGTGACAGATCTTGTTATGGATGGTTGTGAGTCACCATGTGGTTGCTGGGATGTGAACTCAGGACCTTTGGAAGAGCAGTCAGTGTTCTTTCCCTCTGAGCCATCTCTCCAGCCCCAGGTGTACGACTTTCAAATCAACCCTGCCTTTCTCTCCTTGCACCGGGGCTTCTGACATATGAGTCCATCTGTACTGTCAGAGTTAGTTTTCCACTGGGTGGGTACCGTCAGTATGTGGTCCAATGCCTTAGGACTGGTCTAGCCTGCACTCACATGCTTGTTCTCTGCCCCTAGTCTACACCAGGGCCAGGTAAGAGATAGAAACTTTCAGGAAAGCAGTACGAAATTGTCATTTACTTGGGTGTGGGAGGGGTGCAAGGTGATCTAGAACGTATCTCAGCTGTAGATTGCTTCCCCAGAAGGGTATTACAGACACAAAAAGTGTAAATGTGTTAGTGACCAGTGCCTTAGTTAGACCCCAGTACTGTAGACACTAGGCATGCTGGCACCTTGCTACATCTGGAGTTTGAGGGAAGCCTGGGATATGTAGCATCTTGTCTCAAAAGAAAGAAAAACCTTTTTTTAATGTCTGAAAAAATTCCTTCTTCTTGCAAATATCGAGAGTCCCCACCATCGGGAACCAGAAGCACCCTGCTTGCTGCCTACCACTGAAGTCAACAATGCTGGCTTACGTTTCTGCTGTTATGATGTTCTAGACCTCACCACGGGCCTAGAAATACAGAACCAAGGGACATGGACTTGGAACCTCATAAAATCATAAGCTAAATAATGTTTTCCTGCCTAAAAGAAAAGAAAAAGCCTGAAAGGCAAGGATGGGAGATGAATGACAGGGAAGAGACAGGAAGCTGGGAGGCGGGACCATGCAGTAGAAGCAGGTTGTTTGCGGCCAGATTAGTTTCACCTATTAGCAGCCTTCACAGTGTGCTCATCTGTTGGCTATGGTAATCAAGAAGCTGTGCTAATTGGTTTCACTATTGTATCACCCAGGGTAAGGCTTTTTCCCAAGAGTCTGTAACTACTTTGGTATTTAATAGTACTAACTAGGAGATGAAAACATAGTACACTAACCAGATCCTATCCAGCACTGAGGTTAATCAGGACCTGTATCCTGAGAGAATAAGAAATAGGGTCATTGTTCCAGGGAAAGGGCCCGCTAGGAATTTGTTTCTGTAGCAGTCTGGCCTCTAGGTACCAAATTTATCCATCGGATGACTTCCTGACTCTAAAAAAAAAAAAAAAAAAAAAAAATTCTTTTGTCACTAGCTCCTTCTCCCAGAAGGCGGCGCTAGAGAGCTACACGAATCCTTCTATTACAGACAGCCACACCCCGGCAGCACAAGGGGCCTGCTCCAGTTCTAGCCCCTCAGTGCAGCCCTGGCTGTCCTGGAACTCGCTCTGTAGACCAGGCTAGCCTCGAACTCAGAGATCCGCCTGCCTCTGCCTCCTGAGTGCTAAGTCACCACCACCTGGTATTTTCTCTGAAGCTTCTAAATTGAGATACTCCCAGTTTCTGCCCTTCGAACCCAAGGACATTCACATCTGTTTCCTGCATCCCACCGTGTTAGTTGGTCTGTTCTACCCTCCAGCTGTTGTTCTAGTGATGTCTTATAATAACAGTTTATATAGTTTCTATTTCTAAATAGTACTCATATTGCTTTTAAAAAACGTTTTAGGGCTGGAGAGATGGCTCATCTGGGCTCACAACCAAAAATAAAAAGAAGCACGTTTAAAAGTTTTTATCTTATTTTTAATCACGTGTGAGGGGCTATGTGCGCATGAATGCAGTGAGGGCGGAAGAGGGAAGCTGGAGTTAGAGGCTCTTGTGAGCCAACAGGCACGTGAGCTCTGTCTTCTGCAAGGAGAGTATGATCTTAACTTCTGAGCTGCGCCAGCCCCTCTGCTCTAAGATGGAGTCTGGGTATGTATCCTGGGCAGGTCTAAAGCTTAAGACTCCTCCCACCACTTCCTCCTGGGTGCTGTGCACCAACACTCATTCTGCTTGCTGATTATGAAACTAGTTTTCTTCACTTGGAGTCCATCTGGGTCCACATCTGGGAATCTGGGAAATTACCATCCACTCCGCTAGGTCCATATTCTTCAACACTTTCCTTTGTATAATTTATATTGTGCACCTAAGTGCCAGGCTCTGGGCACATAGATACAATTGTGTGCCCTAACAAACCCACCCCAACCCAAGATCTTGTGTGAACTGAATGAGAAGGCACAGGTTAGGTTGGGCTAGCACACTGCAAGGCACTTTGCCATCAGCCTCCTTTCTGAGCTGTGATAGAGGATCAAAGAGTTTTGAAGAAAGAGGAGTTTTCAATAAGTGGGTGTCTTCCCTGGCGAGCGTTGGCCTGGTCAGTACAGCATCAGGAACTCCTGTGAGCTGTGCATCTTCTTCAGAGTGCAGAGGCAGCAACCTGGCAACAGCCTGCGTTCATTCAGAGAGAAATGCGACAAGCTGTTCTGGAGGCGAGACCCTAAGGAGATGGGGCGGTGACGTTGAACACCAGGTACTGAAAAGATGACTGAAGCTGCCGTACAGGCCTGAACCTGCCCCAGAGTGGCCAGAGTGAGGTGTGAAGGAGACTTTCGAAAGAGGCTATCCCAGCATTGGTTACTGTGAAGACTCTCCGGTAGAGTGCTTGCCTGGTGCTGGGGTTTGAATGTGCAATATCCCCCACAAGTTATGCATTTCAACACTGGGTCCCCACATGGTGGCCCTATCTGCGTGGCTGTGGAAACTTTAGCAGGTAGAGGAAGCAGACCACTAGGGGAGGACCTTGAGGTTTTATAACCGGGCCTCATTTTCTGTTGACTCCATTTCCTGACAGCAGATGCAATGTGACTAGATGCCATTCAGTCCTGCCCCGTGCCTTCCTCATCGTGCTGGACTATAATCCCTAGATCTGTGAACAAAATAAAACCTCCCTTCCTTAAGTTCCTTCCTTTAAAAGTTGTTTTTTGTGGGTATGAATACGTGGGTGTATATGTTCATACGTGGGTATGTGTACATATATGTACAGGTGTGTGAGAGCTTTAGGGAATCTCCCTGTCTACACACACACACACACACATAACCACCCCTCTACTAAAGCTACAGACACATGACACCTGGCTTTTAGGTGGGTGCTGGGATCCAACTCAGGTTCTCATACATGTGGGCACTGTACTGACTGGGCCATCTCACCAACCCTTAAGTTGTTTCTTGGTAGGTATTTCTGACATAGTAGTGAGGGAGATAACAAGAACAGGTAGTTAGCAGATATAGTGCCCTGGGTTTGATGCCCCCGAAACCACATCAAAGGGGCATGGTGGCACACACCTGTACCCAGCACTGGGAGGGAGGGGCAGAAGAACAGATGCTCAAGATTAGTCTTTAACTACATAGTGAGTTTAAGACCAGCTCGTCTCAGGAAGGAGGAGGAAGAGGAGAAAGATGAGGATGAGGAAGAGGAGGATGAGGAAGAGGAGGAAGAGGATGAGGAAGAGGAGGAAGAGGATGAGGAAGAGGAGGAGGAGGAGGAGGAAGAGGGACCACAACCTACTTCATGCTTCTGCAGCAGGACTCAGGAAAGGCAAAGGACATGATTAGATGAAAAGAAAAGAGTCAATATTCTATTTAAGTCTGAACCCAAAGGGCCAGGCTGTGGGTGAGAAAAAGCCGGAACAAAATCCCACTTCTCTGTCTGACCTGCTCTTTGCTTGGTCTTCTCCTGCCTCCTTATCAGGCACATGAGGGGCATGGAGCCGGTGTTCTTACTGCTCTGACAGAGTTTGTGTAAACCTGCTACGCAGCCAAACTCTTGAGAGGCACATCTATAGCACGTGATACCTTACAAATACAAACTAAACTCTTCACCCGCAGTATTTCACTCATCTTGGCATGAGGATGGCCATCGAACACCACAGAAAAGGAAGTCAGCCATGGAAATTATTAGGAGGTCTATTCCATACCCGTGCTCTAGGGCCTTGTTATAAGTAATTTACTGTCATTGAAAAATGTAGCGTTCCTAAGGCAGGAAAAGCCTGGAGAGAGTTTTATTCATAAATAAATGCCAAGACTTAAACAGTAAAGACAGCTTCAAACTCCAGGACATCCGAAATGAACATTATATACCACCAGGGTGATTTATTGCTGTGGCGTTTAGGGTCCAAATGGTGAGATAATTCAATTCTGCCTGAAGAGTCATTACATGGCCAAGCTGAAGAGATGCGCTCTGGGTAAGAGGCGATATTTCTCAGGTTTTCCATTTCAAACAAATTATTTCTGTATTTAGGATATCACCCAGGCAATTCCTTTCGTGATATGTAGCCCTCTCGGGAAATTAAAAACATTGATATGATAAAAGAAATTAGGGGCAGATGCCAAATCCAACGTGATCCACAGAAGACAGGGAAAACCCCGGAGATCACGGAGGGCTCAACGAGGCAAGGCAATCCTTCCTAGACGAGGAAACTTAAACTGAGCAGTGAGACGATTCCTCAGCAGAAGCATCTGCTAAATGCAGATTCCCCTTCCAACTAGGCTCTTGCCGGATGTGGAGTGGAGAGATGGCCCTGGGCAGGGCCTCACGGCCCACGGCAACCTTTCCCTTCATTCCCTCACCGGCTCACATTCTCACCAACCTTTGGGCTTTTTTGGCAACATGAACTCATGTAGGCCAGGTTAGCTTCAAACTCATTTGATAGCTGGAATTGGCGTTAAACTCCTGGTCCTCCTGCCTCCGCCTCTACAGTGCCAGGGTTACGGCGTGAGCTAAGGATACCCGTAAGCAAGCAAGGACAGAGCGGTCCTGGCCAGTGAGAGGAGGATTCCCAGGCTTACATACCATCTAGACCGTTGTGATGGCTGTAGTTTCTTTTCCCCAGAATGCTCAGAGATGTGTGACTCGGAGTGGCTAGCACCCTCTTGGCAGCTGGAGTTTGCAGGCTCGGTGGGGATCGAATTACATTCGGTTTCTTTGCTGGATGGATCTCTGACAGGGGGAGAAAGGTTTATCAGCTCAGAACATGGCATTGGAAATCTGTGTGGACTCTAACCCAGCTAATAGGCATGCGTCTTCTTTCCTAATGACCTGAGAGTCGGTCCCTTATGAGCCAGCCATGGACTTGCATAATGAGGTAGCTTCAAGTGCTGTTACCATGGCTTTGCTTATCAAGGAAACTGGCTCCTCCCCTGCTGGCTGGAGCTCTGAGCCTCAGGTTGGGAAGACAAACACTCAGAAAGCCACTTCAGAAGGTCACTGGCAGCATGAGATTTGCTAAGGGAACAAAGCACACGGCTTCCTCAGCACATTAGAAATCGAAAGAGCATCTCAGAGGCAGCCTCAGAAAAACCTGCCTCTGCGCCCTGTCACCAGGAGAGCACGCAGCACATCTGGTGTGCAAGCGCTGGGAAAAACAAGATTCTTCCTCTGACTGTGCAGCTGTCTGGGTCTGGGACCAGCCCTGGATACTCTAAGCCCAGAACATTTCCAGGACAATGAAATCTGGAATCGGAGTTCAAATACTGTAGTCAAAATGTAGATGGCACAGTTTGACCAAGGCAATGTCACAAAACTGTCATGTGTCTGTGGTTTGTGGTTAAAGGTCTTTGCTGAGCGCCACATAACCCTGGCCAGTACTTATGCAGAAACTGCAATTTCCCAGCGGGTGGATTTAAAGACCTCCATGATGTAATTAGTATGGATGCCTTTGCTCCAAAGCCCCGCCCAGTCGATGTTCCTCAGAGTTGTCACTTAGCATGTCACCTATGCGCAAACCAACTTGTCTGTTCACCTGCCCAATGTGAGGGCCAAAACAGCATGATTTACTGAAATTTAGGAAGAGGCACTCTGGCTGTTATAATGGTACAACTTGGCCTGGTCAAAATCTTACACATCTTAAAATTTAGGCGTGGCTTGCCAGTACCATCCAAACTAACTATGTCCTCTAGCAGGGCACTGATGGATGGCCAGCCTCACTTTTCATCATTATCTCTGGCCCCTGACACAGTGAACTCCTTTAACCCTTTATGTCCTTAGATGCACTGAACCTTTGTCTCTCTAGCTCTCTCAACCCTGGGCCACATGAAAATACTGTTCCTATGATTTTCATCCCTTCAAAACCTACAGAACTTTCAAGGCTAAGAGCAATGGCTCCTGTGGCTGAGAAGGCAGACCCAGCACGCAGAGAGATAACCACTCCCAGGGCTGTGTGCACAGCAGTGGTTCAGCACTTGCCCATCACACATAAGGCCTGAGCTCAATTCTGCAAACCTCTTGCCACACACACAAGTCCTTCCTCCAAGTGTCCACTGCACATTAAAACCTGTAATTTAACACACCTAAAGTTTTGTTTGCTTTCCCTGCCTGACTAAAAGTTTTGAAGACAAGGCTTTATTTATTTGGTGCCCCCCCCCCCAAATTATATTCTACGGTGTGGAAAATAGCACATACATGGAGATGGGGTTCAGCTCAGCCCCATTGGAGGTCAGAACAGGGACTTAACTGGTAGGGACAGGGGAAGGTTTGCCCACAGGAGAAATGCACAGAAGGTGGCCCCTACTCTGCAATGTTAGACTCTTACAGATGGGAAGGGGCCTCCAGGAGTTGGTCCTGGAAGAGGCTATTAAGGCATTATTACCCAGGACAAGTCCATAACCATGTGATGTGTGGGAGGACATGAAAGCAAGCTTTGCTTCTTCTATTCTTTAACTTTTTTGAGAGAGGATCTCAGGTAACTGAAGCCGACCTTGAACCCCTGATCTTCCAGAGTGCTGGGACTAGATATGTATTCTATGGTTATTTATTTTATTTTATTTTGGCAGGGTCTTCTGTAGGCTAGGCTGACCTGAAACTCTGAAACTCACTATAGCTGAGACTTCAAGCTCTTTAGCCTTTGAGAACTAAAACAGGAGCTAAGGTATCAGAGTAACATCAAAGTTGGCACTATGCGGTCCTGAGACAGATAACACATCAAGTTCAAGGCTACACTTTGATTTTTCAAAGATCAGACGCCTGAAACCTGAACACTTCAAGCACAGAAATATTCCAGGCAGCGAAATGAGGTTCAGTGTAACTCGGGAGTATTTCACCTTTACTGAGGAATGAAAAGGAAATATTGGCATCGCAAAACACATGGTCTCCTTGCTTCAGAAAGGGAACTCATTATGTTCTATTCCATTAATCTTAAAACTTTAGGAGAATGATATTGCTTAGTAATTACTAACACTATTCTAGTTGTCATAATTCATTGTGTAAGCGGAGCCATCATCTTTGGAGATTTCTGAGTCATGTGGCATAATAGGTATTAGAAAACAATAGAAATACTTCCTTTCCACACAGCCAACGCGTCAGAACTGTAACACTCACGTTCCAGAGGCACCTGTGACTCAAACCCAGGACACTGTGGAGTCTAGATCCTCACTCTACCACTAAGCCATGCACGTCACTGAGGGGTTTTGGGGGGTTTTTTTGGTTGTTTGCTTGGTTTTGGTTGTTTGCTTTTTTGTTTTTTTATTTTGTTTTGTTTTTGAAAGGGATAAGTTTGCTGTGGGGTTTTCTTTTCTTTGAGGCAAGATCTAGTGTAGCCCAAATAGGCCCTCAACTTACTATGTAGCCAGCCAAGGTTGACCTTGAACTCCTGAACCTTTTGCCTCCACTTCCAGCATGCTGAGATGCAGGCACATGCCGTCACTCTTCGCTGCTTTGGGGCTTTGAGACAGGGCTCGCTGGGTAGCCTGCGTGGCCTTAGGCTGGGCGGATCTCCTTGTCTCTCTTGAGTGCTGGGATTTACAGGCCTTACTCACTATGACTGATGTTTTTTTTTTTTCTTAATGTTGAAAGATCAATTTTTTTCCTAAAGCTGAAAAAAATCTGTTTAATTCTGTTTTAAAGCAGTCCTCTACTTAAAGGGAAAGGCAAATCAGAAATAGTATAAGGATCTGACTAAAAATTAAAATTAAGGATATTCACCCTGTAATTTTTTTTTCAGAAGAAATGCAATTTTATTGGTGTGGTGTTTTGAATAAGGATGCCCTCCCCATAGGCTCATATATTTGAATGCTTAGTCTTCAGGGAGAGTGGCTTTACTTGAGAGGGATTAGGAGGTATGGGCTTGTTGGAAGAAGTATATCACTGGGGTAAGTTTAAGGTTTCAAAAGCTCAAGTGTCTGTCTGTCTGTCTCTTTCTCTCTCTCTTTCTCTGTCTACCTAGCTACCTAGCTACTTAGCTACCTACCTACCTAACACCCTGTATTATTGAATAATCTTAAAATGCCACCCCCTTCTGCCCATTAGTGTGCTTGGTTTCGTCCTGGTTTTCAGACTGGGTCCTGCTGGGCGGCTAAGCTGCTCTGGAGCTCACAGCAATCCTCCTGCCCCAGCCTCCTAAGTGCTAGGATTATAGGCAGAATCCACCATACATGATTTAATCTTTTTCTTAGTCTATGTCTATTACAATTAATCCATGTTTAATTCAACAGATTTTTAGAAGTAAACAAATATATTTAACTCTGTGTAATTGATAAGAATGTCTAAGACAAGATAAAACTATACATATAAGGAAGCCAGTTTCACCCATTTGAAGGATGTAAACGAGGTGTCTCTGGAGTTCTTCCTGTGTTAGCCGATACCCACCTAAATACCCAATGATACATGACAAAGGTTTCCTGGTGCTTTTGCTTTTCAATGGACTTCCAGAAAGTTCAGCATGTCTGTCTGCATCTGAGGAGAGAAAGAAACATGGAGACACCAGTAAGGCAGTTTCTTCTACCTTCAACACACAACACAGAAATAAAGGGTGCAGGTGGGGGTGGGGGAATGCAGAGCACCCGCCCTATTCCCACTACTTCCTGGGGTAGAGAAAACTGTTTTGAGTTTCAGATCCCTGTACAGAAGGAGGGGCTCACGCCAACGCTCACACTAAAGCCAATCGAGTGTAGGTCTCACACACACCATGTGTGCTCACCTGAAAAGTGATGGAAATAGGCTTCTTTTTAGTTGTGACATTTCTACATTATGATAGAACAATACTGAGTACACGCCAGGTGGGACAGATCCTAATGTAAGATTAATATGGCTTGAAACAAACCAACGGTTGGCAAGGCAACACTTTCAGCGGCCCCTCGGCACTCGGAAGCCTTGGCCTATCTTAACTCATCTCCCTCAGACAGCGGCCTGGCAGTCATTTGGTTCTGTTACTGTCCTTGGCTCCATCATACAGTGATACTTGGGCTGAAGCTTTAACGGTCCCTATATGTACAGTCACAGCGTGAAGATGGACACTGACCAAGAAGTTCCCTCGCGTCATACCATATCATAAAATATTTCAGAAAAGGAAATAAAGCATACAACATTAACACTGAACTTTAAAGGAGCTGTCATCAAGATGGGGTCAGTGCAACAACCATACCAAAGGTCTGAGGTCAACATAGTTTGAAGGGACCAAAAAAAAGTTATATGGAAAGTTTTTTAACTTAGACATTGCCAAGATCATCAGTTGCTTTAGCTGATACAGATCTATTATGTTTATGCGTTGTCCCATCTCCAGATGTCTGACAAGTGTCTCCTCAGGGTTTTGAGCCTAGTAGGGATCCTTTCCTTTGATAAGCTGAGGCCAGTCCTAGGCACACAGACAAAAGCTGCCTTTGACACCCGTAGGTATTCTTTGCATTTGGTGTCAGAACATACAATTCAATTTAGAACCTCGAATAACTTAAAGATCAAGCTTGCTATGAGCACTAGTCCTTTTTCACTAAGGAAATGATTTTTTCCTATCAAAAAAACTATTAAGCAGAGGAGGAAATAGCATTTAAAAAGCATTTAAAAAATAGCATTTAAAATATAGGCAGGGCACCTGCTGCAGAGGCGCATGGGGCAGAGGCGCCTGCTGCGGGAAGCTCAGAAGCCCCAGGAATGTAAGCCTGCTCCCCAGCACTGTTTACCAACGATGCAACCACTGACAACTGTAACCAACCCTGCTTCCCCTCCGCTCAGACTATTACCTCTGCAAGAGGTACTAAGTTGTGAAGCTTTTCACCTGCTACGGAATAATAATGAAGTCAGAGGCAGAAGTAAGCACATCTTTAGCAAGCATATTTAGAAATACTCTGCAAGGGCTGAACACCGGTCGAACCGCCACACACTGACACCAACGCTCCTTCTTCCTATGTCTACTTTGTCTAATGTTCTGGCCGTGTTTGGGAAAGAGAAAAGCAGAGACACATTTGCTCTTGTTTTCTTCTCCATTAAGTCAAGCAACTTGCGTGAATCATTTTGATAAATTCCTCAGCATTTTGGACAAAGGAACTCTCCATAGTCCTAATAACAAGATATACTTTGCCATTTAGTCTGCAAGAACACCAGGAAAACTGTCAACACGGCTACAACTGACCGACACCTGCTATTACCATCACTTTGACAAGAGCCACCAAACCCAAAGCTGGTCATCGATACCACACCAACCGGGTTTCCACTTTGAACTGCAGCAAGCTGCTTCTAGTTACTCAGACTTGTCTCGCCAGTTATGTCATGGGGAAAGTTTACAAGTCCCCTCTGGAGATCAAAGCTCTCTAGCAGGATCCGTATTTCACTAATAAGTTTATTTTAAAGAGAGTAATTGGTGTTGAGAGTTATCAGTCAATTATAAAGAAATTAGGTTGAAAAGTGCTAAGATGACCCAGCCTGGCTTTAACATGAGAAAAAACAAGAACCATTCAGTAGGAAAACCACATTCGGCTCACAGGAACGTTTGCAAACCTCACTGTAGCATCTTGGTCTACAGGCCAGGCCATACCAGGTCTGTCAGCCCTTGATCCCTGAATTACTCACCGTCTCTAGCTCAACACAGAGGAGCCACTACAAGTATGAGGACAAGAGAAGCAACTGAGGACCGTCCAGAGGCAACCAAAGCCGCCTGGGGAGGGCGCAGGGCAGCATTTCACTCCTGGCACTGACTGGGCACTAAGCTCATTTTTTGAGCTTCCTACAGCAGGGCAAGCATCGGATATTAACATGTTCATGCCAACCTCTGACCCTTTCTCTGATGTATTGGAAATACTGGGGGTGGAGGGAGATTATAAAATAGAAAAGCTACAAAATATACACGATTAATTAAAATGTACAAACAAAGGCTGGGAGGATGGCTCAGTGGGTAAAGTTGCTCGGGGCACAAGTCCGACGCCCTGGAATTTGGATTCTGCAATCTCAACATGCCCCTGGGGAAGATGGGAGATAAAGGCAGAAGCTCCAGAAGCTCTCGGGCCCCTGGGCCCTCTAGCCTGGTTTATGAAATGCTGCCTTGAACCAGGCAGGCAAGGGCCAGCAGCTACCCTGTGGCCTTCACAAACATGCTCTGGCATGCGTGCTTCTGCGTCCTGCTCTACACACACACACACACACACACACACACACACACACACACACACACGGAGTAAAATTCTCAAAAAGAAATACTGACATGGATTTTGCAGATCTCTGTTAAACAAAATCATCAGTAGAAATAAAACAAGAGAACTCAGGTGCTATAAAACAGTTTTTGAAAGAAATGTTTAGCCTAGTGTACTGGTGTATGCCTTTAATCCTAGTTCTCTGGAGGCAGTAGCAAGAAGATCTTTGTTGAGTTTGAGGTCAGCCTGGTCTACATAGAGAGGTTTACAAAATACAGCACAGACAAAGACAAAATAGGAGGGAAGTGTTGACAGCACAGACCTGGAAGTAACCTTGCTAAGGTTTCCAGAGTTCAGGAAGACTTCTAATAGAAAACAGAAGAGAGCCGGGCAGTGGTGGCACACGCCTTTAATCCCAGAACTTGGGAGGCAGAGGCAGGCGGATTTCTGAGTTCGAGGCCAGCCTGGTCTACAGAGTGAGTTCCAGGACAGCCAGGGCTACACAGAGAAACCCTGTCTTGAAAAACCAAAAAAAAAAAAAACCAGAAGAGAGCAAAAATAATGGGCCAGAAATGCAAATGCCTTTCAGATCTCTGCAATGATTCTTGTTTCACTAGTAACACAAAATGGAAGCTAGCAGCTATGCCTCATCCATCAGCTGCATAGGGGGGGTCAAAGATGGGGAACATCTTTGCCAAGATTCTTCAGAGGTGGGCTTTCCTCCACTCAAGATGGTAGCTGAGGCTAGAAACTGAGGTTTTAGGAGACAATGGATAATGGCTATTAAAATTCAAAATGCATCACGACAGTAGCTGCCTTTGAAGAACATTTATCAGGAAGGAAAAGGTTATGTGATTTGAAACCACTTGCATAACTTAAAAGAAAAAAAATTAAGGGACAGAGCAGTTACAAGTTACAAGTTTAAGGGTACAGTAGTTACAAGCACTTGTGACTCTTGCAGAAGACCCAGGTTAGGTTCCCAGCGGCCATCCTGCTGCTCACAACCATCTGTAGCTCTAGGTCCAACAGGACCACACATACATACATACATACATACAGTGCACATACTATGCATGCAGGCAAAATACTCCTATACACAAAATAAAATAAATTTAAAATTTAAATTTAAGTAACCATTGAAGAACAAATTCCTATTAAAGGCAAACACTATAAAAAACAGCAAGAGAAATAACCCTATATGGTTCCCTCCTGCTGCTTTAGAAGCTGACAACTTCAGGAAAGTGTGTGCAGTTGCTAACAATAACTTTTGTTTTGCAATCTAAAAAACAAAACAAAACAAAACCATCCCCAAACTTCCCCATGGGGTCTTGGATACTTGCAAAGTTGAATTCACATCTTCAAACAGCAGAATCTCTTGAAGAGACACAAAGTACTTTCATGATGGGATTACTACTGGTCTATGGATCTAGTTGCTGCTTAATCATCTCTGCAAGCTGGCAAGGGGTGGCCAGCAAATCCCCGCCTGCTCGGCAAGGGAGTTCAGTTGCCCCTGAAATGCTGCTGCTATGCCCCTTAAGTTAGCTTCAGTGTGAGCATTCTGAATGTCAAATATCTGTGCTCAGGTTTAAAAAGTTTTGTTACATACATATCACATATGTATTCTATAAACTTGTGTTTTTGTTCTGAGATAGGGTCTGGTATTAAACTCACTATGTAGCCCAGGCTGGCCTCAAAGGAGTGGGAATCCTTCTGCCTATGTCTCCTCAGTGTCAAGATTACAGGCGCTCCCTGGGAGGTTTATAATTTATTTATTTAATAGGAAATGCATTCCTGTAAAAGATGAACAATGGAAAAAAAATCTTATTCCATTTTTCCTGGCCTCCCACTTCCCTTTCCCACAGCTATTAATTTTTGCAAAAATCCCTGTTTACACTATTGCAAGCCTTAGTACATGCTCCTTAATGAAGATAAAAGGTTATGGAATTGGTACTTCTATAACCAATCTGAAATTAGGGACTACCTACTGAGTCAAGTTCTTAGGTGCTAGTCACGCTTTCCTGGGGCTGCAAGCTTGGTAGCTTCCCTCTTCTGAGCCCGAATACCCTGTAATCCCGACAACGCTGGTTCTGGTGCTGTGCTGAGGGAACTATGTTCCTTTCCTAACACACTGCAACTCCATTCTTCAGTTCTTTACAATTACAGGCTTCCATCTTATCTGAAAGCACATCAGCACTATATAAATCAGCAACGCTTGTGTTTTATAGAGATGGGGCAGTCAACACTGCCTTTGAGAAATCAAGGGAAGCTTATGGAGCACGCGCACATGCACACACACACACACAGCCATTCATTTCCAATGGATCAGAGCTCAGTTGCCTATGGACATTAGGGCACAACAGAGCTGAGATAAAAGCATCTACAGAAGAGGCAATAAGAATGTACAGATAGAAAGGATAAAGTAAACATCAGCTGGATGCTGGGAAGGGAGCTCAGTCAGCACAAGTGAGCAGCACTTAAGCTAAAAGTTGTTCTAAATGTCTGATCCCCTACGTACGCCAATGAAGACGAAGAAGAAAATAGTAAGTTTTGGAATTTCATCGCAACAAACGACTGCTCTTCCCTTATTATTGTCCATGCCTTGAACAAATTGAACATAGACAATTTAACCCTGAATCTAACTTTAGCAGCATGGGTTTCAAGTGACAAGACTGGAATGAGTGACACATCTCTTTGCTGAGACTACTCAGAGCAAAGATGACGGGCAAATACACTGAAAACCAACCGAGAGTCAAAGACAAAGCAGCCCACACTGAGGCCGATCCCTTCGCCGATGGCGTCTCTTACATCCGCCAGAGACAAGGATGGTGCCAGGCTCCAGCCAATCATTAATTTTCTGTCTGAAATGTTTCAATTATTCCTCCTAAGAAATTATATAATAATGTGTTTGAAACCATCTAAACAGTTTGGGCAGATATATTTATTTTCTAGTTCCTTAAAATGGGTTTTAAAAAAAAAAATAGCAAGTCCCTGACCTCAGAACTGCCAGGACAGAGTCAAAGATAAGCCTGAGTTCTCAGCTACAGCGACAAGACTCCACTCGGGAGACTCAACAGTCACCGATTTTCACTCTTCTTAAAAATCTTTCAACTTTCAATTTTGTGCTGAAAATTACTTTTATAAATAAGAAATTCTTTTTCAGTTCTCATTTCTTTTATGGACATCCTCTCGGGATCAAAGTGGACATCTCATAATAATACGCTTTTATGGTTTTGGTTTGTTTGAAACAAGGTCTCATGTTACCAAGGCTGGTGAATTCCCTGTGTAGCTTGGATGGCTTTGAACTACTGAGTCTCCTGCCCCTACCTCCCCAGGATCACTTGCTTCAAAATCGGTTTTTATTTCATAGACAAAGCACCTGAGCTGGGCAGTGGTGGCGCATGTCTTTAATCCCAGCACTCAGGAGACAGAGACAGGAGGATCTCATGAGTTTGAGGCCAACCTGATCTACAGAATGAGCTTCCAGGACAGCCAGAGATACACAGAGAGACCCTGCCTCAAAAACAAAACAAAAACAAAAAAATCCAAAAACAAACAAAAAACCCCACCAGAAACAAATAAGATAAAAAAAAAAAAAAAACAACAAAAAGAAAAAAAAAGAAAAAAGAAAAGAAAAAAAGGAAAGAGAAAGCACCCAAATATCTTTAAGATTTTCTAATCTTACTTTTTTTTAAACCTTTAAGGAGAAATTGTATGGCCCTACCAGCCATGTGTGACTCCACAGCTAACACAAATCCTATGTACAATTTCAGACATGTGGCAATAAGAAGAGCCCACAGGTCCCTGGAGCAGATAACCTTAGTTCAACAACAGCAACAAAAAGGAAACACAAGAGAAACTGGATGTGCTGGAAACAGGAGTGTAAGTCACAGAGACGCTGACTGGAATGTATGACCATGAAATGGAACGCACACGGGACAGAGAGCGCTCAGCTAGTGCAGGTACTGACTGGTGAAAGCCACATGTATGCAGGGGTGTTCTTAAAGAGGGTGCTTACAGGGACTTAAAACTTACTACACGGACAAATACAGGATTGGTTAGGAAGCATGGTGTCTCGTTCGGTCTGTATGATGACTGCAAAGGCTCCTGGGAAGATGTTGTCAAGACATACAACTCCTAACTAGTATAAATTAGTAAATTTTATTAAAACCTAATGAATCCTTAAGATTGGGTTGTGCTGTCTCCTTAGGGGCTTTTATCATCCTTTGGGTTTACACTGCCACACCACCAAATAGGCAGATGTGTTTCACTTAAGGTCCCCCTGGGCAACTGTGTCACAAAAAGCCTGCTGGGTAAGGTCACCTCCCCCACCTTCTGATTAGGGCTACTCTGAAAATTCACAGGGACTTGGATGTTGTTTCTCAGGGTGGTATGATATAAATGGCAGCAGACAAGAACAATGTTTTAAAAAAAAAAACAAAGGCTGTACACAAGAACTTATGTTTATTGCAAACAAACAAAAAGAGAGCGAGGGAGAGAGGATGGCAAGGAGCGGAACGTGTAAGGTTAAGAATTGAAAAGCGTCTTACATTCTGCCCTAATGGCAGCATAATTAATAGCAACAAACGGCCGTCTCGCTGCCTGCCGCAGCCGCAGGGTGTTTTTGCAGACCTGACGAGCAATTTTTGTGAAATACGTAGTATGAAGGAAGAAAGCTTGGCGGGTCTTCACTGCAGACTTGGGGCTCCCAGTGTTCCGGACTGGCATGCCCTGCAAGGCCTGCCGGGACATGTGGCTTCTCACGCGCGGGTCCTGCAATTGCGGAAAACAATGGCATTTTCAGCAGAGAACTTGCCGAAGCACAAGGCCAGTTGGAAGCATCTGTAATTCAGGATCCTGACCCTCGAAGGAAACAGGGAAACACAGTGAGCCCGATTGGTAAGAATGTAGCGCGCGCGCGCGTGCGCGGGGCAGGGGTGGAACTCAGTCCCAGATCATAGGCGCCATCATGGAGAAGCTGCCCGAGCGGCTGGAGCTGCCTGATCAGCCTGAGCAGCCCTGTGGGATGTTTATTATTTGTGAGGAATCCCGAGATTCCCGACTTGAGAGGGAGCTCTGGTAGACATCCTCCATCTCCGAGGATTTACCAAGGTCATCTTTGAAGAAGGTTCACTCAAGACTGGGCCCTTCTTGTCCCTCCATAATTGCCAAGGAAAGAAAAGGTTTAGTTTGTGTTTACTATTTTATATAATAAGATGTTCTTCTCAACAGTATCTAAAGGTTACAAATTGTTTTTAAAAACAAGACTATTTGTAAACTCTCCTCTCAGGCAAACACCTCCCACACACATTATTCTTTTTTTTTTTTCCTGAATAATCTCAAAAGACCAATATTTTGAATACCTAAAAAAAATATCCCACTTCTCCTGGCTTCTGTGTTCACACCCACCATGAGTATACAGCACTATGTTTAACACTAAATCCCAGCTTTGTTCATTTGTAAGAAGTCCTGTGTGGCATTTCTGTTTCCAAGGAAGACCCCAATAGCCAGGGAATGTGGCGTTTTCAACCAGCACACACTCCACTCACATACCTCTGCGGTCGGGCTGGGAGCCTTCTCTTCTTCTGACTGGGTAGGCATTTTCAGACCTCCATACTTTTTCCAGTACAGCCAACAGGTTGCGCAGAGTCTACACTGCATATTAGGTGGGCCCCAGGAATACCACTGGTGAGACTGTGTGGCTAAAGACAGAGGGAAAGGGTCTATGAAATCCATGATCTTGATTTAACCCGACCTCAGAGACACCCTGAAGCCGCAGCTAACTTATAGCACTGTCCACAGTGGTCGCTCACAGTAGATTACACGAGCTAGTTTTTACAGCTAGTTTCCCTAGGCCAAGCTCGAGAGCACACTGTGCGCATGCGGTTTTCAGTGCCCTGGAGATATTAAGCTGCTTGTTTCCAGCACACATCAAACGTTTGTCACGTCTATTGAGAGGACCCACATCTTGATTTATGCCTCAGGCTGCTGAGACTTTATTTTGTTAATTAAAAGTGATTTCATTATATACATGTCTAGAAATAAGTCTTCTGAAGGACATTATTATTACTCTTAAGCTCCTTGGCAGTGTTTAAAACCTGAACAGAGTGGTTTAGAAGCTCTCTTAAGGGTTGCTGCGGTACTGAGGAGAGGACTCACTGCTAAGTCAGGAGTCAAATAAAATCAGAGACCTGCCTGCTGTTCCTTTACTCAGGAAACAAAACTCCTACTCCAGACTTTCTTCCTAAATACAGAAAGTCCTGAAGACTATAAACCTATGAGGTGAGGGAGCGCAGCTCACACACGCCATGCTGAGTCAGACCTGACCCCAGCCGACTTGGCTGGACACACAGCCTGCAGCTTACACCCGGGTCCCAAATGAAAAGCTTCCCAAAGTGAGGTGGGAACCGAGGAGGTGAAAGAGTTAAAAACGCAGGCAGGGACTATGACACTAATCCTGTCAACAGTTGTCCCATGCCTGTCAGCTAGCGCAGGCAGGAGGGTCTCCACTAGGGAACACCTCACACAGAGCGTGCAAAGGTGAAAGGAGAGCTGGAGTCCAGCTCGGCGCTGGACCCTGGGCTGGGCACAGAAAGGCCAGTCCCTACCTACACCGAAAGAGCCAGGAAGCAGACTATTACACTTAGTTGCCTTTAGCAAATTCAGAATAATTTCCATACCATCATGTGCTGCTCTTGGCAAATTCCTTTCAAAGTCAGACCTAACCCCTTTCCTCTTTTAACTTAAAGCAAATAATAAAGTTGGCTTTTTTTCAGACAGATTTTGTGTCAACATTTTCATTACGTGTGTGTGCTTGAGGTCGGGTGCCCTAGAAGGCCAAAGGTACTGGATACACCTGGGGCTAAAGTTATATTGGCTGTGTGCACCTGATGTGAGTACTGGCATCAAACCCAGGTCCTCTGCAACACCAGGACACCGTGGCTGGAGCGTGGCAGGCATGGCTCTGACAGACCTTACCCTTCTCCCTCATTTCCTCTGCCGTACTGAAAACCATTAGACTACATCTCTAAAGCTAGCCACAAGGCCTATTCTCTTACTGGGCCACGTCCTCCTCCTGAGGCTGACTATTGAAGTCCAGCTATCAAAGTCTATGCAATCAAAAGCCCCCTTTGGCTCATCGAATTAACATGCCCAATTAAAATTAAACACCTCGTGCTAACTGAGTCTCCCCTGTACCTTTATAAACCACCATTTGCCTATTCTATGCAGAGGCCTCAATGGAACAATTACTCCTCCCCCTCTTGTTTCCTTCCTCCTCATCCTCTTATCTCCTGTGTTTGTCTCTTATTCCCCGCGTCCTCTGTCCCTCTGGGGCAAATAAATCTCCTTTGTGTGAGAACTTGATCTTGGGGTCCTGGGCTGATATTTTCCCTTAGACTCTTTACCACTGAGCTAGCTTTCTAGTCCCCAACTTGACTTTGTTTACATACAAATAAGGGTGCCAAGGACACATGTACATGTGCACACATATACATACATCCACCTGCAAACGTGTATGCCCACATAGAAGAAATATGGCTGTGCTGTGGTGGCACATGTCTGTGATCCAATCTCTCCAGAGGATGCTGAGGCAGGGGGTTGGTGAGTTGGAGGCCAGCTGTGCTCACGGGAGACCCTGCCTCAAGAAGCTGACCCACGGCAACAAGGACAGAAAGGAGGGCTTCTGCTGCTGTTTGAGATTTAAAATAAGCGTATATTGTATCGGCTGCTGGCCAGACCATCTCACCAACCCCATACAACAACGAGGGCACACATAAGCACCCTGTAAGCAGAGATGCACATAGCAAGGCCTGAGGCCAAAAGCAAATGTCATAGCCTGGCATTTCCCCCACCCGGGGCCCTGGGAGCCTGAGGCCTGTAAGCACCCATTATCCCCACACCTGCCTCTCCTCCAGAAGTATCAGACTCATTTAATCTGTCAGAGGACACTGAAGAACTCCAAGAGGGGATTGGATATGTATCACAGTACAAAGCGAATATGAACTGCACACAGTTTAAAACAAACACACACACAAACAAAATCTGCCAGCAAACACAGATCCACAGAAGAAAGCCCGAGCAAATGCGCACTCACCTTAGCAAGAGTGCTCAGCTTGCTCCCAGCGCGGGCGTGGGGGGCGAGTGGACACCTGCTCGCTGAGGAGACACTGCCCTGCCTTGGAGCAGCAGGCATGTTTTCTAGAAGCTCACCAGCCCACCCCACAGCACAGGATCATTCCCCACACCTAGCAGGTCCTGCCTGAGCAGACTTACCATAGCAGCTCTCACAGGCCCGCCCGAGGAGGGCGCTCTGGGGCTGGAACGGGGTCCCCACAGCTCCGTTCACGGTGCCAGCCTTGCCGTTGCTGCTGGAGATTTGGTTGGGATTTGGTTTGCTGCTTTCAATGAAATGTAAAGTGAAATGATAAAAATAATTTGTAGGATGAGGCAAAAAGCTGGCACCTCCTTACTAATTTACCTCCCCTGAAATACGAACAAATACTTAATCTATTTAGTGAGGAAGACACAGACTGGGAAAAGCAGGGCACTAAGATGAGCCCAAGTATGGGAGGCAGTGAGGGGAGCCAACGAGAAGGACATATGACTGTGGACCCAGCCTCGACAAGGCCAGTCACCTCCCAAACAGCACGGCTCCCTGGTGCCACCTCTCCTCCCGAGCACCCATAGCCAGTCTCCCCTATGTGTCCTGCTGCTTCCTGGACCCACGATCCAAATGCAACCTGCCATCTTCTTCAAGACCATGACTCCTCTTGAAAATGTGTCCACTCTTCAAGTCACAGATACCCATACCGCACCGCCCTGCCCCCCATGGCTGGCTGACTACTCTTTCCACAACAGCCACACCATCTTTCACCAGGCTCCTCAACTGTGCTCAGCCCTGTCCCAGCTCAGGACACCGCTAGCTGTTCTGTGCAACCGCCTACAGCAGTGTGCACTCACACTTCCTAAAAGACTCTTTCCGGGGTGGGGGGGTGGGAGGAGGGGGCTGGGGGGAGGGGACATAACAAAATGTTTATGCCCCACACACACTCATGCACTATCTTCTTGATCACTGTTCTTAGCACACAAGGTCTGCACTGCTTGCCCCCAGAGGGCAGCCCATCTTCTTAACCTTCTGCCCCCAGAACTAAACACAAGGCTACTATAGTAGACTGCCAGGCTCAAAGCAGGACAGAAAAAGAGATTTCTTGATCTATTAAAAAACAATAACATCCTATTTCTGAGTTAACTTAGAAATTCATTGAGGGGCCCAGATTTACATACAACTTTGGAACTTGGCTTATTTTTAAACAATGCAAATGAGGCCCATTTTTTATGAGTATGATTAGAAATTGCTCTCCAAGGGTCACTTAAGTCAAGATGTAGGAAACTTTTCTTATAAATGGCTCAGTAGTAAAGAAGTTTAAGTTTGTGGGTAACACAGTCACAACCACTAAATCCTGTGCTTGTACCATAACAGCAGATTGGACAATCTATAACCAACACACAAGTCTGTGGGGACACTTATTTACAGAAACAGTTGACAATTGAGATTATATCCAGACTACTGTGTGGATCCCTGACTCAGATAAAGACACCAAAGCCAGTGTAAGCTGAATAAAATCAGTCATCAGGCCACTGAGTCCCCAACAGGTGGTGTGGGTTCAGCACTGTGGGGCACTGCGGGGCACTGGAAAGGCTTTTTGCCACTGAGAAGCTCAGACGTGAGTCACAACCAGTATTTTTCTTGTGGAATGACATGTTTTGAATTCGTGAAGTAAATATATAATTTTAAAGGCTCTCAAAACAACGCTGCACAAGAAATAGAATAATTATGGGATGTGTAAATTACAGTTTCTAAAAAGTAAAAGAAAGTCCAGGTGTAGTGGCAAATGACTTTAATCCAAACACTTGGGAGGCAGAGGCAGGCAGACCTCAGAGTTTGAGGCCAGCCTGGTCTACAAAGTGAGTTCCAGGACAGCCAGAGCTACATAGTGAGATCCTGTCTCAAAAAATAAAAACCAAACTAAAAAACTAAAAACTAAAAACAAACCAAAACAAGTCCCCTGACACACACCAACAAAACAAGCCCCCTGACACACACCACCAAAACAAGCCCCCTGACACACACCAACAAAACAAGCCCCCTGACACACACCACCAAAACAAGCCCCCTGACACACACCACCAAAACAAGCCCCCTGACACACACCACCAAAACAAGCCCCCTGACACACACCAACAAAACAAGCCCCCTGACACACACCAACAAAACAAGCCCCCTGACACACACCAACAAAACAAGCCCCCTGACACACACCAACAAAACAAGCCCCCTGACACACACCAACAAAACAAGCCCCCTGACACACACCACCAAAACAAGCCCCCTGACACACACCACCAAAACAAGCCCCCTGACACACACCACCAAAACAAGCCCCCTGACACACACCACCAAAACAAGCCCCCTGACACACACCACCAAAACAAGCCCCCTGACACACACCACCAAAACAAGCCCCCTGACACACACCAACAAAACAAGCCCCCTGACACACACCAACAAAACAAGCCCCCTGACACACACCACCAAAACAAGCCCCCTGACACACACCACCAAAACAAGCCCCCTGACACACACCACCAAAACAAGCCCCCTGACACACACCAACAAAACAAGCCCCCTGACACACACCAACAAAACAAGCCCCCTGACACACACCACCAAAACAAGCCCCCTGACACACACCACCAAAACAAGCCCCCTGACACACACCACCAAAACAAGCCCCCTGACACACACCACCAAAACAAGCCCCCTGACATACACCACCAAAACAAGCCCCCTGACACACACCACCAAAACAAGCCCCCTGACACACACCACCAAAACAAGCCCCCTGACACACACCAACAAAACAAGCCCCCTGACACACACCACCAAAACAAGCACATCAGTCACACACCCTGAAGTAAAACTGTCCAGGAAGCCTCCTGGATGTACAAACATGCATTATGCAACAACCCCAGCACAGAAAAATTTATACAAAATGGCTGTTTCTAGCTCAAAGAATGAGAAAACTCTTGAAGTAGCAGAGAGAAAGCTGTCACAGACCTCAAGGATGAAGAGTGTGAAGCCCTCACACAGATGGAGTGAAAAGGAAACTGACACTGACTCTTACATGACATGTAGAAGGACAAGATAGGAAGCTAGATATAGGAAACAATCGAAAGCTACTGATCACTTCCTTACAAAGTGTGGTCCAAGAAAACAGTGTAAACCCCTCTGCAAATCATGCAAACAACACACTCAAGGGGATGAAACCCACTAACTAAAGATGGTCCTCCTGCCAGGTCCTAGCTCTGTGAAACACAGTTGCTTCTAGTAACACAGTCACTTTCTCTCCTGGGGAGACCTGATACTTGCCCTGTGACTTAATACAAGAACAAGCTGAGCTTGAGCCTCTAACCCTTGTGCTGGTCTACGGAGGCTTCCCGTCTGTCACCTACGCCTTCCCAAAGTCATCGTAGTAGGACAACAGAAAACAAGTTTTGAGCTTTGAGAAGGAAAAACAGGTAAGACACACAAAAACATTCAGGCTTGTCACAGTGAGCGAGCAAATGGCGTGTCTGGAAGGGCAGGGTTAAGAGCAGGACTTACTAAGTTGGGATGTACACTTGCTTCAGCTTGCTCTCAGCTTCTGCGGCTTTTAGGCGCTTCTAATTCAAAAGACAGACAAGGCAGTTTACATGAAATGCATACTAATCATTGACATTGCATTGCCTTAAAACGCACAACTCATTATCTTAAGATTTCTTCCATATGTATTCTAAAGCTTCAATAACTTTTAAGAAAATCATTAGCTTCTTAACTACAGAAGTAAAACTCCACTTCCCAATTCTTTTTGTTGTTGTTTTTCGAGGCAGGGTTTCTCTGTGTAGCCCTGGTTGTCCTGGAACTCACTTTATAGACCAGGCTGGCCTCGAACTCAGAAATCCGCCTGCCTCTGCCTCCCAAGTGCCGGGATTAAAGGCGTGCACCATCCTGCCTGGCAGCTTCCCAATCTTCTATAAGGAAACTATAAGGACTTTTTTGGTGTGTGCTGGAGTATTTGACTTGAACCTGTGGCCTCACACATGCTGAGCACATGTTCTACAACTACGCTTCACTTCCAATTCTCAGGACAGAGACAAGGATCATTCTGTTTTCTACAGATTTAGTTTCCCATTTTACTTCTTGTCTTTCTGAAAGGAATATGAATGCATACACTGACCCCCATAAAATATTTGCTTTTAGAAAAATATTTAGAGGTAGTGCCTAAACTCCATGCAAGAGTGACTGTAGCTACTCATAATAGAATTAAACAAAGCTTTACCCTCACATGACAGAACACACACAGTAACTATTAGTCAGTTCTGAGACAGAGGGTTGCTATGTAGCTGAGCCTGGCCTGGGACTCATGACTGTGCTGTTCAGCCTTGCCTCACACTCCCAAGTGCAGGGATTACAGGTCTGCACTGTGCCTGGCTCTGTAAGAACTGGAAACCTTGACTGAACTCCCAGCCCACTACACGGGAAGTCAACTGGGAGCCAAGCGCAGGCAAAGTGTAGGAAGGAGAACACGTCATCAGAGCTACACTGTCATCAGCACAGAAAGACAAGCAAACGGGATCAGGGATAAAGCACAGTCACTGTCCCCATAAACACCAGTTGTCCAACAGATGAAGGCAAAAATATCAGGGACAACCTGAGATTTCTCATGGAGTCAACACTTTTGGAAAACACTCTTCCAAACACAGTAAACTGCCCTTAGCGCCATGTCTGGGCCTTCTTTGGGGACACTTCCTAACTTGAACAGCACAGGTTTCCAGACTGCACCGCCTTCATCTCCACCACAGTTGTTTAAAATATGCACTTTCTGAATTCCATATGGTGTTGACACTGGAAATCGTTCAGTGCGCTGTAGATTTCTTTTCACTATTCATGACCACGGCAACGCCTGGCACTTGAGAGTGATCTTAAATGAATGTGTGTGGCATCCAGGCCTTGCCACTGTGCAGCTGGCACATTTAGGCAAATGCCATCTGTTGTTAAATTCTGTCTTGGTTCTGACACGTGACTGCAAGAATCTATAACAGGCATTTACTGAGGTCATTTCAGAAACATGCCTTTCTCTAAAGGTGGATTTTTTCATAATAAGTAACTAAGAGTTACATGAATTTAGGGCATTTATGAAGAACTCGGAAATTAAATGATTCCCTACTTTTGAAAGAGTTTGGAGAAGAAAGCATCAAATTACAGAGACTAAAGCTACCACCCCCGGCTTGACGGCAAACACCTGCAATCCTAGTGCTTTGGAGGCTGAAGCAGAAGGAACTTGAGTTTAGGGACAACCTGGGCTACCCAGTGAGAACCTGTCTCAAAATTACAAGAGACGAGGTACAATTGAGATCAAAAGCTCAGGGGAGGACTGGGCTTGCAGCTCAGTGGCAATGTGCCTACCTACCATATTCAGGATGCTCCCTAGCATTTGGACAGGGGACCCCAAAGGGGATGGGGGGCTAGGGCTTATAGAACAATAATGACACAATAATGTCATGTAAGGAGATTTTAGAAAGCATAGCAGTTATAAGGCCGATGGCCTCAGGCTCAAATTCCAATCCATAAAAGTATACAGCCCAAGCGTTTCTAGGAAGCCCCATGTGTTGGAGACGAGGCACTGGGCAGACAATGCCTCCCTAGCTGCCTCTCTCCCTTTCATCTTTCTCAAGTAGTTATAAAGATGAATGCTGAAATCAGTGAACCATTAAGATGAAAATATTAAAGATAATATCCTAAAGACATGAAATCATGGGATTAAAGCAGTCTAGGAGAGATCAAACAGGTTCAGGATTCGAGCATTGCTCACAGACACTGACTGACCCAAACAGAGAGGAGCACTGTAACACGAAGGTGGGTAGCATAGGAAGTTACCTGCTGCACGTATCTGTCAGTAGTCTTCCACATGTAATAATATTCAATGATGCTAGTCAAGGACTTCCATGGGAGCTGAAAGATATTTAAGATGATAATGAAAACAACCCATGGCACAAATGTTTCCTTCAAAATCGTGTCTTTGAAATGATGTAGCAAAGATCTGTATGTTAGACTCCTTCTAGAAAAAAAATTTGAAAATAAGCAATATTAATTCTTAGCAAAAGTGTCTTAGGGTTTCTATTCCTGCACAAACATCATGACCGAGAAGCAAGTTGGGGAGGAAAGGGTTTATTCAGCTTACACTTTCACACTGCTGTCCATCACCAAAGGAAGTCAGGACTGGAACTCAAGCAGGTCAGGAAGCAGAAGTTGATGCAGAGGCCATGGAGGGATGTTACTTACTGGCTTGCTTGCTCAACTTGCTTTCTTATAGAACCCAGGACCACCAGCCCAGGGATGGCACCACCCACAATGGGCCCTCACCCCTTGATCACTAATTGAGAAAATGCCCCACAGCTGGATCTCATGGAGGCTTTTCCTTTCTCTGTGATAATTCCAGCTTATGTCAAGTTGACCCACAAAACCAGCCAGTACCAAATGGTATTGAGTTATATTTAATAAGAGCTCCAATCCAATGTATACATTCAATTTCTCACCAATCTAATTAAAAATTATAAATATCATTGGAAATATTTCCCGACTTACTCAGGAAAGTTCTTAGCACTGTGAAGCAGCGACAGGAGGGATTGGAGCACAATTAATTAATTAATTAAAGGGGTTAATTAATTAATGTGGGCCTTCTGGGTGCAAGGCAACTGCTCTGCCATGGCCTGCATCACCAGCTGTGCTGCACAGCTTTAAAAACAGTATTTACATAGCCCGAGGCTAAGTTATGATAACTTCCAGAAGTCATTGCAACGGATGTCTTTTGGTCTGGTATAATATTTCTCAGTCTTTTCCTGACAACTCTGTTTTGTTCATTATAAATAAAACAACCTGAGGCTGGAGAGATGGCTCAGTGGTTAAGAGCTCTGGCTGCTCTTCCAGAGGTCCTGAGTTCAATTCCCAGCACCCACATGGTGGCTCACAACCATCTGTAATGGGCATCCGATGCCCTCTTCTGGTGTCTGAAGACAACTACAGTGTACTTACATATAGTAATAAATACATCTCTAAAAAAAGAAAGTAAAACAGGCTACGTCTTTTAAAAAATTAAAAGGACATAGCTAAGTGTGTTTCCTATTTTAAAAAATAAGCTTGCTTTGGCTGTTTTTCATAATATTAAAAAGAAAATCGTACTAGAACAAAGACTATATTCTAGACCACCCTCTGTAGATGAGTTTTTATATGAAGACAAACTGAGAGTGGTCAATCTTGTGAGTGCCTTCTCTCCTTGGAAAACAAGGATCTGACAGGCATGCATCTGGAAACCAGAGAAAAGGAAGCCAAGGGGACACGTAAGCCAAAGTATCATACACTGTACTTCATCTGGTCTACAAAGTCCACATAGGCCACGCCCAGCACCAGCTCCTTTCAGCCAAGGACAGTGACAGGCATTGGCTATGGCTTCAGGACAGCTCCCTGTGACACACATTCAATGGTGCCTATCACCACTGAATGGGGTGCACAGCACTGCAACCCCAGCAATGACCCAGCGAGCCACGAAAGCACACTCCGCTCACCGTCTGTTTTACTGTGAATGGAAGGAACACTACTCAAGATAAGCAAAGCGTGGTGGTGTGTGCCTGTGATCCCAGTTTGGAATTCTGAGACTGGAGGATCAAGTTTGAGGACAGCCTGGACTACATGAGACCTTCTCTCAAAAAAACAAAAAGAAGGGGGCTGGAGAGACAGCTTGCTGCTCTTTCAGAGGATTCACTCTGGTTCCGTTCCCAGCACCCACATGGTAGCTCACAGCCTCCTGTACCCCTAGTTCTGATGCCCTCTTCTGGCCTCTATGGACACCAGGCATGCACAGGGTGCACAGACATACATGCAGATCGAACACCCATATGTACAGAATAAAAATGAATCATAAAAAGAGGTTGTGAACTAGTTCTAATGTTATCTGTGTTAATTTGACTCTCAAAAATCACACAAGACTCTGTGCATCCAGACACTGAGGGTGCCTGCCCCAGCTGGCTCTAACTGGTAGAGTTGGAGGCAGCCAATGGCTGGGCACGGAAACAGAGGCGGGACTTTAAATTTCCTGGGCCATGGGACGAAGGAGGTTTTAGAATCGCCATTCAGGAAGGAATAGGATGCAGACTGGAGAACTACGGAAGACGGAGAACCAGCCGTGCAAGAATGGAGGAAAAGCAACCCCAGGGGCCCATTCCCCAACTGGGTCTGGGGTAGCGGAGATGAAGTATAGATTTTAGAAAGTAATAACTCAAGACTATCAGAGGGGAGAGTGTGTTAATCACAGGGAAGTTTGGGAGTGGTCCAGCTGTTGAGCTGCTTAGGGTACATTAAAAATAAGGCTGTGTGTATGTGAGTGTGAGTTTGAGTGTGTGTGTGTGTGTGTGTGAGAGAGAGTGTGTGAGTGTGTGTGTGAGTGTGTGAGAGAGTGTGTGAGTGTGTGTTTGTGTCTGTGTGTGTCTTTCATTTGTGAACCCAAAACGATTGGGGCAGGTGTAGAGGAGGCTGGGGAGTTTAGAGTGGATTAACAATTTCCCCGCTTCAAAAAGAAAATAATTCCAAGTATTACGGTTCGGATTACCTCTTACTCATCACTGCCCCTAACAGTACAATAGGCTAATATGCAAGATATAAGAAAAGGCAACAGGCCAATCAGATGGATTGGCTCAGTCACTGGTGCTCATGGCCAGGAGGATGGGAGTGCTGCCCCTGAAAATGGAGAAGGCTGTGAAGCTCTGAAGCAACAGAGGGATAAGGTACTACGGCAGGTTCCCCCGAGCGGATATGGTGGGATGATCCTGCAAGCTAGCCAGGCAGTAAAACCCACTAGGAGAGGATTGGGATGGGGGCAAGTTTGCTAGGAGAGCTAGCCAGGTAGGGAGCCTTTCCTGTGGCTGAGGAAAATGTCTAGTGGGAGCAGGGAACTCGGATCTTTGAGGTCCCATGAGACTCAGCCCCCAATCTTATGGTCCCATTGCTTTGGCTCCAGTGCCCTGGACCCTTGCTTAGGAAATGTGAGGTATCATTGCTCTGTCCTTTAAACTGTATTTTGTGGAATTTTTATACCAACCTTGCAGTTCAATCTGGTAGGGACTTCTAGGTCAAAGGGAACAGGCTTAAAATTTTGTCTTAGTTTTGATGCTCAGTGAGGCCTAGCAATTCACAAAATGACAGCCACAAAGGGGCAGAGAAAAGACAAGCCAGTATACATTCTCTAGGCCTATAAGAAAACACGTGACAGTTTCTGGCCACATACATGTTAATCCACATGAAGATGATACTTCTGATATGGAGGGAACAGGTTTGCCATTATAGGAACGCCCTATAATGGCAAAAGGGGAGGAGCCTGTGCCATCACTCAGCTACTGGAATCTATGTAAACATTCCTGCCTGGAGAATTAACATATAGGACACATAAGCACTGAGTTCTAAAGTATCACCAGAACACAGAAATAAGAAAAGGGGTTTCGATTCAGCATTTCTCAACCAACACTCTGCTATGAGAACTGTAGACTGTTACGCTGTTGAGAGAGGGTCTCACATCGTGGAATCTCTTATAAGCACCACCTGTCAATAAAAAAGCCAATGGCCAATGAGCTGAGGCAGGAAATAGGAGGTGGGACACTGGCAGGAAGAGAGGATTCTGGGAAATAGTGGTCGAGTAAAAAGAGCTGCCTGGGAAGACATGAAGAGATGGACCAGGTAGATGACCTAAACCAGTAGGAAGACGAACTCAGGGAAACACTGAGGAGATGAGAAGAAAGAAGTGACTGGGACTGAAGGAGAGGTAACTAACCACACTGTGGATATAGATTAGCTTAAATGGTTAAGTAAGTTAAATGCTAGTCAGGGAATGAGCCAAAACTTATCACCAAGGCATTTATTCATTAATAATTAGTCTCAGAATCGTCATTCCAGGAGCTGGGGCTGAGAAAGGAAAAATTGATTTAGAAATTAATGTAACATCACATAGCCCAGACTGGTCTCAGATTCGCTGAGTGGCTGAGCATGGCCTTGAACTCCTGATCCAACTGCCTCCACCTCCCAGGTGCTGGTGGTACACAAACATGTACCCACTATGCTTGGCTCTAGATTTTGTCCTTTATAGCAGGAAAACAAGACCTTTATTTTAGGTTTTTATTTACTGTAGGTGTGTTACACACACACAGGACAATTTGTGTTATGGTATAAGTTTAGTTCTCACTTCCTGCCATGTGGGATCTCAGGTTATAAGGCTGAGCAGCTAAGGGCCTTTACTAGCTGAAATATTTCATCTCACAATGTTCTAGGGAACAGGCTCTTCAGGACATTTCCCCCCTTCCCGCTCTGACGTTCTGGCTCCAGGAGCACGAACATCACATCATCACACTGTATAACCTGAATACACAATTTCTCAAGGAATCTGAGAAGGAATAAATTCTAGACATAATAAAATTCTAAGTAGAATACTGCATATCATCAAAGATGGATGAGAACTAGAAAGCACATTGGCTCTTCTGCTTGGTCAGGGTTACACCACATCACAAGTTCACATCAACACTTAGTAATGCAACTGGAGGAAGGTCAGGGAAGATGGGCGTGTGCAGGCTGTAAAGGAGACACTGCACATGCAGGCTGTAAAGATCAGCACAGATGCTCAGAACTGCTCTAATTTCAGCTTGGTAGTCAGAGCGCTGCAGAGTAAATTCATGCAACCACGGCTCATCCCAGGACCTCAGGACTCCTCGCCCTGGGTATATTCACAATGCAGAGCAAATGTCAGTCTCCTCCTTTATAAGTGGCCCTTCATTCTATTTTAAGCAAATAAAATTACTGTCGGGGCTGAGGATGTTGGTCAGTAGCGGAACACATGCTCAAGGCCCTGGCTTTGATCCCTGACACCAACAAAACTGCATGTTAAGTATATAAGAGTTACTCGAGAGATAAAATGGAACAATAGTCCCATCTGGAAAGGTAATTCGCAATTTTCCACTTACAAAGTCCTGACGGATGTCATTGAAATCTTTGCCATATTTTTCCAGTGCTTCTTCGAATAAGCTGGCTTCAGAGGCGGACCACTCCTCCATCTCGTCCCTGCACAGGACCGGCCCTCCGAGCGGCACCAGCACGCTAATGGCGCTGCTGAGGTCATAGCCGTGCCTGTACAGCGTGTCCATGGCATGGAACTGGAGGAGACAAAATGGACAGGAACGGTCAAGTAGGCAAGTGCACCTGCAGGCCAGTGGAGAACGGAAACACCGAACGCAGAATGTGTGTCCGTATCCTTAGCATTTCCTTTTAAATAACAAAATTGAAAGTCAGGAACCTCCAAATAATTGCTGTAAGAGAACGCTAACTGGACTACATAAGGTATTTAGAAACAAATCCATGTGGGATGACAACAACCCTAAAGATACAAATGTTCAAAATGTTAAGTTAAGACACAATCGATTACACTTCAAGATTGTACTTACTTAAAAAAATGTCAAGTCTCTTCAGTTATTGGAGAAAATTGGCATAATTTTCACTGACCAAGGAAAAATATACTATGTGTATAAAAGAGAAAGTATTGTATTAAAAGCATTGGTTCAGTTAAGAGAATACTGTACTATTAATATAAATGAGAGATGGAAAGAAAAACGGAATGGAGCATGATATTTAAAGCGAATTTATATATTTGGGTCAATGAAATGACTCAGCAAGTAATGGTGACTTGCGGCCAAGCCTGTCAACCTGAGTTCTACTCCCCTGCCCAATAGAAGGAAAGAACTGACTCCTAAAAGTTGTCCTCTGGGCTCCACGAGAACGCTGTGGCACGCATGTACTCATGTACTCACACGCATACATACACACACTAAATAAATAAGTAAAAAGTATGCATTCATATTTAACACAAAACAAACAAGATTACAAATCAAAATGTAACTTGGTTGAGTCTTTGGAAAGAGCAGTAACAGCTGACCAGGAATCCTTAGAGCAGCTAGGCCAGTGTGGGTTTCATATTCTAAGAGTGTTTAGAAGACAGGTGAGTTGGGGCGCAGACTTAATCCCAGCACTAGGGAGGCAGAAGCAGGCAAATTTGAGGACAGCCTGGTCTTACACAGTTGAGTCCCAGGACAGCCAGGGCTATAACAGAAACCCTATCTCATAAAATCCCAAGCAAACAGACAAGCAAAAGAAAGATTTGAAAAGAGGACAGAGGGGGCTGGAGAGATGGCTCAGCAGTTAAGAGCACTGACTGCTCTTCCGAAGGTCCTGAGTTCAATTCCCAGCAACCACATGGTGGCTCACAACCATCTGTAATAGAATCTGATACCCTTTTCTGGTGTGTCTGAAGACAGCGACAGCTACTCATATACATTAAATAAATAATATTTAAAAAGAGGACAGAGAGTAGGTCATATGGTCAGCTCTTTGTGGGAGTGGGTGAGTGGTAGTGTGCTTTACTGGCACGCACCATGTGTTAGGCTTCATTTCCAGGACCCTCATTGCTCCCCAGTCCGCAGCACATATAAAACTTCAAGTTGTGATAACTTTTGATAGTTTCTTTACTGGAGAGGAAGAGTCCTTTATACATGTGTACACACCTTCATGTATACCAAGAAAACTGCCGTGCAGGACAATCAACTCTGTGTGCGTGTGTGTGTGTGTGTGTGTGTGTGTTCATGTGTGCGCGAGTGCACGTGAGTGCACCAGCACGGGCGGGCTGGCTGGCGAGGTGGTCCTGCTTCTGTGTCTGTCCCTGCCACACACACACACACACACACACTCACACACACACAGGCTTCAGAGCACATGAGTCAACCCTTGCATCTTTTTTTTGGTTTGGTGTTTCGAGACAGGGTTCCTCTGTGTGGACTCCATTTGCAGACCAGGGACCAGGCCAACCTCAAACTCACAGAAGCACCTCGTATTGATTGTTTCAAACTTCACAAATGGGTGGGCAGTGGTGGCACACACCTTTAACTCTAGCACTTGGGAGGCAGAGGCAAGTATCTTAGTGTTCCAGCTATATACAGTGAGACCTTGTCTCTCAATAAACCAATTAACTAGTTAGCTAGTTAACTAAAAATATATTTCCAGCTGGACATGGTAGTGCATGTCTGCAATCCCAGTACTCAGGAGTGAGGCAGGAAGATTACAAATCTGAAGCCAGGCAGCCAGTGCAATCCTACAACACAAGGGTGCATTTACACCGTGAGACATTAATGACATGGCTCATACAGGCATAAATTGAATTTGTGTCTACAGCGTCAAAAGCAAGAACTAGTACAGATCTGCTCAGTAACTGTTTGGACAAGGTTTGAACAAATGTAACTTTAACACAAATCATTCCACAACACAAAAGCCCAGAAGAAAATGTCCGCTCTCAGTTTCCCTTGCCAGTCACTATGTGGTCGCTAATTGTCGAGGTGCTCCTCGGCTGCAGGTGGTGGACCAGCATCCTCTTAGGGAAGCTCTACGAAGTTCCCCACCAGGGCCGTAGCATGCATGCTCCTGCTCACACCCTGCCGGGGCTCACAAGACCGATACCTTTCTGATTCTCTGGCTAACCTCATTAAATAGACCCTTTGATTTAGCTGTTTCTTTTATCTCCAAATCTGAGAGCTCTTTCTCACTATCTCATTATAAAAACCGAACGATCAATAGTATTTAGGGATCCTTTAAAAATAAGGATAGGGCTATTAACCATTACTTTGTAATGTCCTAAATTGACAACAGTTAATAAAACTAAAAGACTAGACAGTATTCAAAAGCCAATCCCAGCACTTGAGATGAGGAGGTAGCAAGGAGGCCAACGTTATCCTTGAATACATTAGGCCTGTCTCAAAAACAACAAAAGCAACAGAAGCCAGTCATTCCACAAGGGCTGGAGTGTAGCTCAGTGTCAGACTTGTTTTCCACCCCAGGTTTGATTGACACCTCCTCTAAAATTGTATGCAAATTAACTGTGATGCTGAAATTCCTCAAAAGATAAAGGCAATTTTTATAATTAACTGGTTCTCTGGAACCAAAACGTCAATAGAATTAAGTGTGTTTGTCTCAGGTGACAGCTTGTCAACTGCTTAATCAGAGGAAACCCACACTTAAACCACAGCACAAGCTGTGTGCAGGGATGACCACTGCAGCCTGCAGGACAGCCTCCGGCCTCCAGGCAGCTCCAGCCTGCATTAACACCATGAGATTCATTTTCTCTAGTAAGTAAAGCACAGGCTGGTGGAGTGGGTGGTGCGGTCAGTGGGAGCGGAACTTCTAGGGGGCGGAGGGTCCTCGTTAGCCTCAGCTTTCTGAGATGCAAAGATGTTGCTTTCAAATGCACTTTTGTGTGATCTAACTATACTCTTTATTTTCTTTTTTTTTTTTTTTTTCGAGACAGGGTTTCTCTGTGTAGCCCTGGCTGTCCTGGAACTCACTTTGTAGACCAGGCTGGCCTCGAACTCAGAAATCCTCCTGCCTCTGCCTCCCAAGTACTGGGATTAAAGGCGTGCGCCACCACCGCCCGGCTCAAACTATACTCTTTAAAAGCTTTAAGTAGCTGGAGAAATGGCTCAGCAGTTAAGAGCACTGACTGCTCTTCCAGAGGTCCTGAGTTCAATTCCCAGCAACCACATGGTGGCTCACAACCATCTGTAATGGGATCCGATGCTCTCTACTGATGTGTCTGAAGAGAGCAATGGTATACTCACATGCATTAAATGAATGAATGAATGAATGAATGAATAAATAAATAAATAAATCTTTTGCCGGGCAGTGGCGGCACATGCCTTTAATCCCAGCACTTGGGAGGCAAAGGCAGGTAGATTTCTGAGTTCAAGGCCAGCCTGGTCTACAGAGTGAGTTCCGGGACAGCCAGGGCTACACAGAGAAACCCTGTCTCAAAAAACAAAAACAAAAGCAAAAAAGCTTTAAGTAAAAGGACAGAACTTCTACAACAGCAGAAAACAACATTCAATTAAAAAAAGAAAAACCACACAAATTCAGTGTGATGCACCTTCTCTGTGTTCTAGAATAATGAATGGGAGACATAAGGAGCTCTGGGGACACTATACTTATCTGTACCTAGTAGTGGGTTTACACTGATGCGTCCATCCATGAAGGTCACTCCATATATGTTATTGCACACATATCTCAACTTAAAATTACAGATGGATTTGAAAACTAAGCATAGGACAAGCTACGTGTCCCCTCAGATAAATACACTGCAAAGGTCACATCCTTTCAGTAGATCCGTGCATGCGCTGCAAGAGCCATTCAAATCTAAATTCTGAAAATCTTCACTGAGCACAAGCTGTTCCCTCTGCCAAAAAGCAAAGGTGTTGTCACATGTCATCTCATTCATAACAGATGGAAATGACAAACACAAGTATATTAGGAGGAAGACTGACAAGGAGATCTTGGCAATGGGGTTCCTCATCTTTTGTTCATTAAACAGAATCACACCGTGGTAAAAAACAATTGTTGTTCACACATTTCACCCCTGCCCAGGACCGCACAGCAGGCCACTCTGCCCTATGCAGACACTGGGTTTCAGCACACGATTTGCTTGCCCAGTAGGATGTTACATGACATAAGCAATCTTTAGTATGACTTTGTGCATTTGGCCTCTGTCTCTTATGCTACTGATTTGTGTTCACAAAGGCTAGGAAATGCAGGAAGGCGGAAGTGGCCTGCACATAGCTTGGTGGAGTCTAGTTCACCAGAATCCTAGCGGGCCTACAGCTGAGTGTGTGAGATGAGACGTACTGGGGAGTGATGCCCCGTGAGGACGGAGAACACAGTTGTGGAGGTGTTCCAAGTTCTGCAGGCAGGCGCGGTAAGGGCCGGATCTGTGGTGTCTCTTCCGTGCACCCATGAGCCGGCAGCGACTCCCTTTAAGACTGTAGGGAGAACACCTCTCCTGGCTTTCCAGGTTCCTGTCTCCCTTCTTGGCTAACAGGATTCCGAAGGAACTTTCAATAAATGTATGGCCTGAGATCATCGTTAGAATCTGCACCTCGAGAATGCATGCTTTACACGGGCGGTGATTACCCACAGCACCTCTCCTGCACGTGTTTAATGCTAACTACCGATTTGCCCAGGAACAATTTCATAAAAACGTTGCACTTTTAACTCCAGCATAAACTACAGCATTCAAGATATTAAGTCAATTCAAAACTTACTGAACCCAACTTTTCTCTCCAAGCAGAAGGTGAATAAATGCTTATGAATAAATCTAAAACTGTGATCAAAGTATAAGTTTTTATACATAAAATGTGTACCATCCACTTCTAATTTTTGCTTCAATGGGAACAATAGACAGAGATCATATTTCTTTCTTTTTATTTTAATAGGGAAAGTACTTATTTATTTTTTAATTGAAAATATTCTTTTCCCATACAACATATCCTGATTTAAAGCCTTAGAAGAAATTACACCTGGCCATGAGTGGTGAACACCTGCAAACCAGGCACTTGGGAGTCAGAGGCAGGAAGGTCAAGAGGTCAAGGCCAGACTCATACATACTGAGCTTCAGGCTAGCCTGGGCTGTCTGAGACTCTGCCTCAAACTCCGGTCCTCATGCCTCTCTGTGGTATAGACTGTGCTCTGAGCCAAAGGCACCCCATCATGAGCTCAGCTGTGCCTGCTAGCAGATGCCCATCACGGCTACACTTGCTGACTATTGAGGTTCCCTCTGAGAAGAGGGGGTGTGGGGCAGCTGTGGCACCCTCACCCCAGTATCCAGCCACACCCCTCAACAAGCTGTAGGCAATTTTACCCTAATTGTACCTGGCCTCTAGGAGGGGTAGAAACATAGGCTAGGAAAGCCGGTGCTAGTGGTGGGAACATCTACCGGCTACTCAGCCCTGGGGAAGCCATCTCCATGCTGGATGCAGACCTCCCAGTGTGGTTGCTTTAGGGCCACACACTCTGCAAGTGAGCTTGTAGAGACACTCCTTCCCCAGGGAGAACTGTGGTGAAATCAAACTATGGTTTGTCATGGGGGCTTTATGAGGAAGGGAGCAGATGTTGCCTAGCCCACTCCCCAGGGTGAAACTTCTAGAGATAATCTCCAAAAATGTAGAATTTGAAACATATTAAAATAATTGGAATTATACATGTTACCTCTGACCATAAACCCCTATAAAGAAAAACCAATTAAAAGAAGAAAGGAAGGAAGAAAGGAAGGAAGGAAGGAAAAAGGAAAGAAAGAGCGAGCGAGCGAGGGAGAGAGAGAGAGAGAGAGAGAGAGAGAGAGAGAGAGAGAGAAAGAGAGAGAAAGAAAGAAAGAAAGAAAGGAAGAAAGAAAAAGAACGAAAGAACGAAAGAAAGAAAGAAAGAAAGAAAGAAAGAAAGAAAGAAAGAAAGAAAGAAAGAAAAGAAAGAAAAGAAAAAAAGAAAATACTATGCCTGGTAAGACATGTAGCACTTGGGTGGTTGATGCAGAAGCATTGCAAGTTCAAGGCCTGTCTCAAAAAAACAAACAAAAGCAAGGGAAAGGACTATTCAAAGTAAATCTAAAAGTAGAGGACAATCAAATAGAAAACATGCAATAAAAACCTCATTTTTATGACTAAAAAGTTATATGGCAAAGCTATCAAGGAAAATACAAAACTCTCTCTCTCTCTGTGTGTGTATGTGTAAAATACCACAGCCACAAAGACAAAGACTGAATATCAGCACAGCCATAAAGGATAAGACAAACGACAAATATCGTAAACTATGAGCAAGATTTAGGGGCGGGAAAGAGCCTCTTCTCTACATCACTCGAACAGCTGGTCAACTGGAATAAAGCCCCGTCATTAAACTGTCACACAGTGCCACACTATACTATGTTAGTGCAGAGGAAAATTACTATTTAGGAACAGATACTTAGTAATAAAGAAACAGCCATTCTGAAACTTACTCACAAGCTGTCTGGAAATAACTGACAAGTGACCACTTAAATAACTCATGGTAGTTAAAACTGGTAGGTGGCCACTGTGTATCTTGGCCTGAGAACCTGCAGGAGGCCCCAGGGACCAGACCAATCAGAATGGAGACACTTCTGCTAAAGACAAGTGAGCAAACAGGAGTCTCAGACCACACATGCCAGGGCCCAGCTTCCGTGAGGCCACGGGAGTAAAATATTGTCGAACATCAGGGATAAAGCCAGTAGATGCTTACAGTCCTTTGGCTTCTTGGCCATAGAGAGATGACAAAGCAGATGAGGTAACAACCATGGAGTCAACCTGACAGGAACACAGGACTCCTTGTACTGTGTCTAGACACCACAATACAGAGTCGTGGTTTTATTAAGGTATTATAAGCATAAGCTGTTATCAATGCACATCTCTAAGTCTGAACCTCTTTTCAAAAATTCTGGAATATATAAAATTCTCTACTGTATTCCCCGCACATTCAAATGTGGTGATCTTCTGAGGTTTCCTGCATCAGTGCTAAAGTACTAGCTGAAGAGTCTCAGTTGACAGAATGCCTCTCTGACATGCACAAAGTCCAGTCAGCAGTTCCAAAAAACACCCGTTACAATGATGCACACCCTAATCTCAGTGCTCACGATGCAGAGGTAAGAGCATCAGAAATAAATACACAAGGAAGTTCAAGGCTGAACTACAATACTTAAAGTCTTTCTTAAAAAATAAACATTAAAAAGAAAGTAATGCTTGGGGCCAGCAGCAGGGTTTAGTGTGTAGACACTTGCCACCAAGCCTGACTACCTGAGTTAACTCCCCAAGTTGTCATCTGGCAGTGCACATGCTTAAGTGTACACACTGGCTAGCACACAGAGTTAGGGAGGTTGCTGAGAATAATGGCTGACTGGAGTCCGGAGGACTCTTGAGAAAGAGCTGGGGTAAGGAAGGTACACCTCGGGGACATCGAGTGGGAGCAGGGAAGTGAGGGGCATTTTCAGACGATTTTCTGTGACAGGTATTAGCGTGCTGTTCTAATACTCCGAGTCCATCTCTTACTGAACCAACACGGCCAACCTTCCTTGTCCAGACCTGCCACCAGAAAGCCTTCCTATCACCAATCCAAGGAGATGGGTCCCCATGCAGCTTATTAGCCTTGGAGCCTTGGGTTATCACCTGTGGGATATCCTGGTATTCAAGGCTACAACACAAAACTGCCCTTCTTGACTCTGCTCCCCAAGTCACTTAGTTTTCAGAGTCCAGGCAGGAGAGAAAAGTCAGAGCACTACCCTCCGGGAGGGAGACGTGTTCCTGACCTGTAGGCCAAGGGGTGGCCTTGTGGCCAACACCACATACAGGGGTGGAGCAGGGGAGCACTCTACCAATGCCGGTGGCAATAGGGTAGCAATGGATAGACTGCATACATCACACATACAGTACTGGCACCATGATCACACTACCTGGTGACTTCACGGCCATCTTTCTTTGTTGAGACCTCCATGATGTTCCCACAGCAAGAGAAGGCAGGGCCTGACTACACTGATTACCCCTCAAGCGAGGGGGGAAAGGTGTCAGCTGGGTGTAAGCATTTCTCACTTCTCCCCTGTGTGCTATATAAAATACGTTCTATTTTATGGAGTAACATGTACGAACCCTCCATGAGCCCAGTATATTTTGTTGTTTGCATTTTGAACTTTTGATCTGCCTTGCCTGCTCCTACCTCCCAAGAGCTAGGACTGTGGGGGTGCACAACCAACCAGGGTCTTCTGTATCGTTTAACAATATAAATCTTACAGATCTTAGATTAGCAGCACTTGAAATCTGAAGTTCAGCTGCATTCATAACAGACCTCAAAATGAAGAGGTCAGAACCAGGTGATTGACAAGAGGTATAGGTGTACTGGACGAGCAAATGGTCTAGGGATGCTGAAAGCCTTCTGGAGTTCCCTTTGTAAAGAGGACACGGACAGTGAACGGCCACTCTGAGCTTCGCATGCGTCCCTCTGGCACACAATGCCCGAACTGCATCCAGAGGTTAAGCAGTTTTAACCAGGCCACCCAGTTTGTACATCAATTCCTAGGACCTTAAGATTCCAAATGAACGCGAAGCTATAGCACTTTAAACAGGAAGCCAAGGTCTTCCATATGTATGTCTGTCCAACCCGCCCTGTCTGTCTTTTTGTTTCTCTCTGCTCTGTCTGTCTGCCTCAGTCACTCACACACACACACACACACACACACACACACACACACACACACACACGACACACACATCATACATCTTCAAGACTAGCTAATCAAGAAAGACAAACCCCAGCGTTCTTTGAAGAGGAGGCAGGAGGCAGGTAGAAAGGAAAGCTGGTGGAGTGAGAGAGACATTGGTAGAGACAAGAACAGATATGATTCAGCAACACAGCCCACTACTGCCTGAGACTCCAGGTCTACTTCTGTTGTAGTGCTGAGCTGGGTGTATGTGATGGTGGAGCCAGAGGTGGGTGAAGTCGAAGCCAGTCTGGTCTCCAGACCAAGTTTAGGCCAGCCAGAGCCACATAGCGACACTGTCTAAATAAATAAATTTGTCTTAAATAATATATTACTGTAATTTTGAGGATAAAGTGTGAAAAAGTGACCACTAAACAAACAAACAGGGATGGAAATACCAGAGAGTCAGAAGTCGCCTTCTTAGAATAATAGTATTAAGCCTATTGTAGCTGGTACACACCTGTAATTCTAGCACATAAGGGTGGAGGCAGGAGGATTAGGAATCATCTGACTACCACCCAAGTGTCACAGCATAGACACACCCACAGGTCACGCACGTAATAATAAAAGTAGGTCTTCTAGTGAGTACACAGACATATGCACCAGTTTGTTTAAAATGCTTCTTTTATAAATAGTCTTCAGCCAGGTGTGACGGCATCATCTGACATCTTGATGACTCTGGAAGCTGAGGCAGGAGAGTTGTCTCAGGCCCAAGAGTTTCAAGTTACCCTGAGCAACACAGCAAGTCATATACATATGACACATCCTGAACTCCTGAACTCTGCCCTCTTCCTGAACAAATGCTATGCTGCATGTTCCCTAGCAGTAGGACGAAGAGAGTCCCTGTGGCTCCCAGGCCCACACATGAGCTCCATCAGGCAAAGTGGCCCCAGCCACCACACATCAGAGACTGGCTTTCCTACTCTGGGTCCTCAGTCAGGGCAGAAAGTACCCGCTAGAGTGTAAATAGGAGCGCATGCCCAGTTTTCCCTGAGAAGCACGATTTCCTGAGAGTGGTTAAACCGCAAAGGACTGGTTACAGATGACACTATCTATACAAAGCAAGGGCAGGCAGCATTGGGGGGGGGGGGGTGCGCGGCAGCTTCCTGCGTTCCTAAAATGGTAAGGAAAAGCATGTGTTGGCTGGTGTCGGTCAGCCAGAGAAGGCGTGGCCGGCAGGTGGGAAGCTCCATCAATCCCATCACGCCACGTCATCATGCAGCAAGGCGGACAGGAGGACGGGAAGCAGTGCTTGTGCTCCACAGAGCAGGGAAACTTGAAAGGAGGCTGGAGAACACAGCTGCACACAAACAAAGTCCAGGAGGTTTGGCTTATCAGTCAGAGCTCATTATTCTGTGGAGTTACTTGGTGACAAATCAACAGAATGAGCTACGCTGAGATGGCTCAGGAGGTAGAGATGTAGCCGCCAAGCCTGACGACCTGATGTTAACCCCTAGAACCCATGGAGAAGAAGGAGGGAATGCTGGGAAGCTGTCCTCTGACATCCGAGGGTGCACACATACACACACTAACACCAAACCCCAGAAACACATGAAAAAGAAAAATGCAGGTCACCCTGAGACTGCATTTGGGGTTATAAATTTCCACCCTGCTACGCAGTGATTTCACAACATGTGGCCACATTCTGAAGGAGCAGGGCCCAGGAGTCAGTGCTCGGATCAGTACCAGCTGTAGCAGAGAATAATTGTATACAAGTTCACAAAAGATGTTGTGAAACTTAAAATACAAAATTATGAGTAACAACAAAAGAAAAGTGTTTATAAGTGTAACAGACCACGAATAATTTGAGCAACCCCAGAGGCTTAGGCGAGAGGGTCTCTTGAGTTCAAGGTCATCTTAAACCTGAGCAACTCTGGGCAGTGGTGGCCCATGCCTTTAATCCCAGCACTTGGGAGGCAGAGGCAGGCAGATCTTTAAGGCCAGCCTGATCTATAGATCAAGTTCTAGGATAGCCAGGGTTATACAGAGAAACCCTATCTTAAAACAAAACAAAACAAACAACCAAAAAAACAAAAAACCCCACCAAACAACAAAACCCCAAACCTTCTATCTCAGCATTTGAGAAGCTAAGCCAAGAGGATTTATAACAGCTACAGGTGGGACAAGGCTATAGAGGAAGAACTTGCCTCAAAAGCAACGGGCAGGAGAGATGGCTTAGTGGGTAAAGGTGCTTGCTGCTAAAGCCTGACAACCTGAGTTCAACTCCCAGAACCTAAGTAAAGGGAGAGGGAGAGAACTAAATTGTCCTCGGATCTCAACCCAAACACCATGATATATTCATTCACCTATGTGCACCATACACTCTCACACACAACACAGAGTTAAATTCAAACAGCAATAAAACCCGCACCAAGTAATCCTGGCACTGAGATAGAGGCAGGAGGATCAGAGTTGCAAGGTCCCCCATATCTACACAGTGAGTTCAAGGCCAGCTTTGGCTACCTGAGTCCCTATCTCAAATGTCTTTTATAATAAACATTTGAGTTTGCTTGGGAGTGTATGTGAAATGCCTGGATATGAGGAAAGTATAATAAGTATGAAAATGTCATAATAAAACACAATATTTAAACACTAAAATTAAAAATTAACCCCAAAATTGAAATGCAGTTACCACAGCAATAGTCTCCATTGTGACTGCGACAGTGATCCTTTAGGTATAAAAATGAATTTTTACAGTATTTTACTGTACATGACCTAAGGCCAAGTAGCTATATGAGCAGGCAAAGCTCAAAGCTAGAAGAGCCTGCACGGCAGAAGGCGAGGTGTGTCCCGCTGCTCTCCACCCACTCCCAAACACGGTCCACTTGTCTCGGCTCACGAACGAGGTCACTCAGGAGCCCAGATAACCAACTGCTAACCTGAGTCAGAGATCCTCCGGGAACCGTCACAGTGGTTTTACAGTTGGGCAGGCAGCAAAAGATAACCCCAAGTGGCAAAAGGCTTCTTACCAAGGTGATGTCTCGGGAGGCTGCGGCCGCGCTCATATGCAGACTGGGTTGCCTCACAGAGCTGCTACAATCCAGGGCACGGGCAAATGTTCCCACAGCACTGAGGAGGTCAAACAGACGAGAACAGTGAGCCTGCTACTCCTTTAACAAAAGATTTTCACCTCTCTATCCCCTCTGTCCCAGCCTGCTTTCTAGGGCTGGAATAAACACCATGAACAAAAGCAACTTAGGGAAGGAAAAGTTTATCTGTCTTGCAAGTCCCAAGTCACAGTCCATCACCAAGGGAAGACAAGGCAGGAAACTGAGGCAGAGACCATGGGGAGTACTGCTCACCGGCGTGCACACGGCTCACTCAGTGACCCAGGACTACCTGCCGAGGGGAGCAGACTCACAGTGGCCCAGCCCTTCCCTAGCAATCAGGAAAACATGCCTTAGACTTATCTACAGGCTGATCTGAGAGGGGTGTTTTCTCAATTGAGGTTTCCCCTTCTTAGATGACCACAGCTTATGTCAAGTTGCCAAAACACTAACCAGTACACCGTCTGTTATCTTTCGTTTTATAATTTGTGTGTGATTAGGGTGTCTGCATGTATGTGTGTGCACACAGAGAGAGCAGAGGTCAGCTCCAGCATGAGTGTTAGGAGCTATCCCCCTTACTTGTGAGTCAGTCATTCATACTGGAACCTAAGCGCTTAAGTCTAGGACAGCAAGCCCGGGCGCCCCAGGTCTCCCGCCTGCCTCCCAGCACTGGCACACATCTAGCACACAGGTCCTGAGGACTGAACTTAGGCCTTCTGCTTTACAGTGTGAGCTCTGCTGATGGGCCTCGCCCCCAGTCCCACCTTCATGCTTTAACTGGAAGCAGGAACTAAGGCAGAGACCATGGAGGAGGACTACACTCTGGGGTAGTGAATCATTAACTGTAAGAAAGGGAAAACAAGTTGTCGAATGTTTTGGAATGAAGTATCAATTTAAATGAGAGAAAAGTATTTTTCTCATTTAAAGTTTGACACAGACCGAGCAATCCTGAGAAGTCCTGACATGACACCATAATCAAGTCCATCCTAAGTTTTATTTCCTGTCCACTCATCTGCATGAAGATGGCCCCAGTGCTCGGGAGGCTGAGGCAGGAGGATCTCCATGAGTTGAGAGCAAGCCTGGTCTACATAGTGAATTCCAAGCCAGCCAAGGTTACATAGTGAGACCCTATCTGAAAACAAAGCAAAACAAAAAGATATTGTATGAAATTCTTTTCAGGCTCTATAAAATACATATGAAACATAAAAGACTTTCATGTTTAGTCTTGGGACCCATCCCCAAGACAATTCATCATGCAGACACCAAATCTGAAACAAACCACAAACCTGGATTCTGAAAAGCTCTGGTTCCAAGCACTTGAGCATATGTAGGTAATTATCATTCAAGCAAGGAAAAAAAAAAACCAAACCACCCAAACCTGTGTGGCCATAGAGAAGGAGGGGAAAATCGAGTCTAAAATGCCGTGGGACAGACCATTTGGTATTCAGGATGGAACACATCATTTGGTATTCAGATGTGCTCAAAAATAGGAAGAGGAAATTAACCAAGAGTTTGCCTACCGCTGTGAAGCAAGTTCTAAATATCAACTGTGAAATCCCAGGAACGTTTCTCACATAGAATGTTATAACAGAAACCCCTTCCTGTGGCGACTCAAAATAATACATTTTTTACTATATCATATTTTTAAAAAGCAACTCCAAGGCACTGATTTCCATTTGTAATAATCTAGAGTCTTTGTGTGTGCGAGGAGCCTTAACCAAGGGGTGCAGGATACATAGGATGTCTACTTTGCTAAACATGATAGCTGGGGAAGATATTTCTTCATATCGGCTTACTTAAAATCTAATATGTAATAAAAAGCAAACCCTATCATACTATACAGATACTTGGTTCTCACAAAGTGAATGTGGCCAGAGACCAGCCAACACCCATATGAAGAATCAGAAGGTGGTCAACGCTCCCCACACTCTGCCCCAAAGGACCCACCATCTCAAATTCTAACAAAACAAAACAAAACAACCAAACAGATCAACAGGACTGATTGTGGTAACTCAGGTCTTCAATCTAGGAGTCAGAGGCAGGAGGATCTCTGTGAGTTCCAGGTCAGTCAGGGTTACACAATGAGACTCTGTTTCAAACAAACAAATGCTAAGAATAACTACAGATATAAATATCACTCCATGGCAGGGTCTCACTATGAAGCTGAGGCTAGCCCATGGCTTCACCTTGGCTTCCCAAGTGCTGGAACTATAGATGTGCACTATCATCCTTGATACCACCAGGATTCTAAGACCACAGATTAGTGTTCCTGACATGAAGCTACACATATATTAGACATACTGCTGTTTTGAGATCAGGTCTCTTCTAGCCCAAGCTGACTTGGAATTTGGTATGGCAGCTCAGACAACATCAAACTCAAAATCCTTGGTGTTTGTCTCCCAGGTACAGGATTACAGGTCTATTACAGACCCCACACGTGGCTGCACACTCCTCCCCTTGTTTAATTCTGCGTTGTCGGAGTGATATTAATGCATCTTCTCTGAAATGGCATTCTCTTTTGTCTCCTCACCTCTTCAACTGGACAATCTTCCACCTCCACCTGGACATCTCCACAGTGGAGATGCTGTGAAGGCTGCTACTAAAGCCATTTGCATGCACATCCTTCAGTACCCAGGATGCTTTTCTCCCGTGTGAGGTATTAGCAGTGAGACATATAGAATGTGTGAGAAAGATTGCTGTTCTCACAGAGGACCTGAATTTGGTTCTTTGTATCCATACTGTAGCTTACAAATGCCTGTAACTTTAGTTTCAGGATAACCGATACCTTCTTCTGATCTCCAAAAGCAACAGGCACACATATAGTACATTTACATAATGCAGGTAAATACTCATACACATAAAATAAAAATAACAAGTCTTTTTTTAAAGAACTGTCCATAAGAGTAAGTTCTTTCACATAAAGACTTGACTCTATAAGGGTATACTCACCGGGCTACAACTAAAAACTGGTCAATCTGTCGATCCGTAAGTGGGCTATTGGGATCCCAAACCTTAACTTCCAATTTTGATTGTTCCCTCTCATCTGAGTCTCCTGCCCAAAGACAAAGGAAAGGGAGTGTTGTTATTGACACTGTAGCACATGGTTGGTTGTTGTTGATACTATAGCATATGGTTGTTGTTATTGACACTGTAGCACATGGTTGTTGTTACACTGTATACATGGTTGGTTGTTGTTATTGACACTATAGCATATGTTTGTTATTGACACTGTAACACATGGTTGTTGTTACTGACACTGCAGCATATGGTTGTTATTAACACTGTAGCACATGGTTGTTGTTTGACACTGTAGCACATGGTTGTTATGTGGTTGTTATTGACATTGTTGTTATTGACACTGTAACACATGGTTGTAATTGACACTATAACATGTGGTTATTGTTACTGACACTGTAGCACTGTAGCACAAGGTTGTTATTGACACTGTAGTATGATTGCTATGGTTGTTGTTACACTGTAGCATATGGTTGTTGTTGTTGTTATTGACACTATAGCACATGGTTATTGTTACTGACACTGAGCATATGGCTATTGTTAATCATAATAGCATTTGGTAACTATGGTTATCAATGAGTTAGAAAAGCTCAACTGTCAGGTCACATCTGAATACATCCTTTGATAGCAGGTGTGCAGAGATTGTGATACAACCAAACCTACACCATGGTAGCATTAGCATGCATCCCTTGAGTCCCCAGGCAGGTGTGGTGGTGCATGTCCATAATTCCCCCACCTTGGAGGTAGAGACAGGAGAAGGGGCACAAATTCTAAGCCATCCAGGATAACACATTAAGGCTCTATCTCAGCAACTGCAAAACTAATTACAAGACTGTCTAGCTATCCACTTTTTTTTACATTATTATAAAGTTGGAGAAACGTAGATCCAGACATGTTCTTACACAGCCCAGATCCTCTAACCATTTGAAGATTTTTTGAAACATAAATTATTTCTTCAGTATATTCCTTACAAACTCCAGCTGTACTCCTGTGTAGAAGGACCAAAATGTATCACACATCCTAGAAGCCCTTTCCTGGACAACTGGAAATATCTGCTTCTTAAGTAAAATTCATCTTAGTTGTACCAGCTGCCACTGTCTGACATTTTTTATGTTATATTTAAATCAGAAACACTCAAGGAGGCCATTTATCACCATTTTTGTTGAATATTGCTCGAAAAGCTCTGGCTGATATACTGAGATATGAATCAAAAGAATAATAAGTTACTAGAATAGCATCATAAATATGAATATAAAAAGCTCAGTGGAATTCCAAAGAAAATGTAATATGAGAAAAAAACACATTTGTGGTGACCATAAAAATAAGAAATACAAATAACATTGACAATATATTTATGTAATTATTAGAACTTCCAAAGCAAAGATGATCTGAATAAATGGTGAAGTTTTAAGACTTACTAATAGCATATTTGCACAACTCTCTCATAGTATAAATTTATAAGAACTTAATTTTGGAAGCAGATAAATTATTTTATTAATCTACAATTCAAACAGTATTAAGCTAATAAGAAATAGAACTAATTTTGAGTGCGTTCTAACACAGAGCAACAGTAAGCCACACAATGTTGAGCTCAACTGGATCCCCCAACACCACAAGAACAGTTGATGAAAGTTGGGAAGCAGGGACTGGGGACAAAGCCTGGTTGGTTACACACATGCCTAAAGCCCTGAGTTCAATCCCCAATACCACATAAAACTAAAACAAACCCTTATAATTAGATGGGCCCCTCCAAGCCCATCTTCATGGCCCTGACATGAGAGGCTATTCTCCCACATTTAGCAGCACCAGTGGACTGTACCTAAGGTGTGCCTGCAGAATATCACTTACCTACTTCCTTTGACAATATGACAAAAATGTTTATACATTGCCTAATGTTCCCTAGGAGACAAACTTGTCCTGTTGTTGAGAATTACTGTTCTACACATCTGCAATGTATATCTGCTTACAGTAAATTTAAAGGGAGAATATTATTCAGTGTGACCATGCTAGGAGGAAGGGCAGAGACCCAGCGCCCCTCCAAGCCCATCTTCATGGCCCTGACATGAGAGGCTGGTTTAAGCAGCTAAGTGTAGCTAAGCACTTTGACCAAGACGCGGTCAAGGTGTGGCCCCGCCCACCCATCACCGACTCTGCTGCTTCTCTCCTGAAAGTTAAAACTGTATGAGGTTGAACTTGATGGCACACACCACAAACTCCAGCACCCGGCAGGCGGCGGCAGGCAGATCTCTGTGAGTTCCAGGCCAGCTAGGGCTCCACAGTGAGATCCTGCTCAAAAAACAAACCAAAACAAACTGTCAAGTCTGTCCTAGAGCCTGGGGCTCTAAGCTGGCACAGGCTCCAGCTTCCTCCTGTTCCCAGAATGAGATTCCTATTTAAGCCCATCAGTTTCTAGCAGTGTTGAGAGATCTGCGTCCTACAAAATTAGCCATGGCCAACAACACGGCTGAGCTGGGGGTGTAGCTCATTGGCTGAGCTCTTGTCTAGCGTGTGTGAGGCCCCACGTTCAATCATCAAAGAAAGGGGGAGAGAAGGAAATAACCCTGCTTATGGGGAAAAATGGACAGAACTTTCAAAACCCGGGGAACTTGTTCTGAGAGCAGTTGAATGAAAAAATTATAAGGGCCAAAATGAAGGCTCCTCTGGCAAGTGCAGAACCAAAGACCGGTTGATCTTAACTCCTTAAACCTTGAGCCCTGGCTTCCACTGAGATGCCCATTCTGGCAGAGTTTCAGTGGGATTAAAAACCAGAGTCAAGGTACAGGAGTGCTTTCTCTTTTGCAAACAGCATTGCTTATCTAGAAGGTAAGCTTCCCACACGGCTCTTCCATAGTAGAGCGGCGTAGCAGATTCTGAAGCCATAAGGCCAGTCTCCTGGAGGCCTGCATGGGGGTCGGGGGGTGAGGGGCTGCTCTGAAATTCCTCAGTTCTCCTCCTAGGCTCTTCTGTATGTCTCTGAGCCCTGCAGGAATCCTGAAGGGACAGACACTGTTCCCACTCATCTGCCAGCATTTTTCTATTCCATGACTACGGGTGAACCAATCTTGTTTTTAAAACACATAATGAAATGTGCACAAATCAATTCTTTAGCCCTCAAAACAGATCCCTTCTGAAATTCACACTCCAGTGCTGACAGGTGCGTCATCCACTATCACAGGAGAAAGGCACAGCCACATGGTCTTTCTTTTTTCTTTTTTTGTTTTTTCGAGACAGGATTTCTCTGTGTGGCCCTGGCTGCTCTTGAACTCAGAGGTCTGCCTGCCTCTGCCTCCCTGGTACTGGGATTAAAGGTGCGCACCACCACCACTGCCCACAAACTCTTTATAGAAAAGGTTAAATCAGAAATCTTGAACTATTTCCCAAGATTATAATTTAAGACCTATTAGCCACATTTTACCCAAATCTGGAAATCTAAGTCTTAGTTTAACTACTTAACAACTAAAAATTTCATATAGAGAATAGACTTTTTTCTTAAAATTCTAGTTTTATAATGCATTTAAATAGTAATTTTAAATTTCCCACATGACATGCTGTTCTATGGAAAACTCCCACGAGGTGGTCTCAACTTAATGAAATATTTCATGTCTGATCTTTATCTTCATTTACAAGCTACACACTCGTCGTTTTGCTCTCACATGTTTGTTTTGTTAAGGGATAATAAGCCATAAGTGAATCCTGAAATACCACACTGGATCTTCTAGAATCCATCCTGACATGGTCACAAAAAAGCAAGGCTGTATCAGATTCTGGCAAGCCGCTGCTGCCTCCTACCCAGGATATTATTCCAGGTCTGCCTCCCATGCCAGTGCAAATTGCAATCTGGCCACTGGTCAAAGGCACCTGCCGGAGACTGTCAGCGGGTTTAGTAAGCTTGAATTGCACCAAATCCTAAACACTTGTTCTCAACAACTTTCTACTGTTTACTTGCACTGCGAGCAGGTACTTAGCTGTACACAGCTCACGAGTGTGGTGGCAATGCCCCTGGTGTGTTTTGATTTTGTCTTTTGTCAGTTGGTTTTTATTTTTCAAGACATAGTCTTGCCATGTAGTCCAGGACAAAACTCCATCACTCTCTTGCCTCAGCCTCCTCACACGGGCTGGGTTTACAAGCACACAGCCACACCATGCTCATGTTCACGACTTTACACATCCACTGTCAGTGCTTAAGCTCCCCTACGGATGCTAATCAGAAGGAAGGTTCTTCAAGCCACGCACCTAGTTGGCTGCCCAACCACAAGTGTCAAGAAATACTGAGACTGCAGTCGAGGCTGTAAGAAGAATCCAAATGACTTCTTCATTCGTGATGTTTTTAAACGGCATGTCAGGCCAGTGAAATTCCTCAGCAGGGAAAGACACGGGCTGCTAAGCCTCACAAGCTGAATCCCTAGAACCCAAGTAGTAGAAGTTGTTCTCTGACCACCCCTCCACAACTTTAGCATGTACACACACACACACACACAAAATGTAATAAATGTTTTTGTTTTCTTCTGTTTGTTTTGGATTTTTTGCACAGGCTGGCCTGGAACTCAGAGATCTGCCTGCCTAAACGCTAGAATTAAAATCATGCACCACAAAACAGCAAAGGCCAGCAAAGCCCAGGCCTTTTGCTGTTGTTACTGTTTTGTTATTGTTTTGGGTTTTTTGAGACAGGGTTTCTCTGTATGCTCTGTCTGACCTGGACCTCTTTTGTGGACCGGGATGGCTCGAGGAATAAAAAATTTTAAATGGCATTTTTCTCTAAGATCTACAAATATGGTATTGTTTTGCAAATGATAAACACATGGTAATAAAGCTAACCGGTAATAATTTTAAAAATAAGCCAAAAAAATAAAAATAAAAATAAAAAAAAGCACCCCTTCTCTAGGAAGATCTGCTTAATTTGGGGTAGAGAAGGCTCGGTGGTTAAGAACATTTTCTGCTCTTTTTAGAGAACCTGGATTAGTTCCCAGGCTCTATATCAGAAAGCTCACAAAATCATCTGTAACTGCAGTTCCAGGAGATCCTATGTCTTCTCTGGATGTCTCAGGTACCCACATATTGTAACATATACTCACATGATCCACATAGACATATAAGGTAAATCTAATAAAAGGTCTTTAAACATTTAAAACAGCGAATCTCTCAGTTACATCAACTATACAGATCAGCCAAATTCTGACCAAAATGGACTTGCTCGCTCGATTCCACCGCCCCTGAGCTTGTTGGCCTGAAGGCCCTTCAGACAGGAGGCTCGGAACATAGCTCAGTTGACAGAGTACTTGCAAAGTCCACATCAGGCCCTGATCCTCAGGGTGGGTGGGACTGGGGGTGGGGTCCAAAGGAGGAGAGGGAGACTATGAATGGATATGGATCACACATTAATTCAAAGTTCAAAATACTAACAAAGATTTTAAATTTTGTTGTTGTCGTTGCCATTATTTTTTGAGACAGGGTCTATGTAGCCTTGGCTAGGCTGGCCTGGAACTTACTATGTAGACCAGGCTACCCTCAAACTAACAGAGATCAGCCTGCCTCTGTACCTAAAAAGGCACGTGCCACCACACCTGGCACAATGCTGACAATCTAAAACTTAAAAACAGCCATAGCGCCTGCGAGATGCTCAGTGGGTGACAGCTCGCTACACAAACCCAAGGATCTCCCTTTTATCCCCACAGAAGAAAGAGGTTGGACACAGCAGTGTGTGACTGTAATGCAGCACTGAGCAGAACGGGGTGATCCCTGCACCCACTGGCCAGACAGCCTAGAGAAATAAACAGGCTCTGGCTCAGCTGAAGACCCGTCTCAGAAGATAAGGGGACAGACACCCTACCTAATGCTGACCACTGGCCTGCCCCAACCCACACTCACACACAAACCTGAACCACACACCCCATCACTCACACATGCATGCGCACACCACACACATATATACACACCCACTCACACACATATGCATGCACATACAACACACAAACTAACATGCAGTCATGAAGGAGTAAACCTAGTGAGTAGATTATTCTCTCATGCTTATTATGCTTCTAAAATTGGAAGGCTCAAACTTTTAAACTGTCCATTTATATTTCATCTTCCATGGAGCTTCCAAGAACCCTCGTGTTTTAGAACACCAGTTTCCCAGGACTTGAACCCAAAGCGCACACACCTTCTGGTAGCAGGTCTGGAATGTCGGCTTGGTACTTTGGGCCCACTCTGATTTCACCTTTGTCAGCCAATAATGTTTTCACTGAAGGGTCATACACCAATGAGTAGAAGAAGGTATCCTGGAAAACAAAAAGACAAAAGCCACCCAAGTAAGATGAACTCCGTCTACTTTTGTAAAACAGTATCACAATAAGGAAACACATAACTTTAACTTCTGAATATATAAAATTTCATTTCCTGAATAAATTAACCTTTCAGAAGAATATAAAATTTTATAATTTGTTTTAATATGAAAGAAAGCCATTAATTACTCTAGAACAGAGTTTTGCCAAGCTAGAAGGGAGGCTGAGGCAGGAGGATCTTTTAAGGCCAGTCTGAGCTACACAGCAAAACTCTGTTTCAAAAACAAAATAAAGCTGGGGTGTGATGGTTACATCTTTAGTCCCAGCACTCAGGCGACAGAGGCAGGAGAATTTCTGTGAGCTCATGCATGCATTCACACGTACATACATACATACATGCATACATACATAGTGAGACTGTCTCAAAATCAAGCAAGCAAACAAACAAAAAGCCACATATATTGACTAAATATACAAGAGAGGAGCTTACGTGTGTGTTCTAAGATGTTTATTTTTACTTTATGTGTATCAGTCAGTGTTCGCCTGCATGTATGTTTGTGTATAACATGCATTCCTAGAGCCCACAGGACAGGAAAGGGCACTAGGTCTCCTGAAACTGGACTTACAGGTGGTTGTAAGCTGACAAGTGGGTGCTGAGAACTGAACCTAGGTCCTTTACAAGAGCATCAGGTGCTCATAACCACTGAGCCATCTCTCAGCCCCATCCATGTGGTTTGTTAATCTCACTATGCAAATCCCGCTAACTAGTTATTATAATTCTGTCATTCTCGTCTCAGCTGTAATGTGTAGTCATGACTATAAGGATAGACACAGTGGTAACTAACCACAGCATTTACCACCAACCAGCCTACACACTAAAGTTTCCACAGGTTCCTGCAAAACCTCAGTAGGGCCAGTAAGACTACTCAAAGGGGAAAAGCTACTTGCAGCCCAAGACTAATGACCTGAGTTTGATCCTTGTAACCCACATAAAAAGGTAGATGGGGCTGGAGAGATGGCTCAGCAGTTAAGAGCACTGACTGCTCTTCCAAAGGTCATGAGTTCAATTCCTAGCAACCACATGGTGGCTCACAACCATCTGTAATGGGATCTGGAGTGTCTGAAGACAACAGTGTCTGTACACAACAGTGTCTGTACACAACAGTGTACTCATACATAAAATAAACAAATAAATCTTGAAATAAAAAAAGGTAGATGGACAGAAGTGACTCTACCAAGTTGTCCTATGACCTTAATACATACAGTGGCATCGAGGTCTGCCCCACAGCCGTACCATGTATGTGCATGTGGGCAGACACACAAACATATAATAATAATAAATTAATTTTTAAAGACAACAAAACCAAAAAGGCTCCAGTGCCCAAGAGTTAATAAGCACAATGACCTGGCCACTAAATTCTTAGGAATTCTGCAGAGCCCCTAGAGTGAGAGCCATTTACTCAAAACCAAGGGCCACAGGGAGAAGGAATGATGAGACTCAGAGATAAACACCCATATCTCTATCCTGAGCCTTTCACTAGCAAGTGACAAAGCCCACTGCTTCTGCTGACTCTGCCTTTAGCCTGGAAAATGCTATTGCCCAAATGCACTCTGGTTGATGTTCTCTTGCCAGGACGGAATAACATGCTTGGCATATGAAGCCCAAGGTGTGGGCTTCATATGAAGTAACAGAAAGAAAGCTCGAAGTGGGATGGCTGCGAATTACCTCTTTGTCAAGGTATGACAATACTGATTCTGTCTCATTCAGCAGGGCCACGCTGCACTTCCCCCTGTTAAAGAAAGGAACACATGACAGGTGTTACAGTCACAGTGGTTACGTACTAGCTAGAAACACTCAGATCCTGAGTGTAGACGGAAGTCTAGATGACAGCAAGGGACATATGGAGACTCTTCAGAACAGCTTTACAGCCCTGGTCCCCAGTGACCTGTACAATAATGCCCGATGCCAGGCATCTAGGGGCCAGCCAGTTCCGGTGATGTTACTAGACAGAAAATCATTACAAAAGACAACTTGCAGGCTCTTCCTAATTATTCACTACAAAAGAAGAGAACCTAGTGAAACCTTCAGGCTAACAGTGAGACCCTCAATCTATGAAAGCACTGAGGTGAAATTGTATACTAGGGTCTTCGGTCATCCCCATACAAATGAGCATGTACAATAATAGTCAGACCTCTTTACAAGAACTTGGAAATAATGTGCATTCGTGTCAGGATATAACCAACCAACCATTATTGGAGCTGCTGTAAAGGCTACTTCAGCTTTAAATAACTCCTGCAGACCAAGGGGCAAAGTAAAGTTCACACATCCTGGAATTGAGGCCTGGGGTGGAGCCCCAAATGTGACGTCAGCAGTGAGAGACAGGTCTTACTGTGGCCCTGGCTGGCCCTGAACTCCCAGATACAGGCCTACCTCTGCTTCTCAGCACTGAGATTAAAGGTTTGTGCCACCATGCCAGGCTGAGACTCTGTTAAGAGGCTAGCTATGAGAGAAACTTCACTTATAAAAAGTGGAAGGATGGATGACAAATACTTGGAAAATTATTCTCCACTATCTTATAACAATTTACTCTAAGCCACAATAACCATGTAAACATGCAAACCCAAACACCACATGGACAAGCCCCAGACAAGACCTTCTTGCTCAGATTACTAGGGTGAAGTACTAGTCAAAGAAAAACACCAATTAAAAGCAAACAAACCCACAACTAAAATGCTAAAACACTGATCAAAAGCGAATTCTGAGTGGGCGTGGCCATGCACACCTACATTCCCAGCACTCAGGCAGCTCCCAGTGAGTTCTAGGCCGGCCAGGGCTACCGAGTGACAGCTGCCTCAAAAACAAAACAAACAAAAAGCCAATAATTATAAGACAATTTGAAATTTATAAATGAAAGTTTTCTAAGATCTGGGGTGAGGAGGACCCCTCTTTTTGTTTTGTTTTGTTCTGTTTGTTTTTAAAAGTTCCCTAAAATTTGTTTGAACCAGGAATGATGGCTTACACTTGCAATCCTAGCACTTGGGACTCTTAAGAATGGATCCCAAGTTTAAAGTCACCCGATCTTCGAAGTGAGCTCCAGGCTCTCTGAGTGAGCCCCGCAGGCTTGGGCATCTGAACAGTAGGTTCCTGGTTAGGGGTGCTGTTTGGGGAGACTCGGGGGACAGCCTTGCTGAGGGGAACTCAGCACTGGGACTGGCTTCAGAGTATAGCTCTGTCTGCTTCCAGTTCCCTCTTTGCTTCCTGTTTGTAAACTGGAGGTGTAGCTCTCAGCTCCCTGCTCCAGCTGCCTGCTGCCAGTTCCTCTGCCTCCCCGACGGCGGGCGCTTATCCCTCTGCAACTACAGCCCAAAGAAAGTCTTTCTTCTGGAAGTCGCTTTAATTGTGGTTTTTTATCACAGCAACAGAAAAGTAACTAACACACTGGGCCACTGTGTGAAACCCCACCTCAGAGACAGAGGGAAAGAGAGAGGACAGGATAGTGAAAAAGCAAACAACAAAACAGAAAGAAGAAAACAAAAAAACAAAAACAAAAACAACTAATGGTATGAAACTGAAAATGGGTACAGAATGGGAGGGTGTGTGCGCGTGCATGTGCGTGTGCGTGTGCGTGTGTGTGAGTGATTTCTTTTAAAAATTAAGTTAAACCTAAAGGAAGGATCTTAAGCAGGTAAACTGCACTGATACATGTAGTGATACATGTAGATATTATACATCACACACACACAACCAGCACAAAGCTGCTAATTCTCTATCAGGTGTCTTGGGCTTGGCACCATTGGCTGCCATGGGAATAGGTGTCTTTGTTGTTGGGCTTGAGTTATGGGTAGCAGCAACTGCAACCTAGATAACACCAGTACCCAACTGTGGCAAGCAAAGCTACCTGGGTCCATTTAATGTTCTGTGGGAGGGCATCCTTCATTGAGAGCCACTGTTCTAAATGTTGGGAGCCAATAATCCCAAACATTTTAAAGTGCTTATTCAACAGTGTGATTTTGTAGGTTTTTAGATTACTAAATAGAATGGGACAAAGAAGAGAAGCAGTCTAGATACTTCTATACCTTTCTAGTCAAATACTTACTTTCTGTTGTAATACTTTAACAGAATACTTTAATTTTAACTAACAAAACTTAAGAGAAGGCTATTTGGGAAGCTGAGGGTACAACCAAGGTGAAAGAGCCCTCACCTACACTGCCTGAAGCCCTGGGTCTGATCTCCAGCGCTTGGCAGACAGGAGAGGGGTAGTCACTGCCTAGACCCATCACTTGGGAGGTAGAAGCCGGAGCACTGGAAGTTCAGTCATCCTTGGTTACCTAGGGCGTTCAAGGCTAGCCTGGGTGATGTAAGCTCAGTATCATCAAAAACAAACAAACAGTAGCACCAAGAAGAAACTACAGCACCTAAGCATTAAAAGGAATTAAAAACTCAGGAAAAGAAGGTTGAAGTTTAGATTCAGTGTCAGTGGATTCTGTAAATAAGAGACAACATCGAGCAGTGTTAGGGGAAATCCAGCGTGTCAGTGGCATGTGAAGAAGAACACAGACTTGATAACAAATATGAAAAGAAACCATCAAAGAAGACTCAGAAGGACAGCCCTCCTCCAGACCTATGTCCCCTTTCATAAGAGGAACAGGAAGTTCCAAACAAAGTATAGGAAGACTGTCCTCTCTAGGTCAGATGATAGAGAGATCATGTTAACATCAGGACGTGGAGAGCGTGAGGACAGAGAACAGTGCACAGGACGGACTGTGCTCCTCTGCACCAAGATGCAGACGGACAAAAGTGCATCAGCACTTAAGGTGGGGGTGTGCTCATCAGCAGTCCTCACTGGCAGAGTCGGAGCCCAGGACTGTAAGAACCACAGGAGATGGGTAAGAGCCCAGGACACTGCATCTTCCTGACACAGTGGGGCTGTCAGAGACTGTGATAGCATGCACAGGGCCTGCACAGCTGCAAACCAGACAGATTCCAGCACAGATAAAGAGAAACTGACAGGATCTGTGGTGGTTCGAATAGGTTTGTCCTCAATAGATTCATGTGTTTGAATGCTTGGCCCTAGGGAGTGGCATAGGAGGTGTGGCCTTGTTAGAGGATGTTGTTGCCTTGGATCAAGATGTAGAACTCTTAGCTCCTCCAGCATCAAGTCAGCCTGCACACATGCATGTTCCCATCATGATGATAATGGACTGAACCTCTGAACCTGTAACCCAGTCTCAATTAAATGGTTTTCTTTATAAGAGTTGTGTTGGTCTTAGTGTCTCTTTAAAGCAATAGAACTCTAAGACAGTGCCCCTCCCTTAACCAAGAAGCTATTTATAATCAATGCCTTCTGAGAAAGGGAACATCATTTCTCTCCAATGGAGTGTCACTGGGTTTATCAACCACATCCCAGAGTGTAGTGGGTTGGCCTGATGCTGCTTATATTCTAATGCTAATATTGGGCCTCCAAGACTAGTTGCCCCAACATTATTTCTGATTGGTGAATAAAGATGCCAACAGCCAATAGCTGGGCAGAAGAAATAGAGGTGGAGTTTAGGTTTCTCGGGCTTGGAGTTGGATGAGAACCACAAGGAGAACAAGAAAGGTGCAGGAGGAAAGAGAACCGGTCATGGGTTAGGTGAGTCATGAAAATGTGGCCCAGAGCTAGGCAGTGGTGACGCACGCCTTTAATCCCAGCACTTGGGAGGCAAAGACAGGTGGAGAAACCCTGGGCCGGGACTGGGGCAGACCCCATGCCCAGCAGGCCACACCCAGACTCCATGTTTATGTCATTGCTTTGCTGGTCTTTTTATTTTGGGGGGTTTTGGTGGGCATTTTGGTCTTTGTTTCATTGATTCTTTTTTTTTTTAAGTGTCTTTTGTTTGTTTGCTTGCTTTGTTGTTGTTCCTGTTTATTTCTGAGAGAAAGGGAAAAAGACAAAGCATGAGTCTGGGTGGGCAGGGAGGTGGGGCAGATCTGGGAAGAGTTGGGAGAGAATATGATCAAAATATGTTGTATAAAAATTTTTAATTATTTTTTTAAGAAAAGCATATTAGAGATTGAGGATGAACAAGAAGGGGAGGGAAAGGCTGAAGGAAGAACCCCATATATGAGCTGGAGTGTGATTTCCTTGCTCACTGTATTTTCCAAAAGCCCCCAATATACTGTTAATGTTAAGAGAAGAATTAGGTGCACTAGGTAACTTCAGCATGCTGAAATTATTTTTAAATGAAAATATTGTTTTTAACTTTAAATTGTGTGTGTGTGTGTGTGTGTGTGTGTGTGTGTGTGTATCTGTATGTAGTTATGTGCCTGTGAATCCAGGTGCGCATAGAACCCTAAGCATTACTTACAGTCACTGATGTCATCCTTTTGGCTAATTAAATTTTTATTTACAGATTACTAAGAAAATTGTAAAAATCTAATTCCTTAAAGTAATGTGCAAGAAGAAAATTATCTTCATTAGCGCTTTAAAACTATTTAAATAATTCACACTGGAGTTCTGTTTCATTACTTACATGAAGTAAGAAACAGGAAGGACAGATTAGCTTGTCTAGGTGGCACAATTTTGTTGAGGAACAGGCCACACTCATAAGGTGGAATTAAGTTCAGGTTCTCAGACTCTACTTCCCAGAAGTAATTCTCTATAGGTGACACTGAGAAATGCTACTAATAAGCCAAAAAGTTATGGCTGAATCTCTTGTACTCTATTAACTCCATGTTCTGAAACTCCCCTGTTAACCATCTGCCCACCACCCCTCTTACTTCACTCAGGACCAATCAGCTTAAAGATGAGCTGATAATACTTTGTCTAGTTAGCCAAAATGTTCTACCACTTCACTGCTTTAGACTTCTGAGTCCTTTTTTCAGTCCTGAACCTTCAGTCTTGGACTATGCATAAACTATTCTTGCTTAACTGAGATCGGTGTCTGTATGGTTGGTGTGATTCTTGAACCCCAACAAATTTTGCATGTGTATTCACAACCATGCAGCCCACATGACCTGTGTAAAACGTATTCTTTGCAGTATTGTTTTTAACAGCAAAAGACCAAACAAAATAAACCAACATCCATTAGTTAGGGATTAAATAAAGCATTCACAGAAGAGAATGGGCAGCCTGGTCTAGTAATGTAGGCCTATAATCCCACCCTAAGGGACTGAGACAGATGAACCACAAGTTCAAAACTGCTTAATCCTAGCACTCAAGAGGCAGATACATCTCTTGAGTTCAAGGCCAGCCTGGTCTGCAAAGTGTGCTCCAGGGTAGCCAGGGCTACACAGAGAAAGTCTGTCTTAAATTCAAGACTTCCTAAGCTGCAGAGTGAATTCCAGCAAGAACGTGTGGCAAAGGGAAAAGGAAAAAGTGCTGTCTGAGGCTCTAGCTGGTGTACAGGGCATTTCTGGCATGTGAAACAACCTAAGGCCAACTTCCAGTAAATGTGGCACGGCCGAGGTGTGGTTCCATGGCACAGTGATGCTTAACAAACATGAGACCCGGGAGAGGACACAGCGTAACAGCGTCACGATGGGCTGCTCATAAGACTCACAATGGAACGGCCGGCACTACTTCTACACCAGCAAAGCATTTTGGGAAGTTTTCAGAAGAATCTAGACACAGTGATGGGCTCTGCAAGAGGGAGATATTTATCCATGCATCCATTTTTATATTTTTATTCCTGAACCCTGTTCATTTATCACATCACTCTCATACACACATCAAAAATGAAGGTGCCATTTTTGAGAGGTGGCAAGACTTATCAGTTTTCTGTGATCTTACAGAGATAATAAATAAATAAATATAACCCTGCTTTGGGTTCCAGGTTACAAAAGCATTCATCCAAACTGGGCCTAACTACTCTTCACTGCCCATGTCAATCGATTCTGCCCATCTATCCCTAGCTACTAACTACAGCTCTGCAGAGTATTTTAAACATTTTATTTATTTATAAGAGCTTAATTATTTAGTTGCCTCCATATAGAGAGCCACCTAAAGAAAAATTCTACCTTCACACATTTATTGCTCTAGGTATGAAATGCTTTACCAATGCTAAATAACTTCAATCACAATGGATTTTCAAAAAGAGAGAAATCCCAAGACAGCATTAAATTCATTCTCTCTCTCTCATTTATATATATATATATATATAAAATCTATCTCAGGGTCTCAAAAGTATGTACAGCTTCACCCACACCTACTGTAAGGTATTTTAATTTACTGGTCTGAATGAGACAAGTTTCAAACATCCCAATGGGGCGGGAGTAGGGTTATTTTTGAGTACCAACACAATAGTAATGAATTAACAAATGTCAGGAAAGCCCACATGAGTGCTTTCTGAGATGCCTTTAAAGTGATAAGGAAAGAATTAAAATAAAAGGCCCCAAACCCAGGGCTCCATCAGCAGAAGAAAGATTTCAGAGAAGTCCTTTAACAGACAAGACTGAGCAGGACACACGAAACTCCATGCATGCAAGCACATCCCTCTGTCCATCAACAGGGAAACACCACTCTCCACCTAAGAATAAAAGGTGCAAACCCTACAGGGGAAGGGAGTTGATGCTGGGAAAAGGAGCCCTACTCTTGTGTAGAATGGCTAGTCAAGAGAGAGGCCGCAGAGGGGCAACTCCTGGTCTGCCAGTCCCATCGGGCTGGGGGTTTGGGGTTGGTGTTTGGCATGGAGGCCAAAGTCCTGCACACACTGAACTATGTCTCCATCCAGCCCTTCATCTGGTTTTGAATAGAAGAGTCAGCACTCATTTTCCTTCTCTAATCATAAAAATAAGGAGTTTTTTGCTTTTTGTTTTTTGTTTTGAAATGCCAATACAATCAAATGCTTACCAAAAAGAAGTTTTTCTTCAAAGAACATTAGTAAGAATATTAGTAAGTGACCTAGAGACCATTCTTGTAAGGTTTTGGCAAAGGACTTTTTCAATCACTACAAAGAAGGAATAGTGTGAGTTTAGATCACACCACTTCATACTATTATTAAAGAAATTAGATGCTTTAAGTGGGACTTACTAGTCCATCCTAGTAGGAGCGTGGAAGGCAGTGGTGCTGAGGGCAATTGTAACTGAGGGGCCCAGATCAAGAGGTTTCAGAAGAGAAGAATATTAGCAAGTGGTCTAGAGATCATTCTTATGATATTTTGTCAAAGAACAAGCCTGCTTTTTGCCCTTGTCCCAAAGATATGCTTGAGGCTAAATTGAAGAATTTTTGGATTAATGGATTTGGCAGAGGAGATTTCAAGATAGACTAGTACTGGCTGTCACATGTGGTTGCTAGTGGTCACTCTTATGCAGACCTACAATGAAAAGGAGAATGTGGGACAAGGAGAAATACAAAAATACACTTTGAGAACAAAAGGAGAAGCAGGAAGAATCACGGTGCCAATGCTCAAAGAGATGAAGTGGAGAGAGAAGCCTGGTCCTGAATGGAATAGAGAGAGTGGCAGCCTCAGGACAAGACCCTGCCCAGCGAAGCTTCCAACTCATGAGAGGAATTAAAGGCCCCCTAGGCAGTGAGGGGAACCATCAACATCAGACAGCAGGTCCCAAGCAGCAGAACCCGGCAGCTTTGGCCGCATGGTTCTGGCTGTAATGCTAAGCACACAAGGAAGGGGTTGTGGAATGTTTCTCAGTGGCTAAGGAAAACTGCTGAGACCAGGGATGCGATAGGGGTGACCTAAATGGAGGCCCAGGAAGGCCATTGTGTAAGGCTGTGAAGGTGAAGTCTGGATTTCATTGGAGGCCCCAAAATGTCGGAGATGCCAGAGTCAAAGTGGGAGATCTGTCAAGGGAAGCGGAGAGCTGGGTATAGAAACAGCATCAGAGAGAGAGAGGCGTGCTTCAGGCAATGTGAGCTGACATTTGAAGAGCACCCTGACGTCAGACACAGAGATGCAAGGCTTACAGTTCGCCCTGATGGCTTTGGACTTGCTTTTGCTCTAGTCCAGGATTTCCTCACTACGCTCCCTTGCCTCCCTCTTGGAATGGTCAAGTATAGTCTGCACCATTGTGTGTTGAAAGCATGTGGTCTGTTTTTTGATTTTAAAGTTAAGAGATTGCTATGAGTCTCAGAACAGGCTTTGAACTTTGCACTTTTTACATGGTGTTGAGACCACGGGGACTTTTGAAGTTGGGCTGAATGTATTTTTTTTGCATTATGATATGACCACAAGCCTATGGGGGCCAGAGAGTGGAATGTGGTGCTTTAAGTAAGGATATCTCTCATAGGTTCATACATTTGAGTACTTCGTCATCAGGAAGTGGCACTAGGGAAGCATTAGGAAACACAACATAAACAGTCTAAGAGACAATGTGCCTACACAGTGCCTGAGAGACATATCCTATCCCATCCACCTACAGCCATGACATAAATCGATGGAAATACCAGGTAAAGAGAAGCATTACAAAAGGTACTCACTACCAGGAAACAGAAAGACAGACCAAGAAAATAAGCTCCTTCACCCATCTGCCCCCCACCCCAAAAAATATCAAGGAAAGAAAGGAAGGAAGGAAAAATGTTCTCTTTCCCCCATGACACCAACGGCTTTGGCAATAGCATCCCAGTCTACATCCCAGCCATGCCACTTGTACCAGAGATCAAACTCCACTGTATATGTGAGTCTGTTCCAGCTCTTTTGATTTTTTTTTTTTTAAATTGGTCTTACTTACATAAACTCAGGCTTACCTCAAACTTGACAATCCTTGTCTGGCTCCCAAGTGCTATCTCAGTGGCTTAAGTGACACTTCTCCTGACTCGGCTAAGTTTGTTTTGCTAGTCTACTCTTCAATCTGCTTACTAAGACCCCATCTTAGTTTGATTTCTATTGCTGTAATAAACATCATAACCAAAAAGCCACGTATTTCATCTCACAGTTTACAGTCCATCATGGAGGGAAGCTAGGAATTGCTCTTCTTGGCTTGCTCAGCTCCATGTCTTACACCGCCCAGGACCATCAGCCCAGGAACGGCACCACCCACAGTAGGCTAGGCCCTCCTCACCAATCATTAATCAAGAAAATAGGCCACTGACATGCCCACAGGCCAGTCTGACAGAGGCAGTTCCTGAAGTGAACGTCCCTCTTCCCAAGTGACTCTGACAAACACTAACAAGCAGACTCCCTTACTATCATCATTATCATTCTTACAATTATCTTAACATCTAATATAAGCAACACAAAATTCTACTGTTTCATTGTTTTTATGAGTGATGATTAATGGCTCTCAAACTTTTTGACCTTACATTTCAATTTATAGCCCTATAAATCATTGCTGATCCAAAGAGTTAGTTATATGTCAACAATTTACCATGTTAGAGACTAAAATGAAGAAAAATACAAGTATACTCTTCAAATTAATGAATAGTATCATTTTTCAAGGTGGAGTGGCACATACCTGTAACTCCAGCACTTGGGAATCCAAGGCAGGAGAATTACTTTTTGAGGCCAGCCTAGGCTACAAAGTGAGTACTATGCCAACCAGGGCTAACTGCCAGCCAGGCTATAGACAATGCTTCCACAAGGAAAAAGTAACATTGCTTGATATTTTTGCAGATATATTCAATTCCTAATGAAAGAGACAAGCACTCTCCCCGCTTCCCTGAAATGTATACACTGATACACAAAAGTATACATTAACACATGTGATGGTCTCACAGACACATTGGCAATGACTAACAACTAGACATTTGTGTAACAGGCACCCTTCATTTTCAAGTCAGCCAAATGCATCCAAACTGCTAGGCTTTACTTTCAAGTGTTATGTCACATAAAAATGGTGTTCCACGAAACAGCCAGTTTAGTTCATAACTCAAACAATCCGAGGACCCTTTTCTCAAGACAATATCACACTTCTATAGGCAGAAGTGGATTTATGTGGACTTCCTGTTCCATTATTGAACACTTCTTTAAAAACAGAAGGAGAGGGGTTGAAGAGATGGCTCACCGGTTAAGAGCACTGACTGCTTTTGCAGAGGTCCTGAGTTCAATTCCCAGCAACCACATGGTGGCTCACAACCATCTGTAATGGGATCCGACGCCCTCTTCTGGTGTGTCTGAAGACAGCTACAGTGTACTTATAAACAGAAGAATGTATTTGACATGTGGATCTCTGAGCTTGAGGCTAGCCTGGTCTACAGCGAGTTCCAGCTAGAGCTATAAGGGGACACTGCCTCCAAAAACACAATCAAGCAAATAGGAAAGAAGGTGGACACAGCTGCAAACACATGTAACCAGCATGGGAGGTGGAGGTGGCGGATCTTCAGGCAGACCTGGGCCGTTGGCCTGGGCTCACTGGTAAACCTGAGGTCCCCGTCTCAAAAGACAAATATAGGGCTGGGGAGAGGCCACTGGCTAAGAGTACCCCAGCTCATGTCAGGTGCTCCACAACTGCATCCACCCCCAGCCCAGAGGGGAAGATTTGACTCCCTTTTTTGGCCTCTGCCATCACCCCGCAACTGTCTTACACACAACACACACACACACACACGTATGCATATAAAATATGTAAGATATGATACATGAAACATGCTCGTTTATGAAAGCCAGATTTGCTGTTCTAAATCCCAGCACTCAGGAGTCATGAGAAATGGTGGAGAGACTCATTACACTTGTGGAGGTGGAGTGGACCTTCCCCTCAGTCAGAGACCCTATGTGCCTCCCTGCTTAACCCCCACTGTATTGCTGCTGCATATTTGAGATAGTCTGAACTACACAGTAGCCTGAGCTACAGTACAACTAGGCTGCCTGAAAGAAAAAAGTTAGATGAGATATATATATATATATAATGCTGTGTGTGTGTGTACGCACGTGGAGAGAGAGAGAGAGAAAACACACACCGGTATCCCCACACTCCCACACTCACAAACACAGATGCTAAAACAGGAACTCTAGTAGCCCCTCCCATGAAGACCTCTTGTTGGCCTTACACTTCTTCATTCCTCCCTTCATGATGGCTGCAAAATGCTCACAAGATGATTCTGCCTGGCAACCATCTATATAAAGAGACCCCGAGCCGGGCAGTGGTGGCGCACACCTTTAATCCCAGCACTTGGGAGGCAGAGGCAGGCGGATTTCTGAGTGAGGCCAGCCTGGTCTACAAAGTGAGTTCCAGGACAGCCAGGGCTATACAGAGAAACCCTGCCTCAGAAAAAAAAAAATAAAAAAAATAAAGAGACCCCGATTCTCCACCCTGTGGCCCATGTAGAAATTTGATATCGACTCCAAGTAAGTCACTTCCCCACAAAGTCCTGAACAGCTTGTTTGTCACACACCCAATCTTTACTTCTAATTCTAATAAGATTAAAATAACATTGCATTCTAATTGCCATCCTCCATTTCAAAGTCTACATAAGGTCAAATGTAAATGAGAAGAGAGCGCTCTGACAGCTACTAACAACTTTCGTTTCCTTTAAGTGAAATGCAGTCTCAGTGCAAGTTTCCATTTCTGAATGCCCCTGTGTCAGTTCTCCATAGTAGAGAGAAAGAGACACCAAGACACTGACCTCTGAGATCTTACAGTCTAAGATGTAGTCTGGACAGAACTATTTAGGCAAATTTTATATAAGGTGCAAGATTTTTAACAGCTGTTCGAGACTCTCAGAACTGAATTAAGACAGACAATTCCTCATTTGGAGTTGCCACATGGCTTACTTAGGCGAGGGTGCTTTCTACAGATGGTGGATGTAGCCATTCTTCTGCATGGCAACAGTAACAGGCGTGATGTCTGCATTCTGCCTGGGCCTTCTCTGAAGGACAGAGACTGCACACCTGGGTCTTCAAGGTTATCCTACTACTGTTATCAAAATGAGGCTTGAAATAGTTTCTCTGGCCCCTTTAAGGAAGCAATATGGCTCAGCAAGTAAAAGCATTTGCCACCAGCTAAAGGGGACAACCTGAGTTTGGTCCTGGCCTGAGTTTGACTCCCAGGACTCATATGGAAAAATGAGAGACTGACTCCAACAAGACACCTCCAGTCATACATTATGACCACAGGCCCACAAACACAATAAATAAATGTAAAAAAATTAATTACAAAAGCCCATAGTTGAGTAAGCAGGTGGTGGTCATTACTGTAATACCGGCAGCTGGGAGGGCTGTGCCCAGGACTGACAGGAGTCCGGGGCCAGACCACTCTGTGGAGTGAGTCTCTCTTAAATAAAACTCAGTAAGTTTTTTTTTAATAATAAAAATAAAAAGCACAATAGGGCTGAAGATACACAGAACCCTGGATCCTAATCTATTGGAAGGATGGGGCGGGGATGAGTATGGTGTCCAGCACAGTCAAAATTAAACATCGAGGAAGACTGGGTCCCTGAACTAAGGCAAGGTCCACTATCATGCATGTAATGGACGTCTCTGACACTGTTCATGCTTTGCAACAAGAGAAGCTTGGGGAGCAAATACTCAGGTCCACAACCTGTTACTAAAGGGCACACTGGGGCCAGCTATTGGTAGGGATCCAGGGAAACCTTTACAAGACACACTGAAGCCCAATTTCAAAGGCTGGGGTCCAGATCTCAGGGCTGGCAAGAAGGAAAGAATTAGTCTTTTAAATGATGACTAGCTGTGCCACAGACTGGAACAGACATAATTGTTACATGTACCAGTGCTGTAATTAGCAGCTTTTAAAAAGCCAGGCTTAGTGCATTTGAGATATGGAGACGATAATGTCAGATATAGAAAGGACACATCCATAAGCCTATGTTAAGAGGGTTATTTCCTGGTTTCTACACAAAGCTAGCATTGCAAAGTTATCTTTTGGAATAATCAAACAACATATAAGCTTAAACAGTTTTCATTTTGGATCTACCCAACTGACTAGAGTCTCTCTAAGATTGATGTGAGGTTGGCACTCAAAGAGCCTGCCTTCCCAACAAGGTCCCTCACAGCTTCCATTGTGTCTGATCTTCTTCTAGCACTGGCTCTGTATGAGTCACTAACGCTGAATATCTCCAAGTACGGATCAGACAATAGCTAAACGTGCAACTTATGACGTGGGAGACTTAAGAATGAAGTTGTTTTGTGCCTTGGCCCCCTCATCTGTAAACAGGGATAATAACAGATCTACTTATAGTCACTGTGGATAAATACATGAAAAGCAGCCCTGCCACAGAAGGCTCAATAGCTGTTAGAACATGAACCGCACACAAACAAGCCCAGACCATTTGTAATATACAGAAGCCCCGGTACATGAAGCAAGATGAAGGATTCATTTAGAAATAAGGCAAGCGGCAACACTAAACATGGCACCTCAGGCTTCTCCAGCTGTGAGTGTGCTGCCTACTTTAGCCTAATGAAGGGAGCTGCTCAGGGTGCTCAGGGTGCACAGGGTGCACAGGGTGCACGTGTAAAGGCACGCAGCACTTGCCGTGTGCACGACAACCTTTGGATATGCACATAAAACGACTTGATAGAGTAAAATAAACAGTAAGTGCTGGCATAACAATAAATCTTTGTGTTTTATAATACATGCAACATAAAATCTATTACTAAAGGACCCAAGCCGCAGCACACCGGTGAAGGGTACAGCCTCTGTCCAGCTCCTCCACCCCTGGAAATACATCCAAAGGATGCTCACCGCTTACGTCCCATGTCAGATAGGAGGTAAATCTCCGACTCTGCTCAGAACAAGCCCAGGTCTCTCCTATTCCCAGTGGAATCAGAGGGATCAAAGAGTTGCTTCTGAGGCACATAGGGAGGCTTACAGCAGGTGAGCACTAAAGTTCACCTACTCCAGAGGGCTCAAGAATACCGTTGTCAGGCTTGCCCTGTGTTCCATTCAGTAGGGAGAAAATTCTGGGCATTTGATGGTGTCTCTGAGAACAAAAAGTCAGTATTCACCAAATTAGCCCTCTAGCTGCCAAAGAACAATGGGGCTTCAGCAATTTTCTCCTTTTGAAGCAGAAGCAGATAGGGCAGGACTTCAACCCCAGCAAAATGTCAAGACCACTCTACTGTGCACTTGTTCAACACCAGCATGTGGGCCGCTTAGTCAGGCTCTGCGCCTTGCTAGCCTCTAACTACCTTCAGCTGTTTGCAAAGGGAGCCACAGAGGAGAAAGCGTGGCTCGGTGCTCCCGCTCTCAACCGGGAAAATGGAGAGAAAAAGGCACAAATGTCTCTTCATCATAATTCAAAGCACCGTCACTAGGTAAAGCCTTGCATAAGTGTCTTGATAATTATATTCCAATACACTCTCTCAGGCCTTATGGAAGATGAAAAACACCATTTTTCCATTCCAAGCAATCTGTTAAAGAAAACCAACATTTCTTGTAAACAGATTCCAAGCTATCAGAAGGGTAAATTAAAAATACACTTGTGTGTTTTGGATACATTCTTTAAACCATTTGTCAGATTCATGTTCTAACGAGATCTATGACTGGCCCCACATCTTCTTGAGCTCAAAATGAATCTTTGTATTCTAACTTCTTCCAAGTAAATAATTAATGCATATGGTTTTTAAAAATATTTATTAGTTATGCACATCCTTAAGAAAATTTCATCTGGGCATAGTGATGCATACTTGTAATCCACTTGTAATTTACTTGGAGGGTAAAGGCAGGAGGATCAAGAGTTCAAGGCCAGCCTTGGCTACATAATAAGTTAAAGACCAGCCTGGGCTATAAGAGACCTTATCTCAAAAAAATATGCACAGGTAAAAAATAATGTATAACACTATCATAATGAAAACCATTATTATGTGGAATATATGCTAATAAAAACCGAAATAAAATAATCTCACAGGAGGTTTTCATGTTCTATTCTTTAAGCAAAATTATTAACATATATACCTAGTTTTCTTTCTGGAAGTAGCTTGATTAGTGAAAAGATTTTCACATGACCTGGCATTTTCTTACAGGGGACTTAAGTCACACAGAATATATTAACTCCTAAGGAAAGCCGTAACAGGACGCTCACTGTAGAGAAGTCAATGCTTCTGGAACCATTAGCAAAAATGGTTCCTTCATCATACACTTGCTTTTCTGGAACTTGTCTGTGTCCAGTCATGAAGAAACAAGCCATGTATAAAGCTTTTATCCTCAAACTTGCTAATTGTCTTAGGGTTTCTAATACCGCAGGGGGAAAAAAATGACAAAAAACAAAACCATGGTAATGTTAGGTAGGAAAGGGTTGATTTGGCTTACACGTCCACATCACTGTTCATCACGGCAGGAAGTCAGGACAGGAACTCAGGCAGGGCAGGAACCTGGAGGCAGGAGCTGATGCAGAGGCCATGGAAGGGTGCTGCTCCCTGGCTTGCTCCCCATGGCTTGTTCAGCCTGCTTTCTTATAGAACCCAGGTCCACCAGCCCAGTGGGCAGAATAGTGACCCAACAGTCACTATTTTTAAAAAAATGTCCTATAGGCTTACCTACAGCCTGATCTTATGGAGGTATTTTCTCAATTGAGGCTCCCTCCTTTCAAATAACTCTAGCCTGTGTGTCAAGTTGACATGAGACCGTCAGCCAGCACCTGTATATAGGTAGGTGGACCAAGTCAGAGCCTTAGAAAGGACCACAAACCTTATAGCAGAAATGAAGACTGAGATTCCAGATTAACACTGGAGGGAATAGATGTGTGTGTGGCAGGGCAGGGGTGGAGGGTGGGGGTGTTACTAAAACAGTTGCAACTTTTCTAATAAGTATTTACTGTCATGACCATTGAGGAGTAAAAGATTGATTCTGAACTAAACTGCAGAAATTAGTTAAGTTGGCAGCACACTGAATCCCCCCAGTCACTGCCCCGGCTCTAGCTGCCCTCTGCACACAGCTGGTATTTACCAGCTCCGTCTAGCTGGGGTGCCTCGCACTCTGCTGAAAATGAGGAAACCACGCCAACTACTTTTTTGTTGTTGTTGTTGGGGTTTTTTTTGTTTGTTTTTTCGAGACAGGGTTTCTCTGTGTAGCCCTGGCTGTCCTGGAACTCACTCTGTAGACCAGGCTGGCCTCGAACTCAGAAATCCGCCTGCCTGTGCCTCCCAAGTACTGGGATTAAAGGCATGCACCACCACTAAGGGTCAGAATCTACTTGTCTTTTTTTTTTAGTGGTACTATTATTATTTTATGTGTGAGGAGAAGGGGTACCGTGCATCTCCATGGTACACATACGGAGGTCAGAGGACAACTTGTAGGAATTGAAACTTTCCTTCCCTTTCTTATAGAACCCAGGACTGTGGGTTCCAGGGATTGAACCAGGTCAGCAGGTTTGAGAGCAAGTGCCTTTATCCATTGAGTCATCTTACCAGCCATCTTTCTGATGTGGTTGAGACAGGGTCTAATGTAGCCCAGGCTGCCCTTGATTGCTTATATAGCCAAGGATCACCCTGAGCTTCTGATTTTCCTACTTGCATTTCCACAATGCTAGGGATCCAACCTACGGTTTACTGCATGCACGCTAGGTAAACAGTCTGTCAGCTGAGCTGCAGCCCCAGCCCCAGAGCCCGCTGGACTTGTGAATTCCTACAGACTACTTTTTTTTTTTGGTTTTTTGAGACAGGGTTTCTCTGTATAGCCCTGGCTGTCCTGGAACTCGCTCTGTAGACCAGGCTGGCCTCGAACTCAGAAATCCGCCTGCCTCTGCCTCCCAAGTGCTAGGATTAAAGGCGTGCGCCACCACCGCCCGGCGCAGACTACTTTTTTTAACAAGGTCTCTCCATGTAGTACTGTCTGTCCTAGTAAAGCCAACGAGACCATCATCACTCCAGCACAATCCTTCAGATGATAAAGGTCGGGTCTTACCAACGCACAGAGCAAAGGTCGTGAGCACAGCTCATTGGCAGAGCACTTGCCTAGTGTGTGCAAGGCTTCAATTTCTAACACTGAAAAACACACCTAGGGCTGGAAGGAAGGCTCAATGGTTAAGAACACTGACTGCTCTTCCAGAGGTCCTAAATTCAATTTCCAGCAACCACATGGTGGCTCACAACTGTCTCTATTGAGATCCGATGCCCTCTTCTGGTGTGTCTGAAGACAGCGACAGTGTACTCACATACATAAAATAAATCTCTTTAAAAAAGAAAAAGAAAAACACACCTATTAATTTTTTAAACTAAATAAGTGCACAGAGCTGATGCCAGTGATCGAGTAGTGAAGTACAGGGTTTCCATCCCAGAGATACTCATAAGAAAATAAAAAGCCAAATATCCTCCAAGGGCTGGAGTCACGTGTCTACAGACTGAAGAAGTACAGCATTGCCCAGAGACTATCCAGTAGACACTGTTGTGTGTGATGCTAACATAAACTCAAACGAGTTAGTGACGAGGCCACAGAAGATGCCTGCATGGCTGGGGAGCCTGCTCAGGACGTCTGCATGCTAACACACCCTGTAAATTCCAAGATCAAATTCTAGTATGAAGTTTGCAGTACGCCAAGCTGAGCAAGATCTTGATGAGAGTTTGGGAAGGGCTTCCAAAAGGGCTCGGCCACAGTGTTTGCGGGCACGTTAGAGCAGCTTCCAGGAGGTCTCACCTGATATGTGTTGCAGGCAGGGACTCGTACTGGCGGGACAGAAAGAGCTCTCGGTGCTTCAGCTGGTGCCTCTGCTTCTCCGTCAAGTCGGCCTCAACCGTCGTCTCCGATTCTTCCTCAGTTTCTTCTACACAAACAAAATTCAAAGTTTCTGTGGTTACAACTCATGCTGCCTCTTGGGATATCAAAGCAGAGGGAATCAAATGGCAGAATCGGTCACGACCGTACACACCTGTGATCCCAGCGGAGGCAGGAGGATCACCAACTCAAAGTCCATCTGGGCGTAAGTTCAATATAAACAAGGGCTACACAGTGAGCCCTGTCTTACACAAGTAAGTGAGTGAGCAAGCAGGGCCTGGGGCTGGCTCAGTAGCTGAGAGCTCTGGATGCAGAATGGAGGACCAGGATTAGGATCCCAACACCCACATCACAAGCCCGGTGTCCTCACGAACAACTCGAGCCCCACCTCTGGGAACAGAGACAGAAGGACAGCTGGAGGCTGCTGCCTTTCAGCCCAGCAGAGAAAACCCAACCCTGGGGTCAAGATAGACTCTACCTTACAGGAACAAAGAATAATAGAAAATGACACCTAACACCCTCGGCCTTTATGCAGACATACCTACAAGCACGCATGTGCATACAACTCACACTGATACACACAAATAAATATAAATATATATTTAGTTTTGGTTTTTCTAGACAGTGTTTCTGTGTAGCCCTGGCTACCCTGAAACTCACTCTGTAGAACAGGCTGGCCTTGAACTTAGAGATCCTCCTACCTCTGTCTCCCAAGTGCTGGGATTAAAGGTTGTGTGCCACCACCACCTGGCATAAATTTCTTTAAAAAAATAAATAAAATTTTAAAGTAAATGACTGAAAAATGGCAGCTAAGATGTGAATGGCAGCAGCACAAGCCTGAAATCCCAACACTTAGGAGGCTGAGGCAGGAAGTGTTGCGTTCTAATCTACTCGGGGCTGCAGATCTCAAAATTCCTTAATTAAAATAAAATATAAATGGAGTTGGGTGTGGCAGTGCATATCTTTAATCCCAGCCCTCAAGAAGCAGAGGCAGGTGGATTTCTATGAGTTTGAGGCCAGTCTGGTCTACATAGTGAGTTCTAAGACAGCAATGACTACATAGTGAAACCCGGTCTCAAAAAAGCAAACATGAGGCACCAATACAGAGGGAGACAGATAGGCAGGCAGGCAGGTAGACAGACAGACTGATGGACAGACAGATGGAAGCAAGCAGAACAGAAAGATTAGACTAGAGGAAATATCCTTAGACATTAGAACCTGACACAGGAAATGAACAACTGAAAGAAAGCTACGACATTTTTAAGGACCCAGGCCTGAGGCTGGGAGTTCTGAGCATGCAAGGGGCAGATCGAGCCCCAGGACAGCATCATTCGAAAGTAGAGATGCTGAGACCCAGAGCGCAGAGATAAAGGGGGAAGGATTAGACTGTACAGGTTGCAGTCCAAGACCAGCATGGAATGTAAGAGAACTGTCTCAAAATAACTAAACAAATTGTGTAGGTCCAGCGTTGGTGGACCTCACACCCTACCCCAAGTATACAGGAATCAGATTTATAATACTTACTCCTTTTGTCTTGTAAGAACACTATAAGCCAAATCATTTGGGGAAGGGGAAAAAATGCTTGTAATACCAGAGACTGAGGCAGGAGGATAGAGTTCAAGGTCAACCTGGTTTTATAGTCTAATCTCCATTTCCAAAACAAAAACCTATGAAGTCCAACATTAAGGAAAGAAAGAAAAAAAAGTCCCAGATATTAAAAGAAAATGGCCATCTTTTCTATCTTTCCTCTTTGCAGGCAGGCAAAGGAGCGGGGCTCCAGGAACCCCTTCTCTTCCAGAGGGAAACTCACCTCTAGCACCCTCCACAAGCTTCATTTGTTTAAAACTGACAACATGAGAAACTGGGACCAAAAAGAAGCTCCTTGTTCCTAGTGACCCTGTTAAGATGGTGGCACAATGCCACCCAAGAGGAAAGCAAATGATGTCCACTGAGAACTGTTCCAGTTCTCTAGTCTGAGAGCAAAGAGGTCCTCACACCAGCTCGACCGAAGTGAGGCATGTGCTACTTGGGGTGCTGGGGACACTCCGGGGACAGACAGTGACTCTGCCATGAGAAGCAGGGCCAGAGACCATGGGCAAAAACAAAGAGACAAAGTTGTAGTGATGTTTCACTTTCTTTAGTTACTTTTCTCCCACAGTGAGTGATAGTGCACTCACCCAAAGCAACATGGGGAAGAAAGGGCCTATTTCACCCACACTTCCAGGTGGCAATGCATCACGGAAGGAAGTCAGGACAGGAACTCAAGACAGGGTAGGAAGCTGAAGCGAAAGCAATTGAGGGGTGCTGCTCACTGGCTTGCTCCTTAGGGCTTGCTCAGCCTGCTTTCTTATACAACTCAGGACCACCCGACCAGAGGTGGCACCACCCACACTAATCAAGAAAATGCCCAACAGGTTTGTCCACAGGCCAATCTCATTGAGTCATCTTCTCAAGAGCACCCCTCTTCCCAAATGCCTGTAACTTGTATCAAGTTGACAAAAACTAGCCAGCACACCATCCTTCTTCCTTCCTCTCCTGAGTAGAGACTATGGGATGTACTACCATACCTGGCTACATGCACTTTTATTGACATTACATTTAATGTCTTTAAAGGGAAGGGAGGGGGACACCAATATCATTTACAGACATACTTCTGATTAATTTGAGTGACACATCTTTTTTTTAAAAAAAAAAAAAATGTAATGCCCTGGCAAACTTGCCTGGAGCAGACTGTGTTCAAGCTATGGGATAGTGAGAATGCAGAGACTCAGAATGAGGCTACAGCAGGCAGGAAGAAGGTTGGCTGCTCTGCATGCAGAAAGCACACCGCAAGGGTGAACTTGGAACACCTGGCTTCCTTGCAGAATTCTTCCTGTGCGACCACAGGTGGCACGCAGACAGAAGCATGTCTAATTACCACAAGGCTTGTTTGTTGCTTTTGTTTTTGAAGACAGGGTTTCTCTGTGTAACCCTGGCTGTCCTACAACTAGCTCTGTGGACCAGGCTGGTCTCGAACTCAGAGATCTGCCTCCCAAGCGCTAGCATTAAAGGTGTGTGCCACCACCACCAGGCTCAGTTGTCACAATGTTTATTTCAGGGCTCAGGACCACAGAAGGCATCTTATCAAACACAATTCTTTTTTAATTGTATGAGGGCCTGTCATATTCTCTAATTTCAAGTTCTAAAGCTCTGAATTGAAAAAAAAAAACCTGGAAAACTGAGTTTAAACATCTCACTCAGGAGCAGGCAAGTTGGCTCAGCAGGGAAAGGGGCATGCCAGGAAGCTTGGTGGCCAGAGTTCCAATCCCTGGGCCCCACATAATGGAAGGAAAAAACTGACCTCTACATATGCGCAGAGGTGGAGACAAAGACACATACAGAGAGACAGGCTACACACACACACACACACACACACACACACACACAATCAGTCAATACAATAAAAGAAAGTTAAAGTCTCACCAAGCTCAAACAAAGAACCAGGCAATTGTAGCTTCCGTGAGTGTTCTTTCTAATGATGTATGCACAGAGAGACACAGCTCTAAAGGAGCCAACTACTTGCAGGTCCAATAACATCTCACCAGCAGAGATCGATAAAGTTATTGCTGCATTGGCACTATTAGTACAGCAAATATCACATACAAAATTATGCTCTCTACCTAATTGGAATTTGATAAATTGTTGCTATAAAAGACACGGCTAACTGAATTCTAATGGTGCCCTACAGAGCAAAAGGCACCATTATATATCAGAAAAACAATAGCAACCCTTATTCTTTTGGGGGAAGGGGGTTGTTCTGTAGTTTTAACTTTAATGTTTGTAGCCCTGGCTGGCCTAGAACTCTCTATGTAGCCCAAGCTGGCCTTGAACTCACAAAGATCTGCTTGCCTCAGCCTCTGAAGTGTTTGCTTGGTTGTTTGTAGCATAAACTGGCCTGGAATTCACAGTACAGTCCAGGCTAGCAACTCAAGGCACTCCTTGACACCTCAGTCTACCAAATGCTCACTTTCTATTTTGTGGTGCTAGGGATAAAATGTAAGACCTGGGCTCTTGAGCAAGTACTCAATCACTGAACTTTGCTCCTGCTAAAATTTTGTTTGGTTTGATTTTGGCTTTAGCTTTGGTTTTCTGAGACAGGGTCTCACTATACAGCTCTGACTCTGCTGGAACTCACTCTATAGACCAGGCTGTCCTTGAACTCAGAGATCCAGCTGCCTCTCCCTTGAAAGTTCTAGGACCAAAACTGTGTGCCACTGCCACCAGCTTTTTTTTTTTAATTGTGTATGTGAAGGCCTAGAAAAAAATGGCTCAGTGGTTAAAAGCCCTGGCTGCTCTTCAAGAAGACCCAGTTTGAATCTCAGCACCCACGCGATGATTCATAACCATCTGTAATATCAGTTCCAGGGGATCCAATTCCCTCTCTGGTGTCCACAGACACCAAGCATGCACAGACACCATATACATAAAAATAATTTTTAATAAAAAAATAAACTATGAGTGTGTATGTGTGGTGTGAGTGAATGAGTGTGTGTGTGTGTGTGTGTGTGTGTGTGTGTGTGAGAGAGAGAGAGAGAGACTGCACATGTATGTGAGAGTATAGGAGTATATGCCAAGGGTCCATGTGACCAAGACCAGTTGTCAGGGGGAAAATAGACAATACTTCCTCAAGTAAATGGGGCTAAGACAAATGAGATAGCCATACGTAAGAGAATTAACTCCTATGAACTGTCACACCTCAAACCATACACCAAAATCAACTCAAAATACACCAAAAGACTAAATGTAAGACACAAAATGAAATAGCTCCCTATGACCTTTTAGAATAGGAAGTGGTATCTTAGCTATTATATGCATGAACATAAGCAAGAAAACAAGTAGATAAACTGGACCTCGTATTAAAACTGTATGCTTAAATGGATAGTATCAACAGAGAAGGAAGGAAGGAAGGGAGGGAGGGAGGGAGGGAGAGAGGGAGAGAGGGAGGGAGGGAGAGAGGGAGGGAGGGAGGGAGGGGAAGCGAGAGCCACAGACAGGAAAATGCCTGAAGCCTGTGGACAGCAGTCTAGCCCAGTCCATGAGCGCCAGCCTCAGGGAGACCCTGTTTCAGATATGCAGAGTGTAACTGTGGTGGTTCAGGAAAGGATGCCCCATGGCACATAGATTTGAATGCTTGGGGACAGTCCCATTTGTTGGAGTCAGGGTGACCTTGTTGGAGGAAGAGTCACTGGGGTAGGATTTAAGGTTTCAAAAGCCCAAGCCAGGCCCATTGGTGCTTGTGCTGTGTCTGTCTGTCTGTCCCTCTCCATCTCCCTGCTGCCCTTGGATCCACATGTAGAATTCTCAGTTCCATCTCCATCACCATGCTCCATGCAAGCCACCATGCTTCCTACCACGATGACAATGGAGTAAACCTGAAACTGTAAGCCGGCCCCAGAGAAATGCTCTCCTTTATAAGAGTTGCTGTGGTCATGGTGCCTCTTCACAGCAATAGAACACTGACCAAGAAAATGACTAAGAAAACCTCTGGCCACCACTGCTTAAACATGTGTGTGTGTGTTCTGTGTGTGTGTGTGTACATGCGTCCGCACGTGTGAGCTCGAGTGCACGTGCATACATCACACCTCCAAATATCACATATAAAACTAATTTTTTAAAAAAGAATCCCTGTTAATAGGTTGGGGGTTTTCTCCTCTTCGTCCTCCTCATCCTCCTCCTCTTCTTTTTCCTCCTTCTCCTCTTCCTCCTCTTCTTCTTCCTCTTCCTCCTCCTCATTTTGAGACAGGGTTTCATGTACCCCAGGTTAACTCTGAGCTGTCAACCTAGCTGAGGATGGACTAACACTTCTGATCCTCCTGCCCCAATCTTCTGAATGCTGAACCTACAGGCACGAGCAGCTGGCCCACTTTTCATGCGGTGGCTCACGGGCAGGGCTCTATGCATGCTGGAGACGCATGCTGAGCCTCTCAGACCCCTGAATATTTTCTAGGCCAAATCTGAATGCATTTTTCTGAGAGAACACTGCCCGGCATTTCTCCAGCTCTGTAACCTAAAGACTTACTCACACTTTCAAGTCCCATTGAAGACCTCAAGATTTTATTAATTGAGGTTATTTCTATCAAGATTTACTGTAAAAAGCATAGTTTCTTTAAAGACATTTCTTTTTCTTTCATCTTTCCATTATTTATTCACTTTACATCCCTATCACAGCCCCACCTCTCCTTCCAGTCCCCCCCCCCACCTCTGAGAAGGGGGAGGTCCACTCTAGGTACCAACCTACCCTGGCGCAAGTCACTGCAGGACTAGGTACATCCACACCCACTGCGCAATTAGGGTAGCAGGATCTACAGGCAGGCAACAGAGTCAGAGGTACGCCCCCGCTCCAGTTGTTGGGGGACCTGCATGAAGATCAAGCTGCACTTCTGCTACATATGTGGGGGGGTAGGTTCAGCCCACAAATGCTCTTTTGTTGGTGGTTCAGTTTCTGGGAGCCCCCAAGGGTCCTAAAGACTTATTATGTATATGGGAGGATGTGCACTTAAATGCAGATGCCCAAGAGTACAAGTGCCTATAGAGGCCAGGAGAGGGCGCTGGATCTCTGGGGCTTGAGTTACAGTTCATGTGTGTCCAGATGTGGAAACTGAACTCAGGCCCCCTGCAAAAGCAGAGAACTACCTACCTCTACAGCCTATAAATGCTATAAAGTTATTTCTTTAAACTTAAAAGAAAAAAAGGAATGTGTGGGGTGTGGATGTGCACATGAGTGCAGGTATCCCTGAAAATGAGCCATCAGGTCCCCCAGAGGTGGATTACAGATGCCAACAAGCTCCTGAATGGGTGCTGGGCACAGAAATCCGGCCCTCGATAAGAGCAGTATGTGCTCTGAACCTCAGAGATGTCTCTGCAATCCAGAATTTATTTTTTTTTTAACTTCTTGTCTTGTTTTATTTTTGTTTTCGGGTTTCTGTGTAGCCCTGGCTGTCCTGGAACTCACTCTCAAACCAGGCTGGCCTCAAATGCAGACATCTGCTTGCCTCTGCCTTACAAGTGCTGGGATTAAAGGCGTGTACCACTACATAGAGCCAAAAATTTTTAAGCAAACTGCAAGCACACATTCTATCAGCAGGGAGAGCATCACCCTCACGTGCCATCCAGTCTCTACAAAAGAAGTTGTGAAGAGAAGGCCATCTGAAACGGTCCTTTCACGTAGTGAGCTACCATGACTCATCAGTTCTACAGCAAGTCAGGAATCCATCAGAAATCTAAGCTATTTCTGCTTTACATTTATTCAAAGAACATTGCATCTCGCAAAGGCTGCCCAGTCTTATAATAAATCAAAGTCCATCTGGAATTTCTGTAGCCTTAGCGTGCCACCATGCAACTTTCCACTTACTGTAAACTGTGAAACTTCAGAAACAAAATACAAGAGCCACAAGTGTCTTAGCTAGGGGTTCTGTTGCTGGGACAGAACACCATGGTCAAAGCAAATCGGGTGTACTCCAGTTTACTAGGCTCAGTCACACCCACCACTAAGAGAAGTCAGTACAGGAACTCAAACTCAGCAGGGACCTGGAGGCAGGAGCTGATGCAGAGGACATGGAGGGTGCTGCTGACTGGCTTGCTTTCACGATTTGCTCAGCCTGATTTCTTATAGAACCTTGGACCACCTGCCTACAGAGGGCTGGGCCCTCCCGTATCAATTATTAATCAAGAAAATGCCACAAAGGCCAATTTATCAATCATTTTTCCAAGTGTGGTTCCCTCGTCTCAGGTAACTCTAGGTGTCAAGATGACAAAAGTCAACCAGCACAAGAAGTAGCCCTCCTCTCCAGCTCACCACCAGCACAGCCCCCAGAGCTTCCCCCTAGCAGCCCTACTCAGCTGAAAGGACGGACATCCACCCACAACGGCAACCCACCACACCAGACAGCCCAACAGTAGCCAACGACTGTGTAGTTGGACTTTAGGCCTTCAGAATGAGAGAACCTACGCCTGGTACTGTAAGCCTAGCCAAGCACCTGTGTCTGGAGAGGTCACAGACCCTAGAGGAGAACCTACTACAGCCATTTCCCTAAAATACTACAGCTTCCAGCTACATTTCCAAATACCTCTCTTTACACCATCAGTGCGCCTCTCCTCCCTCACCGGAGTTCCACTGCGCAGCACACATCCACAATTGGCCAAACCCAGAGAAAAATATGACAGCATCCCAGCAGCAACTGGGACATCAACAGAACAATGCCCACACCCACAGCTCAGGGGGAACACTGCAGAGGAGGGAGAAAGAACACTGTAGGTGCTAGATACTGGGTGGGACAACTGCTGCAAGACAGCGTCTTCCCGATGTGACAGGATGTTGCACCAAACAACATGGCTGCCTGCATAAGACCACTCCAGGCAACAATGCAACGTGGACAGGAAATTTTTGTTGTTTTTGCTTTTTTGAGACATTAGCTGTCCTGAAAACTCACTACATAGACCAGGCTGGCCTCCAACTCATGGAGATCCTCCTGTCTCTGCCTCTAAATGCTAGGCTCAAAGGTGTGTGCCACTATGCCTAGCAGATGGGGTAAATTTTATCAGAGCCTCATCTCCAGATGAAGAGCTACAGGCCTTCAGAATGAGAGAACCTATGCCTGGTACTGTAAGCCTAGCCAGGTACCTGTGGCTGGAGGAAGAGCTACAGGAAATCATTGGCTGCTGAGGGAGAATCAGTTCCCAAGGAAAACCTCCTGACAGGTTTCCCAATCCTAAAATGTCAGCCCTGAACACATGTACACTCCGTAGGGCATGCGTGTGTGTGTGTGCGTGTGTGTGCGTGCGTGTAAAAACAATAGTTAAAGAAAAAGAGGTCATGAAGTTGAGAGGGGACAGAGAAGTGGGAGGGGGTGTGGAAATGACGTAAGTAGTGTATTCCTGTATGAAATTCTCCAAAAAAACATTACCATTTATATAAATAATAATAAAACCCTTCCTGTTTTGACAAAAAGCTCTTCACAGTTGCCAGCCACCATTCAGATAAACTAAACTACAGTGGTGATAAATCTAAGCACCAACCAGGCCAGGTTTCCATGGAAGCCATGCCCTCCTTCCTACCTGACCTCAAGCAAAACATTAAGGGATACCTGCCTGTGGCTCTCTCTCTGGACTCCAGGCAAGAGCTTGGAATGCAAGCAAGAGCAGCGAGCAAGCACCCTAACACGCTGATGCAGACGGCAGCTCTTACAGCAAGGTGGAGGATGGCAGGATAGCTGGAGGAAATGTAGTGGTTTCCCTGGAGAACCCCAGCCTGGGTGAGGGTGGCCTGGGTCCTATCTGCACTAAGGCTTGGCCTCACAAGGTCTCACTTTCCCTGTCACACCTGGGAAGGCAAACCAGAAGGCAGGGCTACACAGACTCCAGTTTCTCCCATACAAATGGAGGGCATCTGGTTATCTCAGCCTTCATACAGCCTAGCTGCAGTCCAAACCCCTGCAGAGCAAGGTGGTACACACCGATAATCCCAGCACTCAGGAGGCAAAAGCAGATGGGTGTCTGTGAGTTCCGGTCTACATAATGAGCTTCCAGACAATCAAGACTACATAGAAAGATCCTGCCTCACAAAAAAAAAAAAAAGTCTCATATGAATGGTTGTAATATAACATGTACACCTGTGAGAATCCACTGAGCTGCACACTTTACCCATCCACTGTATTTCATACATTCATTTAAAAATTTAAAATACAGCTGCTTCTGTTTCTAGCCAAATGAAGCAGCAAAGACAAGATCTACCCCACCATTAGACACAAAAACTTGATTAGTGAAGACAAAGGACATAAAACATCAATTTGTAAACGCTGGGCTACTGCATGAAGTGGGGAAGATGGAAGGAGGTCCCTGTTACACAGGAAACCTGACTTCTTATAGAAGGGGGCTGGGGCTGGAGAGGTGGCTCAGTGGGTAAGAGCACTGTCTGCTCTTCTAGAGGCCCTGGGTTCCATTCCCAGCACCCACAGACAATCCACAACCATCTATAACTCCAGACCCAGGCCATCCTACACCCTTTGCTCACCACAGGCACCTGTGCACATTGCTAAAACATATGCGGGCAAAACACCCATAAAATAAAATAAAATAAAATAAAATGAAAAATTTAAAAGAACAGAGAGGGAAAGAGAAGTAAGACCCGGTAGGCAGAGTAGCCAAACAGGGTAAACAGAGTTCAGAAGATGGAGCTCCAGGGAGGAAAGACCCTGGAGGCCTGTGGAAGGTCCTCCAGGAGCACCCGTGGGATGCAGGAAATACCAGAGCCTCTGGCGGTGGTGGCGCCCACCTTTGATCCCAGCACTCAGAAGGCAGAGGCAGGCAGATCTCCAAGTTTGAGGCCAGCCTGGTCTACAGAGTTCCAGGACAGCCAGGGCTACACAGTGAAATTCTATCTCGAAAAAACCAGGAATGAAAGGAAGAGGGGAGGGAGGGAGGGATGCAGGGAAAGGAAAGGAAAGGAAAGGTCAGAAGCCAGGAAAGCAACCCCTGGAGAGAATGAGGAAGAACAAGGCCTGAGCTCACATAGGGCCGGATGAGCACACTGGGCACAGGAAGGGACTGAGCCCTAGGCGAACACAGCTCTGTCCCTGTTTATAAGACAACAATGAAACACAAAGAAACCCCCTCCCAGAACCAAGGGTAAAATAACTGACAGAAACACAGCCATCACAGCCACTGACACAGCTGTATGCCCAGCTACAGGGGAGGTTGAAACAGGATTGCTCAAACCCACAGGCTCAAGGTCAGCTTGGCAACATACAGAGTATATATATCCCGTTCTCTCGATGTGTATGAGTGTTTGCCTGTATGCATGTATGTGTGTGCAGCACGTGCAAGTCTGGTATTCAGAGACCTAAAAAGAGCATCCCATCCCTTGGAACTGGAGTTACAAATGGTTGTGAGTCACCGTGTGGGTGCTGGGAACCAAACCTGGATCCTCTGGAAGGACAGCAAGTATTAACTGCTGCACTATCTCGCCAGCACAGAAACCCTGCCTCTTAAACATATGTGTGTGTGTATATAATGTATATACACACATATAATGTACATATATATGTATATATGTGACATATTTAAATATATAATTTCTTATATATTTATTATATGTGAATATATGCATAAATATATATGTATAAATATGTATGTATGTATGTATGTATGTATATGATGTTTTTTAACTCCTAAAACTTAGAATGACCATACTAACTGCTGGCCAAATTGTGAAGAAACTAGCTCTCACTTCCACTACCAGTGGGAGTAAATGTACAATGATAAATCATTTCCACAAATCATTTCCAGTGTCTTTCAAAAGTTAAAAAATAAATTGGGTGACACACATCTGAAATTCCAGCATTCAGAAATCTGAGGCAGGAGAATTTTGAGTTTGAGGCCAGCATGGGCTACAGGGTGAAACCCAATCTCAACAAACAAACAAAACTAAACAACAGGACCACCGAGATGCTTGAGTAGGCGAGGGTGCTCGCTGTACCAGCCTGGAGCTCAGAGGGTTACTGATCCCAAGGACCAGTGTAAGGGTGTGGATGGAGGGAACCAACTCCACAGAGTTGTCCTCTGATCACATGCGTTCTCTCACCGAGAATTTAAAGATAAAAATACCATAGCATGTAAAAAGCTATCCTACTTCAACCCAAGCTATCCAATCCATCAACTACAGATGGATGGATCTGCTGTTGTAGCCACACAATGGAATACTACTCAGTCACCAAAAAGTTAAAAGAAAAATAAACTATTAAGAGTTGCCCTATGAAACTTTAATCCCTGTACTCTAAATGATGCAGAGGTAGAGGCAAGCAGATCTCTAAGAGTTTGAGGTCAGCCTGATCTACATAGAAAGCTCCAGGACAGTCAGCGGTCTCGGGTGTATTTGTGTGTGTGTTTTTATGTGTGTGTGTGTGTGTGTGTGTGTGAGAGAGAGAGAGAGAGAGAGAGAGAGAGAGAGAGAGAGAGAGAATACTGCCCTATGACCAGACCTTTAATCACAGCACTCAGGAGGCAGATGCAGGCCAGCCAAGGCTGTAAAGTTGTCCCTAGAGGTGAGCGATGTAGCTTAGTTCGTATGTTGCTATCTCGAATGCATGTAATCACAGAAGTCTGGAGGCAGGGGTGGAAGGACCAGAAGTTCAGAGTCAGTCAGATGACTCAGTGGGTAAGGGCCCCTTTAGCCAACCCTAATGACCTAAGTTGGAGCCCCAGGACCCACACAGTGGAAGAAGAGAATGAGTTAGGGTTAGGGTTACAGGTTTGTCCTCTGACCTCCACACAGGATGCATGGGACACATTCTTGGGCTCTAAATGGTCATTTCTGGCAACCCAAACTGAGAGAGCTACTCTGTGTTGTGTTCCTACTAACTGAAAAAGGTATAGGCATCGTCAGCTTCTTAACCAGAACATCCAAAACCCTGTTCCAAACTTCAGAAGACCATTTCTCACCTGCATGGCTAAGTCATTTCAACAGCATGCTGTCAGCGCAGCTCCAGAGACCTTCAGAGGGACTGGGTACCCACAAGGTCTGTTCCCCAAAACCTTAAGTAGGCTCTGTTCTGTCAGCATTGGTTCCTGCTGAGAACTCCAACCCAGACTGCTTCATTCTCTCACTGACTCTGACTGATACAGACTACTGTTTTCCACTCTCCTAGGGGAACTTGATTTAATCCCGGCCCAGGCAAGAGAGGAGAAACCACTGACAAAGCCATGAAAAGATTAGGAAATTATTTAAGGGCTAGATGGCTCAGTGGGTAAAAGCACTTGTTTGAAGCCCCAGAACCCATGTAAAAATGCCAGATGTGCAGAGTGTGTGCAGGGAAATGTGCCCGGGAGAATTCCCAGCAGCTCATAGGCCAGCAAGTCTGCTAAACACAATGGAAATCCATAGCGACCCTGCTTAAACACAGTAGAAGGGCCCACATGTGAAAAAGTTCTCAGCCCTTTATTTGCACATCACACACATACACACATACATACACATACATACATACATACACACACACACACACACACACACACACACACACACACACACGCCACCTAGTGTGCACAAGGAGTCCTTAGTCCTTTATAAGTACACCACATACACACACAGGCCTACCCAACAATTTCTCAGAAAGGGAAAAAATAATTTTGAGTAGCAGCAGGATTATAAAGAATTTACTTGGGCTGGAGAGATGGCTCAGCGGTTAAGAGCACTGACTGTTCTTCCAAAGGTCCTGAGTTCAATTCCCAGCAACCACATGGTGGCTCTCAACCATCTATATTAGGATCTGATACCCTCTTCTGGTGTATGTGAAGACAGCTACAATGTACTCATATAAATAAAATAAATAAATTAAAAAAAAAAAAGAATTTACTTCAGCAGTCCAGTGTAAAGACACACATCTGTAATCCCAGTATTCAACAAGGACAGGATTGTAAGACTGAGTTCAAAGCCAGCCTGAACAGAATTAGGGCTGGAGAGATGGCTCAGCAGTGAAGAGCACTGACTGCTCTTCTGGAGGTCCTGAGTTCAAATCCCGGCAACCACATGGTGACTCACAACCATCCATAATGAGATGTAATGCCCTCTTCTGGTGTGTCTGAAGACAGCTACGGTGTACTTACATATAATAATAAATAAATAAATCTTTAAAAAAAAAGAATTCACTGAAAAAACTATTGTGGTGGTTTGATAAAAATGCCCCCCCTGGTTGTGGTGGTGCAGCTGGTAGGATCTGCTGAAGGAGACAGAGGCTGGAGGATCACGAGTTTGAGGTCAGCCTGGGCTACACATTTGAGCAGGAGAGATGGCTCAGCAGTTAAGAGCACTGACTGCTCTTCCAGAGGTCCTGAGTTCAAATCCCAGCAACCACATGGTGGCTCACAACCATCTGTAATGGGATCCGATGCCCTCTTCTGGTGTGTCTGAAGACAGCTACAGTGTACTTATATATAATAAATAAATAAATCTTTAAAAAAAAAAAAAGAACGGCCTCTATAGGCTCATATAACTGAATGCATAGTCACCAGGAAGCAGAACTGTTTGGAAGGATTAGGAGGAAGTATGTCACATACATACAAGCACATGCAAGGACAGAACTGTGTATTATATGAATGTTAAGCATATGCATAACTGGGGTTACTCTATAAACTTGTTCAGTGTTTACCTTAAATTTTTTTAAACTGTGTGTGTGTGTGTGTCTGACTGTCTGCCTGTCTGTCTGTATATCTGTCTGGGTATCTGGGTGTGGGTATGGGCAAACATCTGCAGCGGCCAGAAGCATCAGATCCCCTGGAACTGGAGTTACAGGTGGTTGTGAGCTGTCTGATGTGGGTTCAGGGAATCACACATGAGTCCTTTGAGAAACTAGGCAGCTTTATGCCTGGTACTCTTGCTCTTCCTAATGTCTACGCAGTATTCCAGTGTATAATTAAACCAGGATTCACTTAGGGAGCACAGAGACTGTTTCATCAAGATGGTGTCTGTCTGTTCTCTCTCTCTCCCTCGTAGAACAGGCTGAGCTCTCAGCACCATGTCTGCCTGCTGCCACACCCTCTGTCTGCCATGATGATAATGGACTAAACCCATAAGCCAGCCCCAATTAAATGCTTTCTCTTTCAAGAGTTGTCTTGGCCATGGTGTCTCTTCACAGCAATAGAACAATGACTAAGACAATTATCTGCTTCAATAAAAAATTTTTTCTTTTTTGTTGCTATTTCTTTTTTGTTTTTGTCAAAACAGGGTCTCATGTAGCCCAGACTGACTTTAAACTTGCTATGTGGCTGAGGATGACCTTGAACTTCTGACCCTCTTTGCCTCCCCTGGTGCAGGGGTGACTGGCAGGTATGCATCTTACTTACCAACAGTCCTGGTTTATGAGTAATGGGGATTGAAACGAAGGTTTCATGCACACTCGGCAAGCACTGCCCAGCTCACCTGTGTCTCAGACCTCAAAAGACTTCCTTTTGAGAGAGAGAACCAGGTGCCACATTCCCAGTACTGGGAGACGGAGGCAGGAGGACTGCTCCAAGTGTGTGGCCAGCCAGGTCTACACAGTGAATTCTAGACTACATCCTGAGATCTTATCTCATAAAACAGGACCAAACAAAAGCAATCACCTGTGGGAAATTTGACTAGCTCCACTAATTATAAAAATGGCTTTCAGTCAAGTACTCATGGAAATACAAAACTCGAGGAGGACATGTTTTTCCAACCCATAAATCATGTCACATAATTATAAAAGTAAAACCAACACAAAGACTTGAAAAAAAAGACTTAGGAATTACCCAATTACTAGAATGCCTCATTTGGTGATCAATAAGCAACGTGACATAAATGCAATGTGACATAAATTTTAAAGTAGGAACAGAGTACTTGTTTAAAAAAACAGAAACCATTAACATTTGAAAGTACAGATCGATAAGAAAATGTATACCATAAAGCATAATTAGCTTGTCAAATACTAAAACTTTGTAATATTTACACTTGATAATAATCTGGCTAATGAGACACAAACTCACTATAACTGCTAATTATAAAATGTCATTCACAAAAATAAAAACATCATAAAACTGTAAGAGGAAAAATAACCCCAGAGATGCAAGTTCATTGCTTTAATGCTTTGATAGAAAATAGATTTTATGCCAACTCCAATCAAGTAGCAGAAAGCAGTCCAGAAAGAACTGAAAGGTGTCACCAAGGGCATGGCTAGCACTCTGTCTCAGATGATTTTTATTTTTTGAGGCAGTGTCTTATGTACCCCAGGCCAGGTTGAACTCCTAATCCTCCTGCCTCCACCTCCCAAGAGCCTGGAGTGCAGCGGTACCATGACACCTGACATGGCCTTAGGCTTGATCTGAAAGGGGACACGAGGCTCACTAGGGCAGGCTTTTGTCAACTGTAAGGAGCCAAGTGTACTTACACACTTCTTCCCTGATCTCAGTAGCTGAGGCAGGAGGACTGCTGTGAGTTAGAGGCCAGTTTGGACTACATGACTTGGCAGCAAGCCTGGACTTTACAGTGAGACTCTGTCTCTAGACAAACAATAAATAACAACAGCAACAACAACAAAAATTAACAAAAGGACTTCACATCACAGAATAGATCTCACTAAACAGGTATCTTGGGCCGGGCGGTGGTGGCGCACGCCTTTAATCCCAGCACTTGGGAGGCAGAGGCAGGAGGATTTCTGAGTTCGAGGCCAGCCTGGTCTACAAAGTGAGTTCCAGGACAGCCAGGGCTACACAGAGAAACCCTGTCTCGAAAAACCAAAAAAAAAAAAAAAAAAAAAAAAAAACAGGTGTCTTGGAAGAAATCCCCCAGAGATGAACAGAAATGTCACCAAAAACACACAGACATTCTGGTAAATTTCCAAAATGCCTATGCTAAAGGAAAAAACCACTGGAAGAGAAAAAAAAACATTAACATTACAAAAGAATAATAATAATCTACTGAGGTAGGTGTGGTGACCCACCCTTTTAATCCCAGCTCTGGGGAGGCAGAGGCAGACAGATCTCTGTGAGGTTAACCTGGTCTACATAGAGTTCCAGGACAGCCAGGGTTATAAAGAAAGATACTGGTTATAAACAAACAAACAAACAAGTCTGACATATACTTAATAATGAATATTCCAGAACAAGCAAATTTCTTCAAAGTTCTAAGAGAAAAATATCTTGAGCCTAAAATTCTATAAAGAACCAAACTAACAATATATATGATGATAAAGACATTTTAAGGAACACAGAGATTTAGAACATTTAGGATCAACACATTTTGTGGAGGAAAAAAACTTAGATAAGGACAGGGTTTGGCAAAGCGAGGCACAATGGAAACGATGTGGACACGGGGTGCGGCGAGGGGCAGGCAAGCCTAGCACAGGAGACGTGACCCTCCCTACACTTTTGTTAAGGTATTCATTCTCCGTGCATGAGTGCATGTGCAGTATGAAGAGGCACATGTGGTTTTCTTAATGTATTTATTCTCTGTGCATGAGTATTTCGATTATGTGTATGTTTATACACTGTGTGCACCTGGTGCCCTCACAAGAGGGCATCAGATCCCCTAGACTGGAGTTACAAATAGTTGTGCACAGCCCTGTAGGTCCTGGGAATATAACCCAGCCAATGATCTTAACCTCTGAGCCATCTCTCCAGCCTGGGAAATAAAATCTTAAAAGTAGATATGGCTGGCGTCAGGAGTGTTGGTACAGGCCTGTAATCCCAGCATTTGGGAGGCACAGAGCAGGCTGATCTCCATAAATTGTACATAGTGAAAGCCTGTCTCAGAATCAATAAATAAATAGGTGTCCAGGTACAGAGAAATAAAGTGACAGAGACAAATAGGGAAAATAGCTCCTCAGAGGGACAGAACCAGAAGCCACAACCACAAGCTAAACCTGGAAGCCCCGCCAAAGTAAGAGAAACCCACAGGCCTCAAGCCTCGAGTCAGCATGAGGACCGTCTGACTCCTCCTACGGCAAGGCTAGGGCATATTGCAGAGTGCCTCAGCCGTAACAAACAAGGACCCTAGAGTAGCAGCGTCCTCTGAACAAAGGACAGCCCAGAAGAAGGCAGAGTCGCCCTGGCTTCTAGCACCCTTGAGAGAGAATGAGCAAAGCTCTGGGATCTAGCTGGGGTTTAGGGGACGAGAAGACAACTAGGGACTGGGGGTACAACTAGATGGCAGAACACTTGAATATAAGCTCAGTCTTCAGCCAAAGGGAGCTGGCGATGGTGGAACATTTGACAGATAGAGCCTGGGCTGGATCCTCGTCGGAAACAGGTGAGGTCGCACAGGCCTGCAATGCCATAATCGGAAGGGACACGTAGGTGAGTCAGCAGGTAGCGGTCGTCCTCAGCTGCACAGTGAGTTAGAGGGGAGACAAAGCGACAAGAAGTGGCACGTGCGACCCTGTACCACCCTCACCCCACAAAAAGGCAACAAAGAGTTAAGAGAAATGACAAGGAGGAAGAGAAAGAACTTCTGTTCCCAAACTATTCCTGAAAGCAGTGAGGGAAGGAACCCATTCCACAGAGCGAGATGACCGACACCAAAACCATGTGATACACGCCAACAAAGAAAAAAAAAGCTATAGCCCAGGTCCCTGGATGAACGCAGATGTTTTCAATAAAATACCCACAAACCACTGGGAAAGCAGAGAGCAAGTAAGGCCGGGTGCTTGAACCCCACCAGTGCAAATGAGTGAATTAAAATGCCTTCAGATCAAACTCAGCAAAATATTAAAGAGATCACACACCAAGATCCAGTCAGCCTCATTTCAAGAAGTCCTCTTTCACCACACAGAAATCAATAAATAAAACACAGCACATAAATCAAATCAAGGACAAAAGTTAAACAACCATCTCAGCATACACAGAAAAAGCCTCACAGGGTCCCACATCACTTCATAATAAAAAAAAAAAAAAAAAAAAAAAACCTGAAAAGGCCAGGCAATGCTGGCACACACCTTTAATCCCAGCACTCAGGAGGCAGAGGCAAGTGAGTCTTTGAGTTCGAGGCCAGCCTGGTCTACAGAGTTCCAGGACAGCCATAGCTTCACAGAGAAACCCTATCTCAAAAAAAAAAAAGCAAGCAAACAAAAAGCCTGAAAGAATTTGAAACAGACGGACAGACGGACAGTACCATAACATGACAGAGGTGAGAAAGGACAGACACACAGCCAAACCTACAGCACCCCCCACCCCCACCCCTGTGCTTTCTCAGTATAGTGCTTGCCTTCTGAGTAGAAGTTACTCAAGAGGAAGAAAAAAGGGGCACAAGGATTATCCCTCTTTGCACATGGTGAGGTCTACACTTAAGACAATCCTCCACTGCAGTGAGTCCAAGGCTAGCCCCAGCTATTTTGAGACTTGTGTCTCAAAATAAAATATTAAATGATTAAATTACCTACTAATAAACCTAACCGAGGGGCACAACGAAAACAGTGAAGGAAGAAAGCGGAGAGGAGGAGGGCTGCCCCAGGATTCACAGAGTCCAGAGCTCCATCCTTAGGACCACAAACACCAGGAGCCGCCTTTCACACCCGTGATGCCAGGACTCATGAAGTGGAGGCAGAGCGCTCAGAAGTCCGACGGCATCCTCAGCTCCATTGCAAGTCTGAGGCCGGCTCGGACACGAGACCCAGTCGTAAAAATAATTAAAAGTAAGACATAAAGTAAAGAAGGTACCAGAGACCCAAAGGCAGCCTGTGCTGTATGAGCTAAAGTGATCTACCAACAACCCAATCCCCATGGAAGTCCCAATGGCACCCCTCACGGAAACAGAAGAACAATCCCAGATACCCGGTCACCAAAGGGATCCTAGGAAAAGCAGAGCCAGAGCTAACCAAAATACCTGACCTGAGAGTATACTAGAGCCATAGGAGCGAGCCAGCAAGTACTGGTGCAGCAGACGCACAAACACCATAGGATAGAGAACCCACGGCCGATGAGATGGCCCAGTGGTAAGAGCACAGGCTGCTCTTCCTGAGGACCTGGGTATTCCCAGCACCCACATGGCAGCTCACAGCTGTCTGTAGCTGCAGTCAAGGGGATCTGATGCCTTCTTCTGGCTTGACTACCAGGCATGCATGTGGCACACTGACATACATGGAGGCAAAAAAAAAAAAAAACCCTCACACACATAAAATAGAAAAACCAAACCCACACAACTAACAATCACCTAGGTTTGAGCTAAGATGAAAGGACAGCCTCTTCTGCAAAGGATGCTGGGAAAACTGGACACAGAATGAAGCTAGAGCCCTCTCTCACCCTGTACAAAATCAATTCAAACTAGACCAAAGACCTTAATGTGCAACTTGAAAGGAAAATCAGAGAATACACTTTGAGAGATCTAGGCAAGGAATTGCAGAAAAGTCCTTCAATAGCTCAAGAAGTAACCCTGAGAATGACTGCTGAGAGGGGCCGGCCCAGGGAGTTACTGCATGTGTTGCTCTGGGAGAGGTGGACTCGAAGTGCCCACATGGTAGCTCACAACCACCCATATCTCTATTTCCAGTGAAACTGACACTCTTTTCTGAACTCGGCAGGCACCAGGAACATGTGTAGTCCATAGCATACATGCAGCAAAGCACTCATACACATTGTGGTTTGTAAAGGAATGCCCTCACCCGCCATGTTCTAATGCTTGGCTCATAAGGAGTGGCACTGTTAGTAGGTACGGCCTTGTTGGGGTAGGTATAGCCTTGTTGGAGGAAGTGTGTCACTGTGGGGGCAGGCTTTGAGGTCTCTATGCTCAGGCTCAGTCCAGTGTGGCTCACAGTCTCCTTCTGCCGCCTGCGGATACAGATGCAGAACTCTCAGCTCTTTCTCCAGCACCATGTCTGCCTGCACGCTGCCATGCTTCCTAGCATGGTGATAATGAACTGAACTCCTGAACCTGTAAGTCAGCCCCAATTAAATGTTGTCCTTTATAAGAGCTGTCAAGGTCATGGTGTCTCTTCATAGCAATAAAACCCTAAAACACATAAAACAAAATATCCTATCCAGGCAGTGGTGGCACACGGCTTTAATCCCAGCAGAAGCAGGAGGATGTCTGTTGAGTTTGAGGCTAGCCTGGTCTGCAAAGCTAGTTTCAAGAAAGCCAGAGTTGCCGGGCGGTGGTGGCGCACGCCTTTAATCCTAGCACTTGGGAGGCAGAAGCAGGAGGATTTCTGAGTTCGAGGCCAGCCTGGTCTACAAAGTGAGTTCCAGGAAAGCCAGGGCTACACAGAGAAACCCTGTCTCGAAAAAAACCGGGAAAAAAAAAAAAAAAAGAAAAGAAAGCCAGAGTTACAGAAAAAAAATCTGACTCAAAAACAAAGGGAAAAAAAAAAAGGTTTGACTAACGTAGATAGACACCATTAGTCCCAACCCTCTGGAAGCAGAGACGGACTGAGGGGCATGAGTCCAGCATGGTCTACACAGGCAGTTCTAAGCCAGCTAGAGCTACACAGGGAGACCCTGTCTTAAGAAAAAAAGAATCTTTTTTAAAGAATTGACTAATGGGACTGCATAAAATTAAAAAGCTTTTTGCACAGCAAAGGAAACCAGCAGAATGCACAGACAGGCTACATAATGGAAAAATATCTTTGCCAAGTGAGCATCTGAGGGAGACTAAGTATTGTGACTCCATAAAGAACTCAGACCACACTTAGTGACTCGCACCTGTAATCTCAGGACTGGAAAGATGAGACAAGAAGATTACCCAGAGTTTGAGGCCAGCCTGGGCTACAAGCCTGAAGTACAATGTGAAACCCCTGTCAGAGAAAAAACCAGACTCCCAGATGTGGTGGGCACACTAGTGATTCCAACACCTGGGAGGTGGAGGCAGGAAGATCAGGATTACAAGATCAGACTCACATGTGTACTAAGTTCAAAACCAGCCTGGGATACATGAAAACTAGTCTCAATAAAGAAAAAAAAATTAGGAAGACCCCTATGGTAGCATGAATGAGAGTGGCCCATAGGTTCATATGTTTGAATCCCTGGTCCCTGGTTTGGTGGAACTGTTTGGGAAGGATTAGGAGGTATGACCTTGGGGGCAGAAGTGTGTCATTGGGTGCTGGCTTTAAGGTTTCAAAAGACTCAGGCCGTTCCCAATATGTTCTCTGCTTCATGTTTGTGGATCAAGATATGAGTTGAGCCAGGCAGTGGTGGCGCACACCTTTAATCCCAGCATTTGGGAGGCAGAGGCAGGCGGATTTCTGAGTTCGAGGCCAGCCTGGTCTACAGAGTGAATTCCAGGGCTAGACAGAGAGAGACCCTGTCTCAAAAAAACAAACAAACAAACAACAACAACAAAAAAAGATATGAGTTGAGTTCTCAATCACTGCCCTGCCATGTCTGCTGCCTACCTCCTGCTACTTCTCAAAGAGCATGAGCTCTAACCTGGAACTATAAGCCCAATTAAACGTTTTCTTCTATAAGTTGCCTTGGTCATGGTCTTTTATTGCAGCAACAGAAAAGTAACTAAGACAACATCCTTGTGTTGGCCTTTGGTCCATATATGTGCACATGCACATTTTAAGCTAAAAAAAACAAAAAAAAAAACCAAAAAACCAGAAACCAGAAACCACCAAGTGTACTACTAACTATAGGAATTTTCCGTATCTAAATAAACGTAGTACTTTTTCTAGCAAAATTTTAGTTTCTTATATGCTATACTATAAATATGTAATAATAGAAATAAAATTGCAAATATTAGCTGAATATGGTGACGCAGACATATATTTGGAGCATTTAAGAGGTTCGGGGCAAGAAAATCATGAGTATACACGAAGTTGATGCTCAAAAACAAACAAAAAAATTAACATATAGCCCAGTTGTTTTAGATAGCACACACAAGGTCTTGAATTCACTTTCTAACACATGCACACACAAATATTACAAATGTATAAATCATATTAGTATATATAAATTATGTCTCTGTATAAACACAGAGAGAAGAAAAAAAGAAAGACAAATACTACCCCAAAACTTAAACCACAAGTAAAATTAAATGATGAAGAAAGGGAGTTCCTCCAGATGGCTCAAGGGATAAAGGTGTTTGCTACCAAGCCTGATGACCCATGGAATTACAAGGTGGAAGGACAGAGGACTCTTGAAAGGTGTTCTCCACTTAAGGCATGATCACTCACACACACACACACACACACACACACACACACACACACAATTAGAGAGTTGGCTCCAAGGCTAGAAGGAGCACTGGTTACTCCTCCACAGAACCCGGGTTCAATTCCCAGCACCCACATGGCAGCTCATAACCATCTTTAACTCTAGTTCCAGGGGATCCTACACCCTCTTCTGCCTCTGAAGGCACTAGACTTGTATGTGGTACACAAGATAGATAGATAGACATACACACACACACACTCAAAGCACCCATATACACAAAACAAAAATTAAATTAAAAAACAAATTTAAAAAAGAAAGAAAAACTTCATGGTAACAGAAAACATTTCCCTTACATCATGAAAAACATTTTTCTCTTGATCAACAAGAAAACCATTTCACTTACTAGCATGCTTATCGGCAAGCATTATAAGCGTGTTGGAGATATCACGTCTTCTATAAAAGCAGACTACTTTTGCTTCCACGTTGCCGCTTGCGGTCTAAGAAATAAGAAGAATAAAAGTCATATGGGACCTGAAGTCTCAAATGATAAGTGCTTAAAGGCTGGGTGTGGCGGCACATGCCTATAATCCCAGCACTCGGGAAGCTATTGTGGAAGGATTGCTCAAAGCTAGAGGCCAGTCTGATGCACACAGAGTCCTGCACCAGCCAGGACTACAGAGCAAGACACTGTCTCAAAGAAACAAGCATCAGCGAAAGTGGACAGGAGGAAAGGGAGAAGAGCTCTCCCTAGTCTGTGTGTGTGGATGAGACAGGGTTTCATGTAACCCAGGCTGGTCTTGAACTCACTACCCTCTTCTCTCCACTTTCCTCAGGCATGCACAGTCATACCAGACACATTAATCCCTCCAATATTAAAGCCACATTGAAAGCTACCCCCTCAAACCCATCCGCAGACAGCACAGATTAAGTATAACATCACCAAGCCCCAGCTTCAGGGGCTGTAATCAATATTCAGGACAGACCTAGAAAAACACCCTCAGTACAGCCAATATACTTAGTTTACCTTCACACAGGAAAACACCCAGAACTATAAGTTCCCATCCCTGAAGCTCTTCCGTCTTCTGACTAGTCTAGAATACAGTCAGCGCTCTGCTCATCTTAATTTACTGCAGCTGAGGCCCAGGCTCCTATTCTAATCTCTATAAATTCTACAGCCTTCAAGCGGGTCAACCATTCACTAGCGAGCTCTTCATAAAAAACACATAGATTACAATAAAATGCTACTGTAATGTCCAATTTCTAACAAATTAACGTGGTACACGTTTCAAAATGGACCTGGACTTACAGATATATTCAAATATAAAGGACATATACCATAATAAATTTGTCAGTTTTACTAAGATCAGCAGCAATATTTTAGGGAGAAATGGCACTGTAGAGATAGTGCCCCTTCAAACTGAAATTATATTAAATTCCTACCCAAATGCCAATATATTTCATAATGTTGTGATCAAACTCATCCTCCAGAAGCAATGAGCCAGCAATCTGCTAAATGAACAGGCCAATATTTCCATGTAAATAAAATCTAGAGCTCCACTCTAAGCTTTTCTCATTTCTGTCTCATTAGTGTGCTCTCCTAACAGCAAGGCTCTACAAAGATGATTAAATTCTCAGATAAACCTGCTGCAGGGGAAAGACGTTGCTCAGAACATTTCTTCCTTTACTTTGTTTTTTAAACTTTTTTTTTTAAGTCAAGACCTCACAACATAACACAGGCTGGCTTAGAACTGGTACTCCTCCTGCCTCAGCTTACCTAGTGCAAGAAGAGGCATGCAGCACCACACCTGGACATAAAAAGAGGTGGAGGGGGCTGGGGCATGATGGTGCTCGCCTTTAGTCCCAGCACTCTTCGAGGCAGAGGCAGGTGGATCTCTGAGTTCAAGGCCAGTCTGATCTACAGACTGAGTTCCACAACAGCCAGGGATACACAAAGAAACCCTGAGGGGTCTGGGGGGAAGGCTCGTTGGGGCTGAAGAGATGGCTCAGGGGTTAAGAGTACTGGATGTTCACTCCAAAAGACTCTGGTTCAATTCCCAGCACACACATGGCAGCCCACAACTGTCTGTAACTCCAGTTCCAGGGGACTTAATACCCTCACAAAGACATACATGCAGGCAAAAATATAATAATAATAATAACAATATTAATAATATCCTCAGGACTAAAGGGTGTGGCTTGGGGACAAGGTGCACTCTTAGCATGGTCAGAGCCTGGGGTTCAATCCCCAACAATAACCTTGTCCTGGGCACACGCACTCCTGACTATTGGATTGCTCAACAGTGTAGAATTGTTCTTCCCTCAGAACTACAATGCTATTGTTCCTCCTCAGACCTACAGTACACCATGGTTCTTCTCTTCCATAAAGGACACACAAACCATTTCTCTGAAGCTCTGCTATTCTAAATAATGACCCATTGAGCCATGGTGGGTCTGTTCCAGTTTCCGAGGTGAGGGTCTATCGCAGCGAGTGGAGGTGTTGAGGGTGCATGTGTTCTGAATGCTAAGAGCTAACTCTGAGCTCGGGGAGTCACCACTGCTAGGGGATCACCGAGACAGACCATCAAGAAGTGAAGACAAGCCTGGGCTTCACAGCGAGCCCTTGTCTCAAAACAAAAACAAAAAACAAGGGCTGTAAACATGGCTCAGTATTATAGCACTGGCCTAGCATGTCCAAGGCCCTGGGCTCAATTTCCAATACTCCAAATGGGGAGTGGGGGAAATCAATGGGAAAACTTCCTAATTTCCATGCCTACTGCCAAGAGTTATCAAGTGACTGGAGGATCCTGATTAAGACTCCATGAAATGGCTCAAGGGAATCTTTGGGATTTATTTACAAAAGGTTGTATATGCAGGTGTGGTAACTCAGTATAACACCAAAGCTATAATCTCTGCACTCAATAGGCTGCGGCAGGAGGGTTGCCCCAGGTTTGAGGCCAGTTCTGTCTACATTGCAAGCTTCAAGCCAACAGGGCTACCTATACTGTCTCAAAGACATGCAAGGGCCTGGGCTCAGTACTAGTACTGAGTAGTGTGGTTGTAGGTGGGAAGGGAGAGATAAGAAGCTAAAGAGTTAGCTAAACACCACAGCACAGTCAGGCATGTGGAGCCCTGCTGCATTCCAGCATTTAGGAAATCAGGAGTTCAAGACCCACTTCTGCCTCAAAGTGAGTTCAAGGCCAGCCTAAACTCTGAGTGACCCAGCTTTAAAAATGAAAAAGACTTTGAGGTCAGCATGAACCACCAAGAAAGTTCAAGAGCAATGTGGTAAACTGCAAGACTTGTTTCAATGCCAACTGTGGTAATACACACCTTTAATACTAGCACTTGGGAAGCAGAGGCAAGATTTCTGTGATTTTTTTTTGAGGCCAGCATGGTCTACATAGGTGTTCCAGGCCAGTCAGGACTACATAGTGAGACCCAGTCTCAAAAAATAAAATAAGCTATGTAGGCTCAACCTTTGTTTGTGTGTGTGTGTGTGTGTGTGTTCTGGGTTCCAGCTCAGGTGCTCATGCTTGGTGGTGAGCAATTTTACCGAGTGAACCAACCACCTCGCTGGCCCTCTCTTCTCCTTTTATATTTGTTTCCTTCTGTATACAGTGCGAGGGCACACAGCTCTAGAAATAGTAAGCGAAAGCTGTACCACGGGCCCCATGGCCTTGAGTTAAATATTTGAAGGTGATAATGAAATGGAAATGGTGAGCAGGAGGCATTTCTGTGTTTTGTGACAAGGTCTCATGTTCTCCGGCTGGCCTTGAGCTCTGGGAGCTGCCGAGCGCTTCCCTCGCCCCAGCCTCTGTCTCTGTCTCCTCTGGACTGGGATTACTGGTATGCAGCACCACACCTAGCTGTTTCTGTGCTGGGCATTGAACCCAGGGCTTTTTGTGTGCTGGGCAAGCACTTTACCCACTGAGCTGTATTTTGCAGTTTCACACTCTGGACAAGCATAAGTGATGTAAAGCAAGTATTTAAGAGATGAGGACATTAGCCACAGACTCACAAATAAAAATAAAATTACAGACGTGCTAAATTTAAAATGTCACACACAGGACTGTGCTCTGTAAACATGGAATCTGGAATTCAAATATGTTGCCTCTTTTGAGTTAGGAGGGTGACAGAACCCAGGACCCTGAACAGTCTTCTTAAAAGCCTGGAACTTTTAAATTCAAAACTAAAACCTCTTGACGAACGTGGTTCAGTATCGTACATCTTGTGAGCTTCTCTTGCTGTATGTGATTCAGGACTCTAATCCCTGCATTGAAGAAACCCAGGCTAGAGCAGCAGGAGTTACGGGCCAGGCTGGGCCACACGAAAACTGTGGGCTTACAGGCGATTCTGTTAGGCTCCTCCCAGGGACCTACCTAGCAAGCTTAGGTCAACCCATGCCACCTGCCTCGATTACCTGCCCCCAGGTGCAGGCCTCCTATGAAAGGCCTGCTAGCCACCCCAGTTCCCATGTGTTGCGGCGGCTCCCTCTCTCCCTCTTTCTGTCCTCTGTCCTCATGCCTCTTAGCTCCCCTCTGCCTGCCTCTACCCCTCTCTACCCCTCTCCAGCCCCTACCTCCTTTATACCAGGTTTCTTGCATGGTGTGATTTCTCATGGGGTACCTTGGCATGAGCCCACCAGGTACCACCCACCCTCCCATCTCCCCCCCCAGGAGGAGGGTCAGGGAGCTTATTATATTTCCTAACAGAAACCCTGTCTCAAAACCAGAAACCAGAGCCAAAACATCAGAAACTTCTCTTTTTTACTTTCTCCTAATCTGTACTCAGATGATGTGCCAGTAATCTTTTGGAGGAAGAACATGGAGAAAACCATATATACATATAAATTTATACATACTACATTGTGTTTATTTTCATTACCTGTTTTTCTAAACCAGTGTGTACCACGGTTTTTGTTTCAGTCAATAATACATTTTAAGTATTTTAGGATAAGTGGTTGGCACATAGTTAAAGACATTAAGTAGGGGCTGGAGAGATGGCTCAGTGGTTAAGAGCACTCACTGCTCTTCCAAAGGTCCTGAGTTCAAATCCCAGCAACCACCTGGTAGCTCGAAACCATCCGTAATGAGATCTGACGCCCTCTTCTGGTGTGTCTGAAGACAGCTACAGTGTAGTTACATATAATAAATGAATCTTTTAAAAAAAGACATTAAGTAAACAATCATTGAACTAATGAGTCTCTAAGCTGTCTCATATATATGCTAATACATAACATTACTATTCATCAGTCTGGCAGTGGTGGCACACACCTTTAATTTCAGCACTTGGGAGGCAGAGGCAGGCGGATTTCTGAGTTCCAGGCCAGCCTGGTCTACAAAGTGAGTTCCAGGACAGTCAGGGATGCACAGAGAAACCCTGTCTCGAAAAAACAAAAATACGAAAAACAAAAAACAACAACAACAAAAAAAAAAAAACATTACTATTCATCAAATACTTCGGTTCATTTGTTTGCTTGTTTGATTTGGATTTTTTGAGACAGGGTTTCTCTGTGTAACTCTGGCTGTCCTGGATCTCGTGTAGACCAGGCTGACCTCAAAAACCCACCTGCCTCTGCCTCCACCCCCGCCCCCGCCCCCGCCCCCGCCCCCGCAGTGCCAGAATTAAAGGCACGTGCTCGGTCAGCTCATTATCTTATTCCTCCATTTACTTTCCTTTCATTTTTGAGAGATGAGTTCTGTCTCTCACTAGCCTGGAACTCTCCAAGTAGGTTAGCCTGGTTGGCTGGTGAGCCCCAGGGCAAGGATTATAAATCTGGGCCACTAAACCGGTTTTTCTTTTAGATTCTGGGAATTGAACTCAAGTCCTCAGGCTTGCAAGGCAAGCGCTTTACCATCTGAGCCATCTCCTCAGCCCCTCATTTTGATTTTTTTAAGACAGTCTCAGTAATACAACCCAGGACAGACTCAAACTAGATATAATGTTCCTGCGTCAGTCTCCCAAGTGCTAGGATCAAGCTGACTCATTTACAATTTTGTGTGTTGAGGGGAGGGGAGGAGGCCGGGACAAGGCCCAGGCTGTGGCCCAGGCTGACACTGAGCTGCCCGGTGCGGTGCCTGACTATAGGCGGAAACCACAGCTCACAGTTAGATCCTTCCTTCTAAAGCTAAAGGAGGAATGGATTAATTCACTAGCAGATGTGAAACACAGTGTTTGGGAAACTGAGGCAGGAGGATTGAGATTTTTGAAGTCAGTGAAAGCCCAGCTCAAACAAACAAAAATACATAGTACAGTGTTAAATATGAATAGGAATCAAGTTACACAACTGGCCTGATCTTCAAGGCTCAAAGCAGTCTGGAGAAACTTGCAATCTTTTATTCAGTATCATTGGTCAAAAATCTTTATAAACAAATATTCAGACACCTGCAGAACTCTGTAATTAGTCTGGAACTGAAAGTAAAAATCACCTCTTTACCCAGTAACCCTTAAAAGGAAACCACTTTAGTATTCAACAGTTGATGTAACCCCACTCACCTTGTTGAGTTCCTCTATCCTTCTGATTAGATACGGATTGCTGGAGGAATTCTCAAAGTAAACATAATCTGCAAACAAAAAGTTACAGGTCTTTTCAACAAAAAATTCACATTTGACAGCTCAGAGCAGTTTTTTGGTTTTGTTTGTTTTTCTTTTTGTTTTAGACAGGGTCACATTAGAGAGCCCTGGATGTCTCAGAGAGCTTGCCTTGTTAATCAGACTGGCCTCAAACTCACAGAGACCTGCCTGCCTCTGCCCAAGGCTGGAGTGCTGGGATTAAAGGTGCACAACAATCTCTTGGGCTACAACTCTCTACACCAGCTGATTCACTTTAGGAAGTAAGTAATCCACTGTAAGACAACCTCTATCAGCTGTTCCAAGTTTAGTACTTTCCTAGAATTCCTACTTCTAAGTAGCCCAAGCTCATCTAGAACTCAACAACCCCCTGCCTCACACTCTAAAGTGTGGAGATTAGTGGTATCTACCACGAACCACATCCTGCCTACATTTCTTTTTCTTTTAGAAATAGCAGTCCAGGCTGGCAAGAAGTGTCAATGTAGCTGAGACTGTCCTTTAGCTCCTAAGCCTCCTGCCCCAACTCTTACAGGCTGAATTTACAGGCATGTGTCACAATGGCCACCCTTGAATTAATTCTTTAGTTTAAAAAAAAAAAAAAAGCATGACTTGCTGTAACTGGGGGTTGCAGGAAACAAAGGCAGGTCACAAAGCAGAGGCCAGCCTCAAGCAAGACTTTGCCTCAAACAAAAGGCAAAGGTCTTAACTCCCAGCACTTGGGGGCAGAGGTAAGCAGACCTCTGTGAGGCCAGCCTGGTCTAGGAGTGAGTTCTAGGGCAGCTAGGCCTAAACAGACACCTTGCCTTGAACAAACAAACAACCCCACCACAACATGATAGCCAGACCCCTTCATCACTAAGTATCAGAGCTCACTAAGGCACCTCCCAGAGCACCTCATCAATCAGCCCTGAACAATGATTCTTACATACAATTGTTGACCTAAGACAAATTAGGAGAAAAAGAAAGGCTCACCAGCCCAAATTCATTTCGAGCATCACCTTAAAAAAAAAAAATTCTCGGGCAGCGTGTGTAAGGAAAAGCCAGGAAACAAACTTTTCCTTACTCTACCTGGTTTGGTGAGTAGTCCCTGGGTGTTGGGATTTTTTTACCCTCTTATTATATTTGATTCAACTCCATTTAGACCCTTCTTATAAAGAAACCATGGCAAGTTTGCAACCAAACGTACAGGATTTTTCCAAGTGTGGCTTTTCCTCCACAGAGTCGCTGGAAACTTCCCACTATGTGTTTACCTGAGCGACTACACTGCACAGTCACGGTCTACCTTAGCGGCTCTCTCCCAGCTCTCTGCTGCTAAGTGGCCTCATTTAGCCAGGCCATTCCCCCACCACCCTCCATCAGGAGCTCAGCTAATGAGCAAAGACGGAAGAGCGAGTCTCACTCACAAACACGCCACTTATCTGAATTATTATTTTACCAGGAAGGAGGGAGGGAGGGCGTCGTGAGCAGGGAAAGTTTGTTTGACCTTATTTCTCTCTCTTCTGCGGAAGGCTGGGAAGACAGACAGCAGAGCCAACGTCCAGGCAGAGCTCTACTCCCCACCTGGGGCTGCGGCTCCCTGGCCCCACACACAGCCCCACTCTTAGGGGGGCTGAACGAGAAACCGAAGGGAATGGGGGTGAAGCAGCGACGGTGCAGGGCCCAGGCTCTGCAAACAGGCCTGTCCAGCTGTGCCCCCATCTGGGCCACCATCGCCCCCAGCCCACACTAACACAGAAGCCGAAGCCGGATTGGGGGGTGGGGGGGAGTGCTCCAGCCTCCCCGGTGCCCAAAAGCCACGCGAGGGAAAGGCCACTCAGCTAGGGGGCTTGCACAGGCCCTGTCCGTTTGGGGCGTTCGTAAAGGGGGTGTCCGATGCGTGTCCCCAGAAGAGGCCTGGCGCTGAGACGCCCGGCAGGAGCGGTGGGGGAGGGGAGTGGGGGTGGGGAGTCCCCTGCGCCCCGCCCGCGGCGCCCTCAGCCCGGGCTCCCGGGGCAGCTGGCAGTAAGCGTGCGCCGCCCGGACCCCCGCTCCCACCGCCCGCTCCCCGACGGGCCGGGAAGGGCCGAGCCTTCCTACCTCCGACCCGGTACATGTTGGCCGCCATGTCCGCCCGCCCGCCCGCGGAGCCCGAGCCGAGCCCCGCCCGCCGCCGCCGCCTCAGCCTCGACCGCCGCCGCCGCCGCCGCCGCCGCCTCGCCACGGGGGAGGGGGAGGGACGGGGAGGGGACACCGAGGGAGGGGGCTGTGCCCGCCCCCAGCGCCGGCAGAGCGGGCCCGGGAGGCCGGAGCGCGGCGGGGACGGGGCGACGGGCTGCGGGGGGCCGAAGACCACCGGGGCCACCCGCACTAGCCTCGGGTCAGGGTCAGGGGCTGTGGAAGAACCAGGGTGGGGACAGAGGTTCAGCCACTCCGAGCGTCTCTCCTGCCCGCGTCACCTGTCCACCTTGGGACAGGTTCTCCTTTCCTGCTCCTGTCCCCAGGGACACCCCTCTATGTGTGACCTCAAGCACAAGAACGCCCTTCTGGGTACAACTCTCCAATGCAGCCAAAGCAAGCGACAGATGCTTGCTTGCCTCCCTCCCTCGTGGTGAGAGGATGTTTGGTGGCTTTAGAGCCTACAGGCCTTGGGGCCAAGAAGACCCTAAGCCTACGTGCTTGCAGGTTGCTCAGTCTGAGACCCAGCTACAGAAAGAGCTAGAAGCAGGCTTTCTCACCCCAACCACACTGGCAGGTCTGTCGTGGTTGTGCCAAAACTGAGCTGAACAAAACCGACTCCCCCACATCCTCTGGCCCTGCCTCTAAACAGGCTCTGTGTACAGCGCATGCTTTGACCAGGAGAGACCTGCGGGTAGAAGAACCTGGTTTCCACGATCTGCAGTTTTCCCCCCATCAAAAGGAGGAGGTCGTGTCTAACAGCTTGGGGTTACTGATCAACTAACTAGTTTAATGTCAAAAAGCACACCCTTGCCCCCAAACCCTGTTTTTTGCATTAATGGGGATTGAAGCCAGGTCTTTGCACAGGCTAGTCACTCAATTATAATACTAACTTTTCATGTTTGTTGGTTTGTTTTTTATGTTTATTTATTTTGGTTTTTCAAGACAGGGTTTCTCTGTGTAGCCCTGGCTGTCCTGGAACTCACTCTGTAGACCAGGCTGGCCTCGAACTCAGAAATCCGCCTGCCTCTCTGCCTCCCAAGTGCTGGGATTAAAGGCGTGCGCCATCACTGCCCGTGTTTTTTAATCTTTAATACACTTATTTACTTATCTATTTATCCATTCATTTATCCATCTGTCATCTACCTAACTATCATACGACAGCATGAATGCTATGATATATATGTATAGGCCTATCATATGAATAGAGATTGAACTCAGTCAGGCCTGACTGTACTGAGCTATCTCACCAACATTGTTTTAATCAGGGTCTCAGCTCAGGCTGGCTCTTGAAGCCTCCTGCCTCAGCCTCTCAAGTGCTGGATTGTATTACAGGTGTGGAATAACATGCCCCATTAGAAAGCTCTTAAATGGTTAATTTTCCCATGCTGAGTAGATCCCCTTTTCACATTCCTCACACCCTCTATGAGGGTTTGAATATAGAAGGTTCTCATAGTGGTAAACATCTGTAACCCTAGTATTCCATAGGTTAAGACTGGAGGCTCTCCAGTTAGTGGCCAGCTTGGGATACAAAGCAAGATCTTCTTGACTGACTTTCCCCAGTGAACACATAACTTCTTTTAGGAAAGCCAAATTACACCCAGATATTGTAGCATAATAAACATTGGCCCAGTATTAGGGTTTGAAGTGCCTGGTGATACTGATTTTAAGGTCTGTGCCAGGGTAGGAGTCATCCCCAGAAAAGAAGACTGCATTTGGGTTGATGTTCCTCTATCAGACAACATTGAGAAAAATCGTTTTATGAACAGCTGAGGCATAAATAAATGGGCTTTTGCCAGTAATACAGTGGCTGTTCTATGACCTGTTTTCACATCTATAAAACAGAAACGTTCATTCCACTGCACAGGTGTACTAAGGATCGGTTGTGATATCTGAGGATGATTTGTAAACCAGACAGCTGAAAGCACTATGCAAATAGCAGGTGTCTGTAGATGCCTTTGTACTCTGGAAAACCTCAGATTCATTTGTAGCATGCAACCGTGAGCCCGCAGCCCTTCTGGCCCAGAGAAGAAAACAAAAGAGCCCTGGTACAGTAACAGCATAGCTTTTATTTATCCTAACTCTTTTACTGGGGATCCCACCGAAAATACAGTGTGACTTATCTGACACCACTCTCCATTTCTAAACTGACACACATCAGCTGAATAATTCACCTGGAATAGTATTCCGGCATCAGAACTAATCCCTCTGGCCCACAGCAGTATGAACCACAAAGTCTGTCTTCTACTAAGAATGTCGCCTGAAAATTCAAAGAAATTGATCATAAGTTTTAGAAGGTTTTCTCATTATTTTTAAGTAATACGTGAACAAGTTTGGGGCTGGAGGTGCATAGGAGATGGCTCAGCAGGTAAAGAGGCTGGCTGATAGGCTTGCTAACTTGAGCTCAATCCCTGGAACACACACATTGTGTGAAGAGAAAAAAAAATTTTTTTTTCAAGACAGGGTTTTTCTGTGTAGCCCTGGCTGTCCTGGAACTCACTCTGTAGACCAGGCTGGCCTTGAACTCAGAAAATCTGCCTGCCTCTGCCTCCCAAGTGCTGGGATTAAAGGTGTGTGCCACCACTGCCCTGCTGGAAAGAGAAAATTAATTCTCAAAAGTTGCCTACAGAACCCCACGTGTACATCATAGCCTTCATACATGCACACATACACACATGCACATCATAGCATATATACATGCACACATACACACTAAGTTTTTCTTAAAGCCCAGTTGGGGAGTAGAGGCAGGAAGAGCAGGAGTTCCAGATTATTCTAAACTGCATAGTAAATTTGAGGCTAGCCTGGGCTCCATGGCTGGGTTATAGCTGGATAAAACATGAATAGAACTTACCATCCATGAAGCTCCAGGTTAGATGCCCACTACTGAATAAACCAAGAATGATAGCCTATGCTTCTAATCCCTGCACCCAATCCTTGGGTTGAAAGTGGAGGGAGGAAGGAGAAGCTCAAGTTTTCCTCACCTACACGATTTCATGATGCTATCCTAGACTACATGAAATTCTATATCAAAAGCAAAATGATAAGTAAAAAAAAAAATCCTTCCTCAAAGTATTCCTGTATTCTTATTACTTCCTTGTCTGTTTGTCCCATTTCCTCAGGTTTTTGAGGTGCCTATACTTACCACAATAAGTATGTGAAAAGTGCTAAGAACATTTCCCATGCCTATCTACACTCAGCTTTTCTCCTTAGGACCAGTCATAGTCTGGAGCCCCCATTAAAGACTTAGAGACCTGGGTCAGAACAGGAAGTAATGGTGGTGGCCAGTCCAGACTCCCTTGCCTCCCCTAGATTCTCTGTGTTAAACCCCTTTAACTCCAGCTCAAGACAGGGTCCTCTATATAGGAAATGCTCAGTATCTGAAAGAACGAGGAGGTGCTCAGCAGTAAGAGCATACACTGTTGTTCCAGGAGACCTAACTTAGGATCCCAGAAGAACATATATCAGATGCTGTGGATAGCCAAGTTGGCAGAATACATACCCAACATACATGAAGCCCCGAGTTCCATCCCCAGCACTGAATAAGCCAGGTGCAGTGTCACACTCGTCTGTTATGTCACATTTCTCTCTGACCATTCTCAAGCATCCCTAAAGAAGAGATGTCCCCTATAGCATGTCAGAGACACCAGAGTAAATGGGATATTCCCACGGACAAAGCTTCCTAGCATGACCATTGTAATTAAAGAGACACATGGGAGGGAGGCATTGCTTGAGGCCCGGAGTGTCCCCTCTGTCGTCTCTAAAAACCCACTCCTTCAGTAGCAAGAAAGCTGCAAATGAGTGGTGGCATATGCCTGCCATCTTAGCTTTCTGGAGATAGAGGCAGGCAGACCAGCCTGGGCTACAGGACACCTTATCTGAAAGAAAGACAAAGAAGAAAGAAAGAGACAGTATCACTGCTGAGAAGACTCAGTGGGTAAAGGTACTTGCCACCATGCCTGAGTCCAGTCCCCAGGCATACATGATGGAAAGAAAAACAGCTTCTGTAAAATTGTTATTCAACCTTCCACATGCATGCCACACACCCATGCATGCCACACATACATACATATGCACACACAGGTGCATACAAACAAACATACACATAAACACACATACACACATATTCACACACATAGACACATACATGCACACACACATAGACACACACACATGCACATAGACATATACACATATGCACACACATATATACACACATGTCCAAACACATACACACGTACGCATAAACATACTCACACACATATACACATGTGTACACACACAAATAAATATGAAAATAAGAAAAGAGACAGGCATGGTGGCATACATCTTTAATCTCAGCATTTAGGAAGCAGAGGCATCCAGCTCTCTATGAGTTTGAGGCCAGCCTGGTCTACAGTTCAAGTTCCAGGGCAGCCAGGGCTACACAGAGAAATTCTGTTTCAAAAAAGCCAATAGATAGATAGATAGATAGTAGATAGATAGATAGATAGATAGATAGATAGATAGATAGAGATAGATGAGAGACAGTAAAAGAGAGGGAAGAACAAAAGAAAGAGAGAAGGACATACAAGAGAGAATTTGGGTTTTGTCTCAACTTAGGAATGGAATTCTTTTTGTTTTGGTTTGGTTTTTTCCTTTAGTTTTTCTCTTCAGGCACGGAATTTTTCTTGGGGGGGAAAAAAGAGCGTTCTGCGCTCTGGCTGCGGTCTAGGAGCCTTGTGATATTGAACCTAGGAAAGGCGCCTGGGGCCTCAGGTGTAATTAATCTGGAGCTGGAGCCCAGGCTCCGGAGAAGAAGCTGTATCTTGTTTGTGTTTCTATGATTTATCACCCCCTCCCTTTCATTAACTTACTTTGTTTTTTAGCAAATTCCTTTGCAAAAGTCCAGCCTGTCTCAGATATTTTAGGGAGGCCCTCAGCTGTAAAATTGGACAGATGAATCCTAGAAGAAAGGTGTGTGACATCTACAAGCAAAACAAGAAAGTCCCTAGGGGAAGGGAACCTGCACAGGGGTTCACAGTATCTCCAGTCACAGCTTCCCATCTCTTCCCTGGTTCCAAATGTGAGAGCCGAGGCCCGGTCCAGGAGGGCTTACTTTTCCTTTCCTCTATTTTTCTTTGAGATGCAATCATACCATGTAGTCAGGTGGGCCTCTGCCTCCCAAGTGCTGGGATTAAAAACAGACCACTGCCAGGCCTGACTGAGATCCCACTTGGTTCTCTAATGCCCTTGGAAGAGAGTGAGCTGATCCATATGGTTCTGCCCCAGGAAGTTTCCTTCTCTGGTAAAGATTCAAGGAGTCAATGGTAGCTATGGTAAGGATGTTTGCAAGAATGAATCAGAGCCTGGTGTGGTAACAGAGGCCCCTAATCCTAGTACTCGGGAGGCCGAGACAGGAACATCCCTGTGAGTTAGAGGCCAGCCTGCTCTAAATAGAGAGCTCCAAGACAGCCAGAACTATACAGAGAGACTCTGTCTCAAGAAAAGAAAAAGGAACTGTAAGATCTGGAGGTTTCAGGGAGATTGGAACAAAAGGAAAGCCACAAGGCTTTGTGCAACTGCTTGGAGACAGGTAGGTGGGTCCCTGAGAACTGGTAGGATACAGGAGCTGAGACAAGACCAGGCTCCGTGGTGATGTGCATATTGGTCCTGTGTGCCTTTGGGACTGTCTAGGTAGATGGATCCTCTTTAGGGAAGAGTTGTGTGAATAGGCCTGGACTGTAGGAGAAAGACCAGAGTTGGAATCCTCATCTTCCCAGTCACCATTAGCCCACGACCCAGCCTGTCTAGTCTTAGAAGTAAGCCAAGCCCTGGCCCCAGGGGAAGAAGCAGCTCCCAAGCTCCCAAGAGCAGAAACAGGTTTAACAGGTTGGGTTCTGCCCACGGAAATCAAGGTCCAAATGTGCAAACAGGTAGGGCATGAGCTGTCACACAAGTCACTGCCCAGGGCAGAGTGCTGAGGGCTGCCCCTCTCTCTCACTGTGATCAGAAGCAAGTATAGAGCATGCCCCAATTGAGTTCTGCCTTGACCCTATGTTCTGGTAACCCCTGTGCCAGAGAGGGGAAAAAGAACAGAAAAGGGAAGGCACCAAAACCTAAAAGAGGCAATCTGGTTCCCCATACTCCCTCACCTCATCCTCCTTCAGATGATCTAGTGGGGCGAATGATGCTCGTCCATGGGGGGGAGAACACAAAACGCCATTTTGCTGGTGACAGTGACTAAGGCCTTCTTTGGAAAAAGACCATTTATTGGTGTAATTAAGTTAAGATATCAAAATGAGCTCATCTTGGATTAGAATAGGCCTTAAATCCAAAGACAAAGGTCAAAACATACATTAAGAGTGGTATAATATTAACCCAGAGTCTCGGAATACCCTAGACACAATTCGCATATCAATAGATTTCCAAGAAGATGGAAGGAGAGACCCCTGGTCCTGGAAAGACTGGATGTAGGGGAATGCCAGGACAGAGAAGCGACAGGGGGTTGAATGGGGAACAGAGGGAGGGAAGGGGGGCTTATGGGACTTTCGGGGAGGGAGGAAACAGAAAAGGGGAAATCATTTGGAATGTAAATAAAAAAACTTAGAAAAAAAACATACATTAAGAGACAGCACTGAAGAGAAGGCCCTATAAAGGGAGAGGGTATGGATTGGAGCCCACAGACAGAAAAGGGCCCAAAAAACAAATGCCAGAAGCTGGAGGTGCTATATTTACCTCCCTTTTTCAAGGCCCTGCATTCTTTCTTCAGCACCACAAAAAGAAAAAGGAAAAGCCAGGCTGGGGGACTAGATAGCCCATCTCTCTAATTGCAGCATACAGGAATGAGACATTTAAGAATGAGTTAAAGGCTAGCTTTGGCTACACTTTTGAGGCACACCTAAGCTACATGAAATGCTCTCTCCAAATGAACAACAACAAAAAAAAGCAAACCAAATAAGAGAATAAAAGAGAAAGACATACAGAGCAGCCCAATGCCACGTTACAGAAACAATTTGTCTTTCTTAGTGCCTCTCCTGACTGGCACAGGAAGATAAGTGATAATGGCAAAAAAAACCAAAAACAAAAACAAAAAACTTGGGTTCGCCAGGTTTTGTGGTACACCTTTAGTCTCAGTGTTCAGGAGGCAGAGGCAGGTGGATCTCTCTGAGTCTGAGGCCAGCCTGGTCTACAGAATGAGTTTCAAGACAGAGAAGGCTACACAGAGAAATTCTGTCCCGAAAACCAGAAAGAAAGAAAGAGAGAGAGAGAGAGAGAGAGAGAAAGGGAGAGAAAGAGAGGGGGGGAAGGAAGGAAGGAAGGAAAGAAAGAAGGATCTCCTGTCCTTTCTTTTGTTTTAGGGAGGAGTGTGTGTGTGTCTCTGTGTGTGTGTGTGTGTGTGTGTGTGTGTGTGTGTGTGTGTGTGTGTGTTCTCACTGACTTAGCTAGAGGATCAGCCAGCTCTGGGATCTATCTGAATCTGACAGTCCTCCCCTTTCTCTTGTCCTGAATTAGAGTTACAGAAATAGGACCAATGTACCCAGGTCTTGCCTAGGTTCTGGGGATCCCAACTCAGGTCCTCATGTTTGTGTGGCAAGCTTTTTACCAGCTAAGCCACCTCCCCAGCCTCTATTTATTTATTTTTGGGGATCCTAAATGGCCTGGAACCTGCTGTGTAAACTGGGCTTCCCTCTCCCTCCTAAGAGCTGAGATTACTGGTGTGCTCTGCTATGCCCAGAAAAAGAAAAGAAAAGAAAAGAAAAGAAGCCATTTCCCTTAACCAAATGCCAACAAATACACATTGAACACAGAGAGAAGCATTGTAGATATACCAGAGACCAAGCTGAACCAAGTACTTGTCTCCTGAATGTGTATTTTAGTGAGGAAAACAACTAAACATATAAATAGTTAATATATGATATATATGATAATAGTGAATAAATGATAAATGCTACAGAGATTAAAATCAGGATTAGAAAACAAAACAATAGCTGAGTAGTACTCCATTGCGTAAATGTACCACATTTTCTGTATCCATTCCTCTGTTGAAGGACATCTGGGTTCTTTCCAGCTTCTGGCTATTTTAAATAAGGCTGCTATGAACATAGTGGAGCATGTGTCCTTGTTATATGTTGGAGTATCTTTTGGATATATGCCCAGGAGTGGTATAGCTGGGTCCTCAACTACTCAGCTATTAAAAACAATGACTTCATGAAATTCTTAGGCAAATGGATGAAACTAGAAAATATAATCCTGCGTGAGGTAACCCAGTCACAAAAAAACACACATGGTATGCACTCACTGATAAGTGGATTTTAGCCCAAAAGCTCGGAATAGCCAAGATACAATTCATAGACCACAAGAAGTTCAAGAAGGTAGACTTGGGCTAGAGAGATGGCTCAGCAGTTAGGAGCTCTGATTGCTCTTCCAGAGGTCCAGAGTTCAGTTCCCAGCAACAATCTGTAATGAAATCTAATGCCCTCTTCTGATGTGTCTGAGGACAGTGACATTGTACTCACATACATAAAATAAATAATCTTAAAAAAAAAAGGAAAAAGAAGAAGGAAGACCAAAGTGTGGGTGCTTTGATCCTTCTTAGAAAGGGAAACAAAATACTCACAGGAGCAAATACACAGAGGCTAAGTGTGGAGCAGAGACTGAAGGAAAGGCCATCCAGAGACTGCCCCACCTGGGGATCCATCCTATACATAGTTACCAAACCCTATTGTGGGTACCAACAAGTGCTTGCTGACAGGAGCCTGATGTAGCTGTCTCCTGAGAGGCTCTACCAGAACCTGACAAATACAGAGGCAGATGCTCACAGCCAACCATTGGACTGAGCATAGGGTCCCCAATGGAGGAGCTAGAGAAAGGACTGAAAGAGCTGAAGGGATTTGCAACCCCATAGGAAGAACAACAACATCAACCAACAGGACCCCCCCAGAGCTCCCAGGGACTAAACCACCAACCAAAGAGTACACATGGAGGGCCCTATAGCTCTAGTCACATATGTAGCCAAGGATGGCCTTGTCGGACATTAATGGGAGGAAAGGCCCTTGGTCCTGTGAAAGCTCTATGCCCCAGTGTAGGGGACGGGCGGGGAAGCGGAAGTGGGTGGGTGGGTGGGGGAAATACCCTCATTGAAACAGGGGGAAGGGGGTGGGATAAGGAGTTTGCGGTGGGGTGGGGTGGGGTGGGGGGGACTGGGAAAGGGGATAACATTTGAAATGTAAATAAAGTAAATATCCAATAAAAAAAAAAGAAAACAAAACAAAATACTGGTGTGATCAAGAAAAGCCTCTGAAACCAAGTAAGAACTAAACAAGGGACCTCAGTGAGAGTCCAGGACCCTGGGACACACCTGCAAGGTCCCCACACATAGAAGCTGCTAGGCCTGTGTGGGTAGGAGGTAAAGTGGAAGAGGTGACTAGGGTCTAGGTCACATACAGCCTGGAGGCTTCAGGAAGGCTTGGCTTTTATTCCAAGTACAATGGGATGGGATTAAAAGGATTTCTGTTGTTGTTTTTGTTGCTTTTGAGAAGGTGTCTCAGTATGTGTCCCAGATGTCCTGACATTCACTAGGTCACCACACACAGCAATTAGAAAGTTTAAACCTGGAAGGGTGGGGACCTAACTTATGACAATTTAGTGTGTGTGTGTGTGTGTGTGTGTGTGTGTGTGTCTGTCTGTCTGTCTGTCTGTCTGTCTGCCTGCCTGCCTTTTACATGTGTATGTGTGCCAGTGGAGAACTGAAGAGGGCATCAGATCCCTCAGAGACAGATTACAGGTTGTTGTGACCCCACTGCTACAGTGTTGGGACCCCCGCTGACATGGGTGTTATGACTCCGCTGACATGGGTGTTGGACATGCACTTAGACTCTACAAGAATAGCAAGCTCTCTTAAACCCTGCTCTGTCTCTACAGCACCTGTGAATTTTAAGTCTCTCCTCGAGCTCAAAACCTACATTCTCATCCTTTCAATCGTTGGGATTACAGCTATGCTCCACTCTACCTAGTTTGATTTATGTTACGTTTTTTTAATTCTTAAAGTTGCATTCATTTGTGTGTGAGCAGGGGTATGTGGCCATGGTACACATGGGGAAATCGGAGGGTGGGGGGACAACTTGCAGGAGTTGATTTTACACCATATGAGTCACACGAGTCAAACTGCCTGATGTGGTGGGTGCTGGGAGCCAAACCTTGGTCATTTACAAGAATAGGAAGCACTCTTGACCTCCGTGCTAGCCAGTTTACATTATCAAAGCATCATTGTGTCTGCAGAAGACACACAGTGGGGAACAGAAACAGGGAAATGAGCAGAGAGACTTAGTCCAAGAAAGAGATGGGAAAAGCTTAGAGTAGAATCATAGCTAGCACTGTGAATGAATATATATCCATGAGTGTACATTTTGGAGAAGGCCAGAGATAGAGAGCAAACCCAGGGTCTCATGTATCCTAGGGTTTATCTGCTAAGTTATATCCCTATATATCCCTATCCCCCCCCTTCTAATTTAGTTTAAAACACAGCCACATAAAACAGGAGTGGTGTACAATTTCCTTGGTCTTAGTCCCAGAGGATTTTCAGAGGTGATTCTCTGAGTTTAAGACCAAGCTGATCTCCATTTCAAGTTCTAGCCTAGCCAAAGTTACACAGTAAGACCTTGTCTCAAAAAACAAAAAACTGCCTGGTGGTGGTGGTGGTAGTAGTGGTGGTGGCTCACGCCTTTAATCCCAGCACTCGAGAGGCAGAGGCAGGGGGATCTCTATGAGTTCCAGGCCATTTGGGTCTACAGAGTGAGTTCTGGGACGGCCAGGACTACACAGAGAAACCCAGTCTTGGAAAAACAACAACAACAAACAAAACAAAAAAAGCTCTTCCTAAATTGTCTAACCTAGCTTCAAGCATACACAAGCCTGCCTTGCGATGGGATTATAGCCATCTGCCACCTCAACGCCAGGACCTTCTACTGTTTTTAACTCTGGTACTAGGAAGCTGGAAATAAATGGTAGGTTTTAGCCTTGACTTCACATGGCTGGGAGGAAGATTCATTAATCCTCCCCACCTCCAGTCAAACAGAGGGACCAAGACTAGAAGGTGTTCCTTTCATCTGTTCCTTTTATCTTTATCTGTAGGTTGATAGTAGCTGTTCTTCCTGTAAAGAAAGAGGCCATTTTATTTGTTCTCTTGATTTTGTTGAGAGCTCAAAGCCAAACTTTGAACTTCTGGATAAATAAATCATTGTTTTTGTCTCCTTTTATCTCTGCAAAGTTTTGGGGAAAATAAAAAGTGTAGTACAGAGCTGCCTCCAAGACACTGTTGTTACACAGCCAGATGGGGAAACTCGAGGATCAGAGGCCAGGTTCAGAGGGGAGATCACCTGGAAACACTTTGGCCTTTTGGGGGTTTTGGCTAAGGATACTCAGCCAAAACCTGTCCAGTCAAAATCAAACCAGACCACTATTGGTTCCTTTCTAGGGACAGACAACGCCAGAGAATCCCGACAGTATCCTCAGAATGGAGTGTGGAGACCATGGTAGAGTTCTTAAGATGGGAAGATGGTTGCAGAATTTCATGGATTCTTTTGTCCTTAAACTAGGCTGACCCCCATGCCAGTCTGATTCTCTTTCCCTGTGCCCTGACACTCACACCGAGCCTAATGTGGGCCTTCTATAAGTGGCCCTCAAATCTCCCTCCAGGTCTGAACATTCCATAGCCGTGGTATTTGTACCTACATCTACCAATACTACCTAACTTGCCTCACACTCCCAAAAAGGCCCCTCAGATCTGGGCTGGAGCCACCGGAGACTCTTTGCGGCTCCAGCCTTGAGGCCCAACCCTTCGGAGCTTCTCCACTATGGTACTGCAGCTCCCAGAAGCATCTGCCGGACAGGGCAGGCCCAGAGACTTGAGGAATGGAGGAACCCTCAGCCAGTGGCGTGTTGCTGGGATCAGATGCATTATTTATGACTCCGGTGTCAGCGTGGCTCCCAGGCACCCAGGGAAATGGAAAGGCACTTGGGCCTGTGCTGATTAAACTAAATATTTAAACAGGAATGAGGAATTGAGGCAAAAACTATTTTTTTCTTCAGAAGGCAGACAGCGCCGGGCGGTGGTGGCGCACGCCTTTAATCCCAGCACTTGGGAGGCAGAGGCAGGAGGATTTCTGAGTTCGAGGCCAGCCTGGTCTACAAAGTGAGTTCCAGGACAGCCAGGGCTACACAGAGAAACCCTGTCTCAAAAAAAAACCAAAAAAAAAAAAAAAAAAAAAAAAAAAAAAAAAAAAAAAAAAGAAGGCAGACAGCATCACAAATGACTTCAAGGCCGAGGACCTAGTAAACACTAGATTGGAGGGGAAGGCTGGGGGCCCCTGGTCAAGGGCACTTCAAAGCAGAACTGTGGGCTTGTCGTAGGCCAAGGATTGAAAAATTACTGAGAATGAGACGGGGAGACACCAGGAGACACAAGGACAAAGCCAAGCTGAAGTTATATCCCTGGCTATGTTTTCCTTGCCCAGAGAACTCCTTGTCTTGGCAGAATATCTCCTTGTCTCAGAGATATTCTGAGCTGAGCAGTTGTGGGGCACACTTGCAATACCAGCCCTTGAGGGGCAGAGGCAAGTCAACTTTATGAATTCTAGGCTAGTCAGAGCTACATAGAATGTTGTTGTTGGCCGGGCGGTGGTGGCGCACGCCTTTAATCCCAGCACTTGGGAGGCAGAGGCAGGAGGATTTCTGAGTTCGAGGCCAGCCTGGTCTACAAAGTGAGTTCCAGGACAGCCAGGGCTACACAGAGAAACCCTGTCTCGAAAAACCAAAAAAAAAAAAAAAAAAAGAATGTTGTTGTTGTTGTTAATAATAATGATAAATAGAAAAAAGGAAAATGATGGTTTCAAGGCCACCCTTGGCTATTGTTTTAGTTTTGTTTCATGTTTCTGTGATAAAGTACCCAGGCAACTGCAACATGAAGGAATAAGAGAGAAAGGGTTTTATTTTTAATTTTATATACATATATATTATATAATATATATAATTTTTTTTGCTCATAACTGCACATTATGGTCTGTCATTGTGAGCAAGCAGAATGGCGGGAACTGAAGCAGCTAGTCACATTACACCACAGTCAAGGGCAGACAGAATGAACGCATGTACACTGGCCAGTGCTCAGCTCAATTGCTCCGCTTTTACACAGCTCCAAATACCTTACCTAGGGAATGGTGCCACCCATAGAGGGTAAATCTTCCCATCTTAATTAATGTAACCAACACAATCCTCCATAGACAGGCCCAAGGCCAACCTGACTTGACAGTTCCTCATGGAGTCTCTTCTCAAGTGATTCCACATTGTGTCAAGTAGACAATCAAAATCAACCATCACAGCTGCATAATGAGTTTGAGACCAGCCTGGGCTACATGTTCTACTGTGTTTGTCCATCTCCTACATAAAAGCCCTTCTGTTTTCAGGATCATGGGGTAATTGCCAACCGTTCACCAGCCCTCTTGTCTTGATTCTCCTGATTCCACAGGACCTAGGTCCTATTCAGCAAGCTGACCTGTACCCTCTACACAGATACACAAAGGGGCCCAAGGCAGAGCAGATGGAGGATGGAGCTAACTCCCCCAATAAGAAAAATCCAAGTTTCTCTAGATTTGAGGAAATACAAAATATAAGAAGGAAATTACAAGTAACAATGGCCTGCCATCTTTTTTCCTCAGTTAAATAAATAAATAAATAAATAAGCCTGGCAGTGTTGGCGCACGCCTTTAATCCCAACACTTGGGAGGCAGAGGCAGGTGGATTTCTGAGTTCGAGGTCAGCCTGGTCTACAAAGTGAGTTCCAGGACAGCCAGGGCTACACAGAGAAACCCTGTCTCGAAAAACCCAAACAAACAAACAAACAAACTCACACTGGGCCGTGGTGACTTACACCTTTAATCACAGCACTCAGAAAGCAGAGACAAGTGCATCTGTGTGAGTTCTATGCCAGCCTCCAGCTAAAGAAAGAGAGTTCCAGAGGGGCCAGGGATACACAGAGAAATCCTGAAACCCTATCTCAAAAACAAAAACAAAACACAAAGACAAACAAACAAAATCCCAAAGCGCTAGTTCATTTGTCCTGTGCCTGTATTTGTGTGCCGGCTCCACGACACAGTCTGAGAGATTTGTTCTTCCCTTCAGTCACATGGGTTCTAGGGATTAAACTCAGGTGGTGGGATCTGGCAAATATTTTACCCACTGAATCGTCTCAAGAACTGGCTTTGGGTTTTTTTGTTTTGTTGTTGTTGTTGTCGTTTTTTAAGTAGGATCTTATATATCCAAGTTTGGCCTTGTATTTCTTACCTCCCTCCGCTACCTCCTAAACACTCTGGGTTACAGGCTTGTGCTGAGCCACCTGGCCTTTCCCCTCCCTGTGTGACCTCTCCACAGCAGTCACTGTCCCCAACCCCCCAAGGATGTGCTTTTTCTCAGTCCTTGCGTACACAAATGCCCTTTTCTTTCTCTCCCAGGAGGACAGCTGAGACAGGCTGACATTTTCCAAATTAACTTTTATAAGAACTTAGGGAATAATTGCAGAAAATGCAAGTGCATAAGTTCAGTTCAGTTCAACATTTATGGAGAGTCTGATGTTTAGTGTCACACTCTGGATTGCAGTGATAAATGGAACACAGTTCCAGGAGTGGTGGAGCCTGCCTGCTATCTAAAAAAGAGGCAGGCGTGGGGGCCAGACTGCTTATAATCAGGGAAGATAAGGGCCACAGCTACCCAGAGCAGTTAGCAAGTGTGCTGTGTGTGCAGGGGTCGCCAGGAGGGCCTTTCTGAAGGTGACATTCCAGTAGAGTTGTCTTTATTCCTCCTGTTTTGGTGTATTTGGTTTTGACTGTGTTTTTCCTAGGTTTTATGACAGAGGGTTTTGTTTGATCGTTTGGGTTTTGTATTTGGTTATTGAGACAAGGTTTTACTCTATAGCCCTGGCTGGCCTGGATTCCCAGAAATCCTTCTGCTTCCTAGTGTAGGGATTATAGAAGTACATCACCATGCCTAGCAGACAAAGGAGCATAAACGAAATGAAAAACCAACCTGACCAGATTTGTATTGAAGACATGTGAAAGTAGACTTATCATCATCATCATCATCATTGACATTGGCATAAATGCCAAAGTGTGTGCACTTGTGAAGGTCACAGAACCAACTTTACGGACGTAATTCTCTCCTTACATAGATCCTAGGGATTGAACTCAGGTTAGCACACTTGTGTAGCAAGCACCTTTTCCTTCTGAGCCATCTCACTGACTGTAGTCTTAGAGACAGGAATTCCTGACCTCCTACCTCCACCTCCCCAGCGCTGCAACGATAAATGCTGTGCTAGGATCAAACCTGGAAGCTTCACCCAAGGTAGAGTTAATGTCCTCAGCTTCATAGGACCTGGAGTCACCTAAGTCACCTAGGAGACGAGCCTCCAGGCACGCCTGTGAGGAGTAATTAGGTCCAGAGCATGCCTGTGAGTAAGTTCCTGGGTGGGGGAGGGGACACTAAAAGCAATACGGTTTCCTTTGGGCTGGGTCCTAAACTCAATAGAAGAGGAAAATCTAGCCAAGGAGGAATGCCACACGCCCAGCTGACTTGAATTTCCTGTAGTGACAACCTCTGGACTAGGGAGCTCACGTAAACTTTTTTCTTTTGAGTTACTCTTGACAGTTTATTGCAGCAGCAGCAGCAGCAGCCGCAAGAACAACAACAACAAAAGACACCCACTCAAGAATAATCTCCCCCATCCCCTTCTCCTAAATTTGGTGGTTTTAGTGATGGAACATGGTTTGAGAATGAAGTTATGTGAGATTTCTGAATGCTTGTGAGAAAATTCCAAGAAAACAAGACAAGAGTCTTGTGACCTTGGTGTCTTCGGAAAACATGAAACTGGTTTTGGATTCTACATTCTCCCCCCTCCTAGGTGTAGCAGATAGAAGTGGTAAACGTTTTAGTTTTGTTTTTGAGACAAAGTATCCTGGCCTTGAACTTGATCTGTAGCTGTGAATGACTTTGAACTTGTCGATCCCTATGATTTTACATCCAGGGTAGTGGGATTACAGGTTTGCTCTCCCACACCTAGCTTTTATCCAGTCTTTCAATCAAGCTCAGCCCTCTACCAACTGAGCTATATCCCCAGCCTCCCAAGGCTTAAAGTCAACAGAAGGCAGGAAGGGGTTGTACGGCAGTAGTAGAGCCCACCTGGCATGCACACACAGCCCTAGGTCCCATCTCCTGCACCATAAGCAAGAAAAACAGCAGAAATATTCCCACAGAGGCTTCAGTATAGTTCTGCAGAAGGGCAATTGCCTGACGTGCAGCCACAGGTTCAATCCTTAGCACCCAAAATATAATTAAATTTCATTTTAAAATATGTCGAGCCAGGCATGCCTTTAATCCCAGCATGCTGGAGGCAGAAGCCATTGGATCTTGTGAATTCAAGTTTAGCCTGGTCTACATAACAAGTTCCAGGCTAGCCAGAACTACATTGAAAAACCTGGGGGTGTTGTTGTTGTTGTTTTGTTGGTGCTGTTGTTTTAAAGAGAAAAAGAAAGTTTGTTACCGGAAAACTAGACCTCATTGCCTAAGTTCCGTTTTCCCTTTTGGGGGAACCCGTCTATGAGGAGGACAGTATTACTGCCTTCAGACAGAAGAAATTCCAGCTGTCAGGGTTGGAGAGAGGCTCAGACCTGGGTCTCCAGAACCCACACGGGGACTCACAGTTCTCTCTAACTCCAACTCCAGGGGACCTTGATGCACACACCACCTCCTGAACATATACATAACCTAAAATGAAATAAATCTTTAAAAAAATATAGCTCTATGAGTCCTAAAAGATGAGGTTATCAGACCTGATAAATACGTAATGTAATAATGTGGTTATTTGTGGTCATTTCATTTATTTTATTTGTAGTGTGTGTGTGAGAGAGAAATCGGACAGGGAGAGGTGTACATGTCAGGTGCCCACTGAGGCCACAAGAGGGCATTGGACCTCAAGGAGCTGGAATTGCAGGCAGTTTTGAGGTATCTAAATGGGTGCTGGGAACCAAACTCAAGTATCCCAGAAAAACAGTGTGCTTTTAGCCACTTAGCCATCTTTCAAGCCCCTGTTTGTTTAAACACTACTGTTGACTGAACCCAGGGTTTCCTTTCCAGTCTGCTAAACAAATGCAAATTCATTTTCTCTCTCTCTCTCTCTCTCTCTCTCTCTCTCTCTCTCTCTCTCTCTGGAACTGAGTCATATCCCATATCTGTAGGCACCTTTTTTTTTTACTTATTCACTTTACATCCTGCTCCTTGCCCCCCTCAAGATATAGGCATCTTTTACATACATTTTATTTTGAGACCCAGTTTCCCAAAGTTGCCCAGGTTGGCATGAAGGTATACTGGAATCCAGTCAGACCTTAAACCTCCAATCCACCTACCTCATCCAGCTAAACAGCTGGACTTACAGACCTACACTAGCAGGTCTGGTTCCGGAAGTGGAAACATTAAGGGTTCTTTAGAAAGCCAGTTGTATTGGATGGTGTTTTGCTGGAGCAAACACGTGAAGGAACTTTTCGTTAAAATGGGCACAGGTGAAAGACTAAGGCAGACTTGTGAAGGAACGTTTCACTGAGGCAGACACAGGGGAGAGGATGTTCTACTAAAGCAAACAGGTGAAAGGACATGTGATGAAAGATTCTTTCCTAACAACACGAATGTATTAGTTCGCCTTACATGGTGTAGCTGAACTGCATTTGTCAGGACTCCATAGAGAGAAATGCACCAAAAAACTTCTGATGGTGTGCTGCAGTTTCTTGCTGCTTCTGTGGCTTTGGGCTGATTGGCAGAGTGATGTCAGCAGAGATAGACACGCGTGCTGAGGCAAGACAAGTGCTGAGATAAGACCTGTGGAGGACATGTGATGTTTGGAGAGTATAAATAGGACTCACAGTGATGGAGGCAGACCTAGGCTTGCTTATAGAGCTAGCTGTGCAATGCTTGTTGGTCTGGAGTCTTTGCTGATCTTTGCTTTCCCGAGAGAGGCACAGTGAAGAACTTCTTCTGATGTCCCTCCTGGCTCCCCTGCTGACCCGTGCCAAGGCTGAAGTCTGGCTGTCTCTGCTAGGTAGTGCCACCACTGCTGATTTGTGTTTGCTATCCCAGATGTACCGAACTGGACTGCAGGCGTATCCATGAAGTGTTTTTGAGCATATCGAGCTGCCACTGCTGACTTATGAACTGAACTTACAATTTCCAGACAACACAGACAGGGGTTGCTCTAAAGAACCTTTCTAAGCAGGTCCACTTCCCCATATCCTTTTTTTCCCACTACCTCCGGTGGGTGATGAGCTAAAAGAGAAATTTAAAGTGTTTAAGAACCATCCTTAAAAATAGGTTTAGAAAAAAATTAAAGTTACAGGTTCCTATACAATTCTTATCAAGAAGAGAAGAGATGAATATTTGTGGGCTCCTAATAGATTTAGTTACTTACTTATAGGCACAGTACTTGAGAAAGTAGTTATCCAAGCCTGGAAGACTACCAGAGTGTAAGAATTGGTAGATTTGTCTTTCTTTTGCTGGGAAGTAGAGGGTTGTTTTACTGTTAGTGATTGCATACGTGTTTAGTTTTGTTTTATAACATCTTATTTACTTTTGAGACCAGGCTGGTCTCAAACTCACAGAGATCCACTTACCTCTTCCTGCTAAGTGCCGGGACCAAAGGTACCACACTCAGCGTCCTCCATTTTTTTCTTCATCAAAATAGCACTCCTCTTAGGCCTCTGAAGAATTAGCTGAGAAACAAACCTATTGATGAGTGCATATCGTTAACTAGACAAGGAATACTAGGCATTACTGGGAAACTGTGTGTTTGTTGCTGGGAATTAAATGCAAGGGCTGAAGTAAGGGAGGCAGAGAGTGTACCTCTGAGCTACAACCCACAGCTACTTAATATGCCGCTCAGGCTGGCCTGGAACTCAGAGCAGTCTGTAGAGACAAAAGGCCAAAAATCAAAGCAAAATCTCATATTTTAACAATCAGGCCACAAACCAGGTGTGATGGAATGCACACATTATCCCAGCACTTGGGAAGTGTAGAGACAGGAGGGTCATGGGTTCAAAGCAATTCTTAGCTACATAACAAATTTGGCACCAGGGAGGGATAGGGTGTTTGGGGAGTTTTTGTTTTATTTTTGTTCTTTTTTTTTTTTTTTTTTTGAGACAAGCTGTCATGTAAGGCAAGCTGGCCTTGAGTAGCCAATGATAATCCCCTGATCTTTGTGTTTCCATACAGCAAGAACACATTGGGCCACAGGAGAACCTGTCTTTTTAAAAATAAATAAATAAATACAAAAACAAAAAGGGGGGAGGGGGCTAGAGAGATGGTTCAGCAATTAAGAGCACTGACTGCTCTTCCAGAGGTCCCGAGTTCAATTCCCAGCAGCCACATGGTGGCTCACAGCCATCTGTAATGGGATCCGATGTGTCTGAAGAGAACAACAGTGTATTCACATGCATAAATTAAATAAATAAATCTTTTTTAAAAACACCACCACAACAAGAATAAACAAACAAAAACCCAATGTCTTAGTTAGTTTCTGCATAAAACATCATGACCAAGAAGCAAATTGGGGAGGAAAGGGTTTATTCAGCTTACACTTTCCACACTGTTGTTCATCACCAAAGGAAGTCAGGACTGGAACTCAAGCAGATCAGGAAGCAGGAGCTGATGCAGAGCCCATGGAGGGATGTTCCTTACTGGCTTGCTACCCCTGCCTTGCTCAGCTTGCTTTCTTATAGAACCCAGGACTACCAGCCCAGGGATGGCACCAACCATAAGGGACCCTCTCCCTTTGATTACTAATTGAGAAAATGCCTTACAGCTGGATCTCATGGAGGCATTTCCTCAAGGGAGGCTCCTTTCTCTGTGATAACTCCACCTTGTGGTTTTGACACACAAAAACCAGTCAGTACACCCAACTAGGTCATGATCATTTGGAGCCTTGGTGATCTGTGATGTCTTACATAGACATCTTGACCTTAATACCTAATGGTTCACAGAGCTTTCCACAGCTGGTCAGTTTCAAAGCAACAACTTACTCTGAAAGATTTAACACCCAGCTGATAATGAGATGCCTACCCACATATGGACTCCACACAGTAAGCTCTGGAGCTAAGACCAAGTAATTTCCCCTCAACTGCTATAGAACTTCGCTCCCTCTTGGCAGGGCAAGCTCTCTGGGAGCTCACCCACTGCCCTTTTCCTTCCCTCCTGTTCTTCTCTCTTCCCTTCAGTATTGTAGTTGGAACTGAACCCAGGACTTCCTACATGGTGGGTAAATGCTCTATCAATCTTTCACATTTAAAAACTATTTTTATGTGCATGGGTGTTTTACCTGTATGTATGTATGTACGCATGTATGTATGTATGTATGCATGTATGTATGTATGTATGCATGTATGCATGTATGTATATATGTATGTATGGGCACCACGTGCATGCCTGGTGCCTGCAGGGGGTCAGAAGAGGGCACTGGACCCCTGGAATGAGTCACAGTTAGTAGTGAGCCACCATTCAATCTGGTGGAGAACAGATTCCCGCTAAATACTCTTGACTCCAGCCATCTCTCCAGGACCTCCCCCTGTCCCTTGTAACGTGGAGAGTCGCAGGTTGCTAAGCTGCCAAGGTTGGCCTTGAACTCATTCTGTAGCCCAGGATGGCCTACCTAGGATCCACATATGTCAAACTCCTGATTATCTGGGGTTGTAGGCCTCAGTTCCCAGGGCTGTCTGTCTGCTGCTTTCATGCAGTATGTTTTAGTAAATGATCTTTGTCTATTTGTGCCTTTGATAGATTTCTTTTTTTTTTTTTTTTTTTTGGTTTTTCGAGACAGGGTTTCTCTGTATAGCCCTGGCTGTCCTGGAACTCGCTCTGTAGACCAGGCTGGCCTCGAACTCAGAAATCTGCCTGCCTCTGCCTCCTAAGTGCTAGGATTAAAGGCGTGCGCCACCACTGCCCGGCTGATAGATTTCTTTTATAGTGTGCCTCAAAAGGCCTTCCATACCCACCCTGTCTACAGGGTATAGCTCCCCTACTTTAACCACTTAAGTGTGGGGTATTACAAATGTAACCACCATGCCTAACTTGAAATTCTGCCTTGGCAGGGGTAGGGATGGGGTGGGGGCGGTCAGTACTGGGAATTGAACCTGGTACCTTGATCAAGCACCCCTTACCATTTCGATCTATGTTCCTAGCTCCTTTTGTTGTTGCTGTTCATGTTGCTTTTAAATTTATTTATTCTTTTTAATTTCAAGACAGAGTCACACTGAGTTGCCCAGGCTAACCTTGAACTTGTTCTGTAGCCCAGGCAGACACAGACCTTGTAATTCCTTGCCTTAGCTCTCTGACTAGGCTAGGGTTTCAGGCCTGCATATCCATGCTGGGACAAGGTCTAATGTTGCCCAGACTGGCCTAAAACGGGTTCTAAAACCAACCTCACAGACCTGCACCTTAAGCTTCTGCTCCTCCCTCTACTTCCAGTACTGGGATTAGGGGTGTGTAGCACCATGCCTGCTGCCTGCTGAGGACCAAACCCAGGGCTTCTGCATGCCTGGGAGGCAGCAGCCCGCTGAGCACATCTCCATCCACAAATCAGTGCACATATAGTTTTGTTTTGTTTTATTGAGACAGGTTCTCATTATATATCTCTGACTGTCTTGGGACCCACTCTGTAGACTAGGTTGGCCTTGAACTCACAGAGATCGGCCTGCCTTTGCCTCCCAGGTGGCAAGCTTAAAGGCATACACTATGCCCAGCTCCAGAAGTCATTCATTCACTCATTCATTCATTCACCTTAGTGTTTAAGAGGGGATATAGTTTTATTTATTTATTTTAGTATTTAAGAGAGGATATAGTTCTATTCATTCATTCATTTTAGTATTTAAAAGGGGGTATAGTTCCATTTATCTACTTATTTATTTATTTACTTTAGTATTTGGAGGGGATACAGTTCCCTGAAACTGGAGTTACAGGAGGCTGTGAGCAACCCAATATGGTTGCTGGAATTGAACTCTGATCCTCTGCAAGAGTAGCAAGTGCTCTTAATCACTGAGCCATCTCTCCAGCCTCCCCCCCCCCGAAATTTTTAATAAATCATAATATGTTATACTTTCATCACAATAATTTATGTACTTATTTTTAGATATTTGAGATGGTCTCACTTTGTAGCTGAGAAATCACTATGTTGATCAGGTTGGTCTCAGGCTAGCCTCAAACTCACAGAGATCAGCCGGCTTCTTCGAGGATTAAAGGTGTTGTAAAACCACCATACCCAGCAAAAATCGTTTTTGCAAATTAGGGGAACTTAAATAGCAAAGACACAAATATAAAATGAGCAGTTTTCTCAGACCGAGTTTGTTGGTCCAAAGGTTGTCCCATCTCTCGGGAGCCTGCACCTTCCTTTCCTTACACAACCCTGTCTCCACTGGAGCCAAGAAGTCTGCTGGCCGAAGAGTCAACAGGAGGGACACTGAGGGAGGGAGGCAGGAAGCTTGAGCCTCCAGGGCTCCCTCACTCAGCCCGGGTTCAGGGCAGACTCCTCTCCTCATGAGATTTCCTTTTTTAAAGACATGAAGTTAGTTTGCATAAACAATAGACTCCTCACCATGATAGCTAAGGTGCCAGGCCACTAAAGGCTGTGGGTGCCAGCCTGAAAGGAAATTTACTGCAGGAGACAACAGGGAGCCGCCGAAGGATGTCAAGCAAGAGTGTGGCAAGCATTTTAGAAACACCCACAGAAGAGACTGGAAGGACAAATTAGAGAAGAAAAGCAAGACAGTAGAGAGTCCACTTCTATTTGATTTTTATTTCATTTTATTTTGTTGGTTTTGGTTTTCGAGACAGGGTTTCTCTGTGTAGCCCTGGCTGTCCTGGAACTCACTCTGTAGACCAGGTTGACCTCAAACTCAGAAATTCTCCTGCCTCTGCCTCCCACGTACTGGGATTAAAGGCGTGTGCCATCACTGCCCAGTGATTTTTAATTTTTTAATTAAAAAATTTATTATCATCAGCCTATGTGTGTGTGAATATATATGTGTATATGTGTGTATGTGTGTGTGCATATGTGTGTATGTGCATATGTATGTGTATGTTTGTATCTACATCTGTATGTATACATATATATATGTATATGTGCATATGCAAGTATATATGTGTGTGAATGTGTGTGTATGTGTGTGAATGTGTGTACATGACTATATGTGTGTATGTATGGGATGTGTACATAAGTGTGTTTGAGTGTGTATGTATATGTATATGTGTATATGTGTCTGTATGGGTATATATGTGTACATTTGTGTGTGTATGTGTATATATATGTGTATGTATGGGTGTGTATATGTGTATGTATATATGTGTATGTGTCTGTATGGTGTGTAGATGTGTATGTATATATGTGTACATGTGAATGTGTATATATGTGTGCATATATGGATGTCTGTGTGTGTGTGTGTGTATGGTTGTGTGATGCATGAGAGTGCATGTTCCACAGTACCCATGCAGTCAAAGGACAACTTTTAGGAGGCGTTCTCTCCTCCCACTGTGGGGCCCAAGGCGTTGAACTCAAGTCACCAGGCCTGTACAGCACTTTTCTCAGAAGAAACTTTTCATTAGTCCCTTGTTTTCTTTTCTGAGACAAGGTCTGTCTGAGGTTAGGTAGCCGAGGCTGGACTAGTGCTCATTCTCTACAGTCTCATTTATCTGGAGTTTCTTCTTGTTATTGGAATAGAGTTTCACTCTATAGCCTAGGCTGACTTCAGATTCACTATGTAGTCCAAGGGCTGGCACTAGAACTCATGACAATCCTCCTGCCTCAGCCTCCTAAGTGTTGAGGTTTACAACTCTGTGTTATTATGCCCCGTTATAAGTCCAATTTTAAAGAATTTTTTAAAATATATTTTCTAGAATCAGGCATAGTGACGATCTCTACCTTTAATGCCAGCACTCATGAGGCAGAGACAGGAGATGTCTTTGAGTTTGAGGCAGCCTCACCTCCATAACAAGTTCCAGTTTAGCTAAGGCTACATAGTGAGACTGTGTCTCCAAAAACCATATATGTACATGTGAATTAACTTGGTCCTATGGTTGTTATGCTTTTTTTTTTTGAGGAACCCCCAAATTGATTTTCATAATTGTGTATTAATTTGCACTTTCAACAACATGAACAAGGACGTGTTCCTCTTTCCCATCTCCTTTGGTGTCAGACTTCTCCCTACAACCCCCATCCTCCTTCAACCAGCTCTGTAGACCAGGCTGGCCTTGAACTTTCAGAGATATGCCTGTCTCTGCCTTCAGAGTGCTTAATCGACTGCTTCATGAGAGCCATTCTGACTTGGTGAGATGGTGTCATAAAGTAGCTTTAATTTGCATTTCCTGATACTAAGGAAATTGAATACTTTTAAAAATAGTTATGTGGCAATTTGTCTTTCTTTTGAAAAGGGTTCATTAGCCCCTACCCCCCACACACAGCTAGTAAAGATTTTCTCCCTCCTGTGGGCTGTCTGTTTGCCTTGCTGAATTTGTTGTTGTTGTTGTGTAGAAACTTGCTAATGTCATGTCGTCTCATTTGTTGATTCTTTGGTTAGTTCCTGTGCTCTTGATGCTCTCTTCAGAAAGTTCTTGCCTACCCCAACATCTGAAGAGTATTCCTTATGGTTTCATCTAGAAGTTTCAGCATTTCAGGCTTTAAACTTTTTTTTTTTTTTTTTTTGGTTTTTCGAGACAGGGTTTCTCTGTGTAGCCTTGGCTGTCCTGGAACTCACTCTGTAGACCAGGCTGGCCTTGAACTCAGAAATCCTCCTGCCTCTGCCTCCCAAGTGCTGGGATTAAAGGCGTGCGCCACCACTGCTCGGCTATTTCAGGCTTTAAATTAAGGTCTTTGACTCACTTCAAATTGAATTGATTTTTGCGCAAAGAGAAAAATATGAATCTAATTTCACTCTTGTGCAGGTGAATATCCAGTGTTGCCAGAAACATTTGTTGAAAAAGCTGTCATTTTCTGCTGCATGTTTTTGCCTTCTTTGTCAAAAATTAAGTGGCTGTAACTTGACTGGTTTATTTCCAGGTCTTTCATTCTGTCCCACTGGTGTACCTGTACCTGTGTGTTTCTTTTGCCAGGACACATCTCTTTATCGAGACAGCTTTGCAATATATATATATATATATATATATATATATATATATATATATATATTGGAGACAGGGTTTCTCTGTAGTCCTGGCTGTCCTGGAACTCACTCTGTAAACCAGGTTGGCCTAGAACTCAGAGATCCGCCTGCCTCTGCCTCCCAAGTGCTGGGATCAAAGGTGTGCGCAACCACTGCCCGGCTGTGTTCTTATTCCTTAAGACAGCTTTCATTAGCTGGGCAGTGGTGGTACATACCTTTATTCCCAGCACACAGGAGGCAGAGGCAGGTGGGTAGATCTCTGTGAGTTTGAGGCCAGCCTGGTCTGCAGAGTGACTTCCAGGACAGCTTGAACCACTCTGAGAAACCCTGTCTTGAAAACAAAACAAACAAACAAAGATTGCTTTGGCTATTCATGGTTTTTGTGGTTGTTGAGGTGTGGGAATCGCTGCATAAACCTCTCAGACACCAATCTCAGTCAAACAAGGCCGGTTTATTGATTAGTCAGGGACGGAAAGCAGACCTAGAAGCTAAACTGCAACCCAAAGCCATAATCGTACAGAGCCTTTAAGCCTAGAATCCATGAGTATCTGTGTCAAGTTATCCCACCAGTCAGGATTTAGGGATAGGGGACTTCCTTAGGAACATGTCTTTGTTGTTCATTTACCGTGTTCCCATTGATTGGGTATTCAACTGTGGCTGGGTGATTTGAGTTGCCTTGTCAAACATTCATGTCTTAACTTGACAACCAGGGTGGGACTTGTCTACCATTCATGTCCAAACATGACTTGCCAACCAGGATGTCAGTTACTCACATACATGTCTCTTTCTGCCAAGTAGGATGTCAGTTCCCAGGGAGGTCTTGGGAACTTAAACTTTACTTGATCACTACTCAAGATGGAAGTCTTATTCTAAATGACTTCTTATATTGGTGCAGGTGTCTCTCTTATGTTGGGGTCCATCCTAGAGGTAGCTTAGAAAGGCAAAAACCATAAAAGCTCATACATAGGTTCAGGAAGTGCTGCCTGGCGGTTGGTTCCCATCCAAGCTTATCATGGATAACTATACAAAGCAGTTCTAGCTGGCCTCTATTGTGATTGTTTTCCAAAAACACTAAAGCACAGAACATAACAGAATGTGCAATCAACTCAGGCATGAGAAAGTTTCCTAGTAACAGCAGTAACAGCATAAAATGACTGGCTAGACGGACAACAATTACTCAGACCTTAACAGTGGTTCCATAAGAATCAAAGGATTGTTTTCTCTAGATCTGTGAAATATGTCATCGACATTGATGGATATTGCATTAGGTATGTGGTGGGTTAATTTTGCTGTAGAGCCAATATTAATTCTACCATTCCAAGAACGTGGAAGGATTTGCTGTTATCTTGCGTTTCTGACTTCCATTTTCAATGTCTGGACATTTGGGGGGAGGAGGTGATTCTTTTTTGAAACAGGGTTTCTCCATTATGTAGCTCCAACTGTCTTGCAACTTTCCATGTAGATCAAGTTGGCCTCAAACTCGCAGAAATCTGCCTGCCTCTGCCTCTTGTGGGCTGGGAATAAAGGTATGCACCACCACCGCCCAGCTAGCCAAAGCTGTCTTAAGGAATAAGAACACGACTGGAGGGATCACAATACTCCACTTCAAATTATACAGATCTGTCTGCCTCTGCCTCTTGAGGTTAAAGGTATGACCATGCCCAACTTGTCGGGATGTTTAGCACTCCTTAGGTGTGTTCCTAGGTACTTTGGTTTTTGAGATAGAGTTTCTGTCTGTAACCTGGCTGTCCAGGAATTCCCTTTGTAGTATTGGATTTCAGACATATGACAAGGGAATGAGCTGCCCCTTGTCTTACCAAAGCAGCCATAGCCTCCAGGTTCTCCCAGCATCCCTTAGTCCCAAATTGACATACCCTGCCCCCAATCCTGAACTTTCCAGCCCATGACCTGGGCTGCCTTTCCCCTAGAGGCTCTTCCTCATATAATCCAGACATTTTTGTCTCTCCCTTCCTTCTCTGTTCTTCTCCCCTTTTCCCTTCTCTCTCTCTCCAGATGCTTTCTCTCTTTCTCTTCTCCCTCTCCTATGTCTCTCTCCCCATGGCAATGTTCTTGGCCTTGGTCCTTAGGGTCACTGACCAAGAGAAGTTTCCCAGTAAACCTGCTTTTATATACTCTGGGTACATCAATCTGACCTTCAACTTACAGAGATACGCCTGCCTCTGCCCTCCCAAGTGCTGGGACTAAAGACATATGCCATCATTACCCAGCTTTTTAAAAATTAAATAATAAATAATTTATGTATTCAAGTACACTGTTTCCCTTCAGACACACCAGAAGAGGGCATCTGATCCCATTACAGATGGCTGTGAGTGAGGTTGCTGGGAACTGAGCAGTCAGTGCTCTTAACTGCTGGGCTATCTCTCCAGCTCTCAGCTTTTATTTTTTTAAAGCTATTACTAATGGGATATTTTCCCTCATTTCTTTCTCTAAAAGTTTTGTAGAGTATCCACCAGAGAAGACTACTCAGACATGGGTTTAAACCAATAAAAAGTATTAGATGGCTAGCACAAAACTACATGCTAGGTTGATACATCTCAATTAGCAAGAACAGTTAGCAAGAAACATAGGCTAACAAAAGCCAAAGAGCAAGACTTCAGAGATTTAAGGACTCGGAGACTTTCTGAGAACCATTGATTTTGATGGAATAATTTTTTTTGGGGGGGGGGACAGGGGGTACTGTCTGTGTGCTGAGTTTTAAGGCCTGAATGGTACTTTCAACATGGCGTTAATTGTGCTAAGTTTTGGGGCCTACTGAGATCGGGGGAGGGGGGCTGTTACAAGAGTGCATTATTAGTGTAAATGAAGGTTACTACTTTATACTGATTTTTTTCAACCTGTAACTTTACTATGTTTATTAAACCTAAGATTTCTCTACTAGATTCTGTTGCAGGAAATATTAAAAAATTAGTGGAACCATCATGTTCCCACGCTTGTGCTGTCAACAGCTGACCTGTTTTTATCTCTTGGAGATTCTGACCCAGAACTCCGCAGTCTCTCCACCCAGCTCTCCAGGTTCCCACTGGCAGGTCACTACCACGCCAACCCCATGCTTCAAATCCCCCACAGCCTTTGCGGCGCACATCTGGCAAACACACACTTTGCCGCTGTACCTTTCTCTCTTGAACCCAGACGAGTTGCTGCCATGAAGGAAAACACAACACAAACTTAGTTCAGAAACAATGGTTACTCAATCTCTGAGCGCAACAACTAAAACCTAATCTTGTAAGCCTTATTAAATCTGATTCATCTGGTGGCAAATCCTTGCAGATCCACCATGATACTGGGAATCTCTAGCAGCTACATCTTACCCATATGCTGTCCCCTTTCCAAAAACACCTGACTCTCTCCCGCATCCTCTCTTCCTCCTTCCAACCCAGAAGTCACGCCTACTCGCCCAGTTATTGGCTCCTTTATTCATTAGGGGCTTGGTTCACAAGAACCTGAACATGTGACTCATTCCTCATTCCAGAAAGCCTCTCCCAGGAGAGCATAATTAACATAAAATACAAACAGCACAGAGCTATCCACAACATGATCCTAATGGGTCTTTTAAGTATAGAATCATGCCATCTGCAAATAAAACTAGTTTTACTTCTTCTTTTTCTATTTTTATGCCTTTTATGTCTCTCTCGTCAAATTGTTGAAGCTAAGACTTTAAGTAGCATATTAGATAAGAAAGGAGAGAGAGGGCATCCTGGTGTCATTCCTAAATGTACAGAAAATGGTCAGGTTGTCTTCTTCCACTTGGAATGAATGATATTGGATGTAGGTTTGATGGTATAGCCTTTGACTGTTCCTAACATTTCTGGGACTTTCATCATGAAGGCATATTGAACTGCCCAATGCTTTGAGCATCATTCTGGATGACCGTGTGTCTTCTATCAGTTAGTTTGTTTATACGGTACTTCACACTTCCTGATTTACATGTTGAACCAACCTTGCATCTCCACAGTGAAGCCTGCTGTCCCATGATGTATGATCTTTGTTCCTGAATTTAGTTTGAAAGTATTTTTTTGGCAGATTTTGTGTTTGTCTATATTCATCAAAGTCATTGACCTGTAGTTTTCTTTTTGCAGTGGTCACCTGGCTTTGGTATCAGAATAACACCGGCTTTATAGGATAAATTTAGTACTGTTCCTTCCTTTCTATTTTGTGGAGCAAGTTAAAAAGAATCGATATTAAATCTTCTTTGAAAGTTTGGAAGAATTCAGCGGTGAATCTGTCAGGACCTGAGGGGAGAATTTTGATTTCAGCTGCAATCTCATGGCTTGTAATGGATCTGTTAAAGTTATTTATGCTTTCCAGCTTTAATCTCGGTAGGCCCTATGCATTTAGAAATTCATCTGGTTCTTCTAGGTTTTACAGCTTTTTGGAGAATAAGTTTTAAAGTATTTGCTAATAATGTTCTAGATTTCATTTGAGTCTGTGGTAATGATTCCCTTTTGATCTCTAAATTATTAGTTTGTGCCATCTCTCCCTTTGTCAGATTGGCTAAGAGCTTGTCAATCATGTAATATTTATGAAGGACTAATCCTTGGGCTGCTTTTGTGTACAGTTATTTTGTTTGTTTGTTTTTGGAGACAGGATTTCTCTATGTAACAGGCTATCCTGGAACTCCTTCTGTAGACAAGGCTGGCCTGAAACTCAGAGATCCTCCTGCCTCTGCCTCCTGAGTGCTGGGATTAAAGGCATTCACAACCATCTGGCATAATGTTTTTTAGACTCTATTTCATTCATTTCTTCTATAATCTTTGTTATTTCTTGTCATCTCCTGGGTTTGGGATTGGCTGCTTGCTGTTTTCAGGAGCGTTGAGGAGCACTGTTAGGTTGTTTATTTGAAAAGTGTTCAGGGTTCTCATTGCTTGAGTTGTCCTCTTAGGGTTGCCTCAGCAGGGCCCCAGGTGCTTCTGAGGTCCTGTTCTCCTTTTTATCTGACTCTAGGAATTGCTCAGTTTCCTCTCTGGCTTTCCTGGATGGCCCACTGTTTTCTGGTTGTGTTGTTTTTTGTTCTTTTTGTTGTGTATTTAAGTGGTTTGTCTCCTGCTATTTTTGTTTCTATTCCTTCTATGTTTTGATTTCTATTGTTTCTTTTCTCTCGTTGCTGCTTTTTACTTTTATCCCACTGTGGTCTGAAAAGACTCAAGGAATTATCTCAATTTTTAAAATATTTATTGAGACTTGATTTATGTCCTATGATATGAACAGTTTTGGAGCAAGTTCCATGTATCACTGAGAAAATGTGTGTTCATATCTGTTGGGTAGAATATTCTGTATTATTTGTTAAGTCCATTTGACCCATAGTATATCTATATCTATATCTATATCTTTTTCTCATTTTTAGTTTGGAAGACCTGACTACAACGTGTTGGGAGAGTCTCTTCTCTGGTCATGTCTATGTGGAGTTCTGTGAGCTGATTGTGTTTGGATGTCTACTTCTTTCTCTATGTTGAGAAGTTTTCTGCTATAATTTCATTCAGTAGTCTGTCTCTTCTATCAGATTTGATCTCTGCTCCTTCTTTTCCACCATGGAGTCTCAGTTTGGCCTCTTGAGTACATCCCAGACTTTTTGGACATTTCATTCACGATCTCTCATTTTCACTATTGATTAGGGAGGCTTCTGTTTGGCTTGGTTTGGTTTGTTTTTTTTTTGTTTGTTTGTTGGTTGTTTGCTTTTAGGATTTTGTTGTTGTTGTTGCTGTTGTTTATTTGTTGAGATGGGGGGGTGGTCTTTCTAGAGATGTATCCCTGACTGTCCTGGAACTCAGAGCTATGTAGACTAGGCTGGCTTCCAACTACTTGGGCTAAAGGCATACACCACCACACCCATGTCTGCTTGTGTTATTGTCACTTAGTTGCCCTCCGTACCTCAAAAGTTCAAACCACAGGCCTTTGAGACTGTTGGGGTCAAAGTCCCGGTCTCTCGGGGACCTGGAGCTGCTGGAGCTGAAGCTCTGAAGCTTGGCTCCACTCTGATCTCTGGGACTGAGGTGTGGTTGCTTGCGACGTTCGCTGCCTTCCTCAGGTTCAGAGCCAGACACCTGGAGGAGCCATGCTCTTTGGACCCACAGGCGCCAGAGCTGGAGACCTGAAGGTGCAGTGCTCTCGTGTCCTACCAGAGCCAGAGACCTGCTCTCAAGTTACTCTCTGGACCAGCTGAAGTAGAAGGCAGAAGCCTAGATAAATAGTGTTTTCTGGTCTCCTGGACAGGAGAAAATAACTTTTAAATTTATTTGTGTGTGTATGTGGTTGTATGTCACATGCATGTGTGGAGATTAGAGGACAATTGCAGGAGTCTTTTCTTTTTTTTAACCATATAGGTGACAGAAACATGTCATCAGGGTTGGCAGCAAGTATCTTTACGTGCTGAGCTGCCTTGCTCAGGAGTGCCTTTTTTTTTTACAGGATCTCACACCCTGATTGGTTGGCCTGAATGGAATTTGCGATGTAGGCCATGCTGACCTTGAACTCCATATTCAGTGCTGTCATTAAAAACATGTGCCACCATTGCCCAGTTTAGTAGTCCAATTAGAAAAAACGTAGGGAGATAGATTGGTAAGAAGATAGCCTGAGACAATGTCTTACTTTGTAGCCCAGGCTGGCCTAGGACTCATTATTGTAACCCAGGCTGATCACGGATCTGCATCATCCTTCCGATTCTGAGTCACTAGTACCGGGAATGCTACCATGAACCAGTTCTCATCCTTTTAAAATTGTTTTTATTTTGTCTTGTTTTGTTGTAGAACTGTCCTGGAGCTCACTCTGTAGACCAGGCTGGCCTTGAGCCCAGAGACTTGCCTGCCTCTGCCTCTCAAGTACTGGGAATAAAGTTGTGTCATTACCTGGTCAATAATTGTGTGTGTGTGAGTATGTATGTGTGAGTGTGTGTGTATATGTCTCTGTGTATATGGTGTATGTGCATATGTGAGTGTGTATATGTGTGTATATGGTATATGTGTGTGTCTGTGTGTATGCATACATGTATGTGCATGCATGGTGTGTGTGTATGTCTGTGTGTATATGCCATATGTATGTGTGTTTGTGTATATATAATGTATGTGTGCATGTGTCTGTATGTGTGTATGTGACTGCATGTGGTTATGTGCATACAAGTGAAGGTGTCTGGGGGCTGGAGAGATGGCTCAGGGGTTAAGGGCACTGACTGCTCTTCTAGAGGTCCTGAGTTCAAATCCCAGTAACCACATGGTGACTCACAACCATCTGTAATGAGATCTGATGCCCTCTTCTGGTGTGTCTGAAGATAGCCACAGTGTACTTATAATAAATAAATAAATAAATAAATAAATAAATAAATAAATAAATAAATCTTAAAAAAAAAGTGAAGGTGTCCACAGTCCCCAAAGGTGTTGGATCCCGTGATTCTTGGGTTATGGGCCTTTGTGATCTTCCTGCCATGGATGCTGGGAAGCAAACTTGGGTCCTCTGCAAGTGCAGTGAGCTCTAACTATGCAGTCCTCATCTTTCCAGCCCACCCTGCCCTTCTTAAGAAGACTTTAAGTACAAACTTCATACTTGGTTCTGAGCTTTCTAATTAGTTCAAATGGATTCCAATTTATTCATCAATTTATTCAACAAAGGGAAGGAAAACAATAACCAGAGCCTTCAACAGCCCCTGGATCTTATGCCCAAACTGTCTTCTACCCTTCTGTCAGCTGAGGCTGCCGTGCCTGTGCCTCCAGGTCAGACACACTCCAACCCCAGAACCTTGCTCCACGTGGTCCCTGAATTCCATCCTGTACCTGCCTTGCCGGTCATCTGTCTCAGCAGTGCCTTCTCTGCCCATCTTATTTAGAATTATAGCCAGGCAGTGGTAGCACATGCCTTTACTCCCAGCACTTGGGAGGCAGAATCAGGGGCTCTCTGTCCAGGCCAGCCTTGTCTTCAGAGCAAGTTACAGGATAGTCGGGGATACACTGAGAAACCCAGTCTTGGAAAAACAAGCAAAAGAGACAACAACAAAACCCAAACAAACAATAAAACTGCAATCTCTGCTCTGTTCCCAGAGCTCTACTTCCCATTCTTCCCTGGTACTTTGCTGGTCCTATTCACAGTGACATTTTTCTCTTTTCCACGAAAAGTGTTCTTTGATCATGGAGTTCCAAGGGGATGGGGGTGGGGAATGCTTCATCCACAATAAATAAACATGGAGTAGAGGGCAAGGAAAGGAAAAAGAAACAACAGGTTTAGCTGGTCTGGTGGATCAGGCCTGCCTGTAATCCTAGTACCATGAGTTCAAGGCCAGTTTGCTACACTATGACTTTTTAGGACTACAGTGAGACTCTTAAAACAAACAGCAGCTGGGGATGTGGCTCAGAGATTAGGCAGGCTCAGCCCTTTGTAGCTGAATTCAGTTCCCAGCATCAATTACAGATAGTATCTGTAAACTCCAGCTTCAGGGGCACAACACCCTCATTTCAAGAATCTGAGGGTACCAGGCATGTATGTGGTACACACGCATACAGGCAAAACACTCAAACATTCCGGAAAAAAACCTAATTAAATCTTTAAAAACAAAGCTGGGCGGTAGTGGTGGCACACACCTTTAGTCCCAGCTCTCGGGAGGCAGAGGGAGGTGGATCTCTGAGTTCGAATCCAGTCTGGTCTACAGAGGGAGTTCCAGGATAGACAGGGCTACACAGAGAAACACTGTCTCAACCCTCCCCACCAACACCCCCCCCACACACACACACAAAGTTTAAAAAAATAAAGAACTACATGTCTGGGCTGGAACCCAATAGTAGTAGTACTAGTAGTAGTAGTAGTAGTAGTAGTAGTAGTAGTAGTAGTGTACTTTAGGGCCAGGGGCTGGAAGTATGTTTGGTTCTGTCCTGGTCAGAGGCTGAATATGCCAGAAGTCTTTGTGGACTCAATCTCCTAGTCTGAATTTCTGTAATCTTTCTTCTGCTCTAATGCAGCTGCCTGGAAACTGTATGGGAAGGTAAGCCCAAAACTGCAGTCCAGATTCCTGGGATCCACAGGCACCGAAACCTTCTGGATGGACCGACTGGAATGAGCAGCTGACCCCTCAGACCTCCACCTGGTGAGGCGGGCTCAGTTACTGAAGCTTGGCTCTCGCCTCCCAAGTCCCCGGTGACACTAGAAATGAAAAGTTTTGCCCTCTCTTGGGATTTCAGTTAGCATATGGAAAGTTAAGGATCTCTGGACTTTGCTCTAAGTTCCACTCCATTCCTAGACTCTGACCTGGTAAGCTAAGCCATCTAAAAGGAACAGGGAGGAATAATTATCTTCCTAATGAGGTAGAACACCCACCATGGCTTCTCAGAAACAGCTCCACAGGCCCTTGGGGACTCTCTGCTATGGGTTTCCAGTTATCCAGAAAATCTTAATCCATCCCCTTTCTTCCATTAGAAATGGTCCAGTGTTTTATCTTTCTCTTCTCCATTTCTCTTCTGGCAGTGTGAAAAATAATTTTTCTTTTTGTATGTGCATGCCTGAGGTCCGCAGAGGTCAGATGACTGGATCAGACCTCCTAGGACTAGAGTCACAACTGTGAGCCATCATGTGAGCTCTCAGAATTGAACCCTGGGTCCTCTGCAGCAGCAACAAATGCTCTTAACAACTGAGCCAACTCTCCAACACCCCATTCTTTTTCTTTTCTTTTTTACTTTTTCAAAGATTTATTTATTATTATATGTAAGTACACTTTAGCTGTCTTTAGACACACCAGAAGAGGGAGTCAGATCTCATTACGGATGGTTGTGAGCCACCATGTGGTTGCTGGGATTTGAACTCAGGACCTCTGGAAGAGCAGTCAGTGCTCTTACCCAATGAGTCATCTCGCCCCCCCCCTAATTTTTTTTTTTCTTGTTGAAGATATCTAGGTTGCCAAAAGCCAATGTCTCATAAATCTCCCTACCTTGTAAAACATATATGGCATCTGCTAATTTTCCAAACCTTTTGTTTTTGCAAAAGTTGCATTTCTGTTAACTTGAGAGGTTAGTCCCCTCGAATTTTCCTTCATGTCCTTTGTGCTGATTCCTTTAAAGCCAGCCTGTCTAGAAAGACTGTGACGTCAGACCATAGCAATTGGGGGAAAGATCATCACCACCTGCATTAGAATAAAAACTAAGAGGACTTCCTGCCCAGGTGTGCAGTGAGCTTGCTAGCATGTCTGTTTGAGTTATACTGAGAATATTTGTGTAAGGGTCCTTGATTTGCTGAAGAATGACTCCCCAGACTCAAATAGTATGTAAAAGCAAAGAGCGTTTTATTCTGCAGAGGTCCAGCATGCTGGGGTCTCCCATTACCAAGATAGAGAGAGAACCAAGTGATATTGCAGGCCTGATTCAAAGCACATTAGGGAATTCCTGGGTAGGTGACCTCTACGTTAATCTGTTGGGTTCAGCTCTATGGACATTCCATTACTGGAGTGTGGGGGCTGGAAACTTGCTGCGGAGGTCTGGAAACTGTTACTGAGGAAGTCCTTAAGGAAGTCTGGAAACTGCTGCTGACCCATTGTCCTTGCCTCAGGCCAGATGACGGGGCAGCTTCTGAGGCCTGGAATTGCCCAGATCTTGGAAACAGAGATTTAGGCTTAGTCTCTTTGAAGCCTATCATGGAGTCATCCCACCTTCTCAGCTGTAACCTATGCAGATATTTATCCAGCAGCAACTCCCAAAACCTACAACTCTCCGGCTTCGCTTTTCTTACACTCTAAAAACACTGTCCTCAATATTTTCTCTGAGTCCATTTCTGAGTTCGTTTGTTTGGTTGATGTTTTCCTTTTATGGATTTTTTGAAAACAAGGTGTCACTGTGTAGTTCTGGATGGCCTGGAACAGACCAGAATAGGCTGGCCCTGAACTTATAGAAATCCACCTGCCTCTACTTCCCTGGTAATTTTTAAATGTTTGAAATTTTATTTTATGCATATGAGGATTGGCCTGCCTATATGTATGTGTACCACATGGGTGGTTTGGTACCCTTGGAAGTCAGAAGAGGGAGTGGGATCCCCTGATACTGGCGTTACAGATGTTTTTATGAGGGTGCAGGGGAATGAACCCAGGTCCTCAGGAATCTCTCCAGACCTCTATTGTCTTTTTAAAAAGTCTTAAAAATTTGTTTTAAACTCACTTATTCACTCATTGATTATTTATGCGAGACAGGGTCTTGCTGTTGAATGAAGATGAAATAAATGGAGGATAAGAGTAAAGTATGGAGACGATGTTTATTGTAGATATCAGAAAGCAAGAGGACAGAAGGAAGAGTGCAGGCTGAACATGGCCAGCAGGCTAAACCAGACCATGAGAGGAGAGGCGGGGAGGGAAAGCAAGAGAGGAGCAGCTGACCAAAAGAAGCCAAGAGACCCGTATAGACAAAATGGCTGAATTATATAGGAATCTTGCTGGAGGAAAGGAAGCAGAGGCCAAGTGCCTGGGAGGGAGAGGCTTCAGGTGGGGCGGGGTGAGAAGTGCTGGGAGGAGTCACAGGTACCCTTGCCCTGTTTCTTTTTTCAGATCCTAGCCAAAACCTACATATGCTTTTTCTTCTCTCCCCCTGCCCCCTCTCTCCCTCTCCCTGACCCCTCTCTTTCTCCCTCCATAATTGCCCTGAGCTTCAGTTTGAATGCATTCTTAATTCCTCTATAAGGAGACTAAGAACACCAAGAGGGGACCTCCATTTCCCTTCTTGTATCACCTCCCCCAGAAGGTCCAGGATCAAACTCAGGTCATCAGGCCTTGTGGCAAGTGCTTTTACTCACTGAGCCCTTTCAAGGGCCTGTTTAAAGTTTTTATTAGCATATAATAATGGGTTTCATTAGAGCATTTTCATACATGTATGAAGTACTCTGAACACGTTCGCCACAATTACGTTCTTCCCACTGCATTCTGCTGACCGCCTTCCTCCTACTTCTTTCATGTTTTTTATTTATTTATTTTTTGCTGTTATTATAAACCATTGAGTTTAATTACAGGTACCCACAGGAGTGGGGGCTATTTACATTTACATTATTATATTACTAAAGAAAATACCTCTTCTTTCCTGGCAATTATTATTCACCTACAGATTCTCAGGGAGGGGAGACCCTTTTTCTTTCATGTGAGTCCCTCTTTCTTTCATTATTAATTTTATTTTCTTTTCATTTCTTTTCTTGTTTGAGACAGGGTCTCAGGTATCCCAGGCTGGACTTGAACTTACTATATACGACCTCCTTGCCTGGGCGATACCAGACAGGGGTACAAATCCAGGCTCTTGTGCATCTAGGTAAGCATTCCATGATGCTGTATTTCCAGCCCCTCGTGTTTCAAAAGCCTGTGCCAAGGCCAGTGTTTCTCTTTTCTCTCTCTGCCTGCAGACAGGATGTAGCTCTCTACTACTTCTCCAGCACCATGCCTGTCACCTTGCCGTGATAACAATGGACTAGCCTCTGAAACTGTAAGCAAGCCCTCAGTTAAATACTTTCTTTTATAAGAGTTGCCCGGGTCAGCCGGGCGGTGGTGGCGCACGCCTTTAATCCCAGCACTTGGGAGGCAGAGGCAGGAGGATTTCTGAGTTCGAGGCCAGCCTGGTCTACAAAGTGAGTTCCAGGACAGCCAGGGCTACACAGAGAAACCCTGTCTCGAAAAATCAAAAAAAAAAAAAAAAAAAAAAAAAAGAGTTGCCCGGGTCATGGTGTCTCTGCACAGCAGTGGGTGAGTGTCCAAGACAACCTACTATCTGGTTCCAAGTTGAATGGCAGGGAATACTTATAAGCAGGACCAAGGCAGAGCAGGGTCTTCAAAGCATGTAGGCCAGAGGATGGCATGCTAATCTTAGTCCCCAAACTGCCTCCACTGAGAGCCCTGCCCATCCCCTGAACTAATTTCTTGTGACCTTCCTCTGAGCACAGCTACCTCATTAGCATGTGACAAAAAAGAAATCCAAGGTGCACCCTATTTTGCCCTTACAATTTAAGAACCTGAATTGTGGGGTGCCTTTATTCTTGCTGTTAGCTGTAGTTAATGGTTTTCTATTAGAACTCCAAGGTCTCTTTTCCTCTTTCTCCCTTAAAAGATTATCTAAAGAGTAGCTTCAGTAGTTCAGTGTAGCTTCAGGGGTAGTTCAGGGACCTTTCTTTAAGTCTCACTGTGGTTAGTGTGACTCTGAGCCCATTAATTTCTTTGCGTCTTTCTGTGAGGACAAGCTCAAATACTGGTCTTCAAAAGGAATCCTAAGACTAGGGTATAATGGTACACATCTGAGTGGTGGAGGCCTGATGGTCACAAACTTGAAGCCAATCTTAGCTGAGAAAGACACACACACACACACACACACAGAGAGAGAGAGAGAGAGAGAGAGAGAGAGATCCCGACCCTCAGTCAGTGGTGCTTACTTTGAGATTGTCCCCAAGTAATGCACCAAGACATTGATAGATGGAAAGCAAGAGGTTTATTTTCCAGCAAGTTAGGGTCAACCTTCAATTAGTACCTCAAGATGAGTGACTAGAAGGTGACCCCAAATGGCTATTACATGCAGTTTTTACATTTTTTTAGGGCCACAGGTTACATCAGCAAGATTATAGTTCAAACTTATTAGCTAAGCATATTGACCTTAAATCCATTGGCTAGCAAGCATCACATGAATTTGAACTCTACCTGGGACCTTCCAGAGGGTCAGGTGACTATCAGTACATTCTGAGAATTTTTTACTCAAGAATGTTCCTGTGGGTAGAGGTAGAGAATGGAACTTGGCCTAGTCTTGATCCCAGGTGGGAGGGGGAAGCTCTAAGGAGGGTGTGGGACTGAAAAAAGTCCTTAGGGTTCCTCAAGCGTATCCTTAGTTGGTAGAGGTGAAGCATACCTGATTCTACTCATGAGAATAGCAAGATTGTGGAGGAATTTTAATCCAACAACATGGCTGCTCTGGCATGGGATCACATCCAAAGAAGTGATCTGCCTGGAGGGCAGACACATCCTGGATTGCAGTATGATCTGGCTGGAATACAGAATGTCCTTTGTACACACCTTTAATCCTTAACAATGAAGATTTGTAGAAGGAAGCAGCCATGCTTGAAAGTGGCAGGTAATGGAGGGGCAGACAAAGTGATGAATCAGAGAAAGATTTGACAGAATGAGTCAAAGATAGGATACACCCAACTCACATGAGAAGAGACAGCAAAAGGAGGCTACTTAAGAGCATCGAGAAAAAAAAAGATGGTGTGTAGTGTGTATTGTATGGCAGTTTTACTGGGACAGTTCAATAGAGACAGGTTACAGAGAGAACAAGCTAGACACAGGTGAAGGCAGGAGCCAGAAAATGAGAAGGAGCCAGAAGATTAGAACAGATTCCCAACATTCGTATGAGGCCAGGCAGAGCAATTTAATCAGAAGAGGAGAGAAGCTGAATTGAATCAGTCAGCTGGAAGATTAGATTGTAGAGAGGCTAGAAACTTCCAGACCTAGGCCTCAGGATACTTAGAACAGAGAAGGAAACACTCTGGGCTCAGCCCAAGCTGTATTTGCACATTTGCATTTGGGTTCAGTTCTCATCTCATCACTTCATCTAAAGAAATAAAAGCTACATTTACACAAGTTCAAGGGCAACATTGACTACATTGAGAGATCCTATCTCAAAAAACACATTTTTTAAAAGATTTATTCACTTTTATGTGTTGGTGTTTTGCCTGCAGGTATGTCTCTATGAGATCCCCGGGAACTGGAATTACAGACAGTTGTGAGCTGCCACGTGGGTGCTGGAGATTGAACCTGGATCTTCCAGAAGAGCAGCCAGTACTCTTAACCACAAAGACGTCTCTCTAGTCCCTCAAAAAAAAATATTTTTAGGGGGTGGTGAGTTGTAGCTGAGGGGCAGGGTGCTTGCCTGCTGTTAGAAATGTGTCAGGTCAGGTGGGCAGTGGTGGCGCATGCCTTTAATCCCAACACTTGGGAGGCAGAGGCAGGTGGATTTCTGAGTTTGAGGCCAGCCTGGTCTACAGAGTGAGTTCCAGGACAGCCAGAGCTACACAGAGAAACCCTGTCTAGAAAGAAAGAAAGAAAGAAAGAAAGAAAGAAAGAAAGAAAGAAAGAAAGAAAGAAAGAAAGAAAGAAAGAAAGAAAGAAAGAGAGAGAGAGAAAGAGAGAAAAGAAAAGAAATGTGTCGGGTCACAAAGAAAGAGAACCTCACTCCTACAGGAGTGTCTCGACAGGCCGGAACTTTGCTTCTGACAGAAGAGAAAGTACGGTGGGCTAGAAGCGCACATGGTTTCTATTCTAACCCTATCGGCTGTGGTGTGACCTTAGTCTTCTGTGATTAGAGAGGTTTGAGAGACTATACACTGAGGAAATGAAGAAAAGCAGAGAGGTTGGGGTTGGCCACCTGAGTCACTGAAGTTCAAATAATACAACGAGGCCTTTTTGGAACCAAAGGTTTTACAGAGTTGGGATGATTAAAACATTTGCACAAAGGTTTTATAAGCTGGGGGTTTAAGATTTGAATTACTTGTCATAAACAAAAGTTTTACAATGTTTGACCAAAAAAAAAAAAAGACCAATATTTAATGTTTCTTACACTGCCATGTACAAAACTATGGGTTTGATTTACAGCACTGCGAAAAATAAATAAAAAATTAGGACTGGCAAGGTAACTCAGCAGATGTGAGAGCCTGGGGTGCAAGCCTGGCTATTTGGATTCAATCTCTTGAACTCACCTAAAGGTAGGAGAGAACCAACCTCACAAGGTTGTCCTGTGACCCTCACATGCAAGCCATGACAAAGGTGCTCAGATGTGTGCAGCACACATGTATGCACACTCATGCATAAGTGAGCTTGTGTACACACACACAGACACACACCTAAGGGTCACTGTAGTTCAATGGCAGAGTGTATACAAGGACGTTCTTCAATTCTCAGCACCTAAATAATATTTTGACTTATAATGATTACTGAGGTCAAAATGTGCCCTACTCTATCAGGGTAAATTAAGGGGAACATGAGTGTATTGAAATTGTATCAGACACATTAGACCACAGATGGTTACAACACCTTTCTCTACCTGGACTCTGCAAAGCAATAGCATGGTTCTACCAACCTGTCACCTGGCATCTGGTGTGCGTGCGTGCGTGTGTGCATAGGACCAACAGGCGGAGAACTGACTGTCCCTAAGCCTTGAGCTCAGTTTAGTTCTCTGCTTCTGACTCAGCCTGCGGGACTGCCATCCACACCTACTGGACCTGGATCTGCTATTCCCTTTCCATGTTTTTCATCTTGCAGCTGGACCCTATAGCTTAGCTCAGAACCCAGACTCTTTGGGGACTTCAGCAGCTCTTTCACCTTGGCTGGTCCTGGACTTGTCATCAACACAGACTCAAAAAAAAAAAAAGCCGGGCGGTGGTGGCGCACGCCTTTAATCCCAGCACTTGGGAGGCAGAGGCAGGCAGATTTCTGAGTTCAAGGCCAGCCTGGTCTACAGAGAAACCCTGTCTCGAAAAACCAAAAACCAAAACACAAAAACAAAAACAAACAAACAAAAAACCGACCCACAGACTCCACTTTATCAGCCCACTTCAAAATCTCACAAATTCTAATGTAGCTTCATTAATTTGTATTCATTCCGTAAACCACAAATACACACAGAGAGATATTTGCTGTGTGATATAAGTTAATATTAGTAACTGAGATTTGAATAATAGAATCTGTGGTGGTTTGAATATGCTTGGCTCAGAGAATGGCACTATTAGGAGATGTGGCCTTGTTGGAGGAAGTGTGTCATTGTGGGGATGGGCTTTGAGACCTTTCTCCTAGCCACACAGAAGCCAGTCTTCTCCTGTCTGCCTTTGGATCAAGATATAGAACTTTTGCCTCTTCCAATCCTGTGTCTGTCTGGATTCTGACATGTTTCTGCCTTGATAATAGGTTGAACCTCTGAACCTGTAAGCCAGCCTCAGTTAAATGTTGTCCTTTATAAGAGTTGCCTTGGTCATGGTGTCTCTTCACAGCAATGGAAACCCTAAGACAGAATCCAATATTGCCTTAGTCAGATTACCAACACAGATAAGATGAACTGTCAAATTTATCATTAAAACTGCTATATTTTAGCCAGGTAGTGGTAGCTCATGCCTTTAATCCAGTACTCCGGAAGCAGATGCAGGCAGATCTCAGTCAGACTGAGGCCACCCTGGTCTACAGATCAAATTCCAGGGTACACAGAGAAACCCTATCTTAAATGAACCAAAACTATAACAAAACAACCAAAAAAAAAAAACATGCTACACCTTGTAGATTTATTGTTCTTTAATAAATTCTAACATTGTAGAAAGATGTGACTATATTCATCTATGTTCCTGGCCTAGCATGCTCACACAATGACTTAACTGCCAGGGATGGGGTGAGGGGTGGGGTGTGGTAACAATTGAAATATAGCTTGGTGGTAGAGCACGTTTGTCATATAGGAGGCCTGTGTTCCCTTGCCAGCAAATCCCACCCCTACTGCTGCTGGCTTCCCCCTCTCCCCCTCAGGAAATTCAGTAACCAGACCATTCAGTTGGAGTTTCTTCAGCATGGTTTGTTGGAAGTATAGAGGTCTTGGGTGAGAAGGTTTGACTGGACTTTCGACCTGAATCTCAGTTGAAGGCACTTTGGCCTGTACGTTCACAGGAAGAAGCTGTCTGCTATCTCTTCTCCCCTCTCCTTCTGCCCAGCCTATATCCTGGCCTTGAAATCCCAAGCACAGTTCCCCCAGGTAGCTGGAACCCCAGTGAGCTGTCTGTTCTTCCAGCCCAAACAGCTTAGCAAGAAACCTTGTAGTCTGTGGGAAATGACGTGCCAACTTTATACCTACCATTTACTACACACTGGAGAGAATCTACCTGTTATAATCCAGACCAAACGGCCTGCTAATCACACCATTTGCAGTGGTGTCTCTCCACATCTTCAAAGCCAGTTCTGCACCTAAGCTCCAAGCTATCAGGGGCTACCAGAGACATATATAGAACTTATGATGAATACATGTGTACTAAACGGTTCCCCCAACTTGTCCTACATCCTCAAGGTCACATATTTCTTTCTTGGAATGACAGACCTTCCCCCTTCCTCCTCCCTCCCCCCTTTGGACTACTCATCAACCACATGATAGAACTTCCTTCCTCTGAAACCTTAAAGAATGAACATCCCACTCTGTCATGTGGGTCACCAAGCCCACCGGGCTGGTTTTCCATGGCATTAATAATTTTTCTGGGGCTGGAGCAATGGCTTAGTGTTCTTGTAGGGTACAGAGTTAGATTCCTAGCACCCATGTTGATTGTGTTAAGAGTGCCTCAGTTACAAAACAGGATTCCTATGAGATTACAGATGACCTTGATCAGCTAGCGTTTGTTATCCAGTTATTGGTCGACCCAGAAAGGGAAGTCTGCTGAGACAGCTGGTCTCCTAAGATAGTTTATCTCACTTTGGGCAAACAGTTTCAGGAAGGAGAGACTGCAGGAGATATGTAGCTCCATTTGGCCACAATGATTTCTTCATTCCTAAGTCTCTCAGCTCAACCTATAAAGGGGTCACAGTCAGCTTTTATCCTTGGCAGACCCCTCAATTTCCCAAAGGAAAGAGGATGCCTCTTACTATGTATGAGTAAACACAGTCCCATCTGTTGAACGTCAACTCTGATCTCTTTCTGCTGGCACAGAATGGCTCACTAATACCTGTAACTCCATTTCTAGAAAATCTGATCCCATTTGGCCTCTGAGCCAGTCTCTTTCTCTCTCTCTCTCCCTACACATACACACAAATACAAATAAATAAATCTTTTAAAGGTGATTCTAATAAATCTCTTACCCACAAGACTTTTCCCCTCAGCATTCTTGAACCTTATATCAGATCTTTTGCTATCCATTTAATCTAACAAGGTAGACATTTACATGTAAGAAACTGGGTTCCTTATTGATCCAATCAGATATATACACAGACAGACAGACAGACAGACAGACAGACACACACACACACACATACACATATACAGACTGGCAGATAGACAGACAGACAGACACACACACACACACACATATACACATATACAGACTGGCAGATAGACAGATAGATGGACACACACACACATACATACTTTTAACCATTTAACCCTTCATCCCGGAAGTCTGCATTGCTCCAACTCTGACCCAGTCTTTCTCTCCCAAGCTCTACTTTCCCCCTTTATGAACTCCCAAGGGACCTCTGTGTCCTGCAAATACTTTAAAGTCACTCATCTAATTTGCTCTGGTTACCTTGTTTTGTTTCCATAGCTGAGGACTGAACCAAGGGCCTTGCACTTGCTAGGCAATCGCTCTACCACTGAGCTAAATCCCCAATCCCTCAAATTTGCTGTCTCTACAGTTTCTCTAGGCTGGAAGGACTGCCTGTCCATAGGTCCTTCACCTCCCTCAGCTCAGTGCTCAGCTAATCCTCAGGATAATGCCCAGCACGTTGAAAACTGCACTAGGGTTGTTCTGTGTCTGTGTGTGTCGTTGTTTTCATTGCTGACTGTGTGTGTGTGTATGTGTGTGTGTGTGTGTGTGTGCATCCACGTGTCCCTTTCCTCCCCTCAGCACAGCACCTGCCATACTTCCCGTTTTACTCACCAGGCAATTTCTAGTTGGGCATTGAAGGCACGTCTACCTAGAGTGCAAGCCAAAGGTGCCTCTCCTCTGGGCCCCCACAGTACTCCTACACACCTTCATTAAGGCGTCTTACATGGAATACAAATTTGGGCATCTAAGTTTGAACTTACTTGAGAAACTGACATTAATAGGGTGTAAAGAGCAGGTGACGTGCAGGCGGGGCACACGATGGGACGTGAAGCCAGGCCAGCAAATGCTGGAAATCTAAAGTACCTCAACTGCTAAGAAGCTTTGGGTTTTACTCTGTAGGTGATGGTGTGAATTTTAAACAGGAACAATACCTCTTTTTGCTCATTTTGTCTGAGGTGGGGGTGGGTAGGTAGGTTTTATGGCTTACCATGTAGCCCAGGCTAGCCTCTCGTTCTTGCTGCAGCTTCTCAAGTTCTGGAATGACAGGAATCACTGTGTCTGCTCAAAACACCAGCTTCTGTTTTCATTGTTTCTGTTTGTTGAGTTAGTATTTCTGATGCTATAGCCCAGGCTGGTCATGGACTGGTGGCAAATCTCGAGCCTCAACCTCCCTAATGCTGAGGTTCTATCTATAAGTCATCATGTCGTGCCTTTTGTTTTTGTTTTTATTTTTAAAAGAAATTAATTTATTTTGTGTATGTTTTGTGTGTGTGTGTGTGTGTGTGTGTATGTGTGTGTGTGACAGAGAGAGAGAGAGAGAGAGAGAGAGAGAGAGAGAGAGAGAGAGAGAGAGAGAGAGAATGGGAGAGAGAACGGTGTGAGGGGTGGGACAAGGGAGAGAACACTATGGTGCCCATGTAGAAGTCAGAAAAAAACTTTCAGGAGTTGATTTTCCTCTTCAACCAATGTGGGTTCCAGGAACTGAACTCAGGTCATGGGCCTTGGCAGCAAGCATCTTTATCTGTGTGTTTCTAAGTGTATTCAAATGTGTGTGAATGCACTGTGAGAAGACACTGATCCCCTGAAGCCTAGAATTATAGGAGTTTGCTGGATGCCTGGCTTGTTACATGGGTGCTAGAATCTTAACTCTGGTCCTCATGATTTCACAGCAGGAATTATCAATTGCTTCAAATTAAGTTTAAAGCCATCCTGGGCTAAAGACCCTATCTCAAGAAAATATTAATAACAGGCAAATATTTTTTCTAACTATGCCCTTTTCACCCACATATCTATTAACCCAAAGTCCATGATGACTGTAATGCATATTATTATTATTAGTTGTTGTTGTTATTATCATGTTTTGTTTTGGGAGACAGGGTTTCTCTGTGTAGCCTTGGCTGTTCTGGAACTCACTTTGTCGACTTAGCTTGCCTTGAACTCACAGGGATTTGCTTGCCTCTGCCTCCATAGTGCTGATATTAAAGCTGTACTATAGTACCTCGCCCAGCCTAATGCGCCGTATGTTATCCATCCCACTAGGACTGCCCCCGCTTCTCAGCCCCTGGAATTTTAATGAAGCCTGTGATGCTCTGTGGACTAATCACACATTCCTTGGCAATGTAAATATTCCTGTGGAGGTAGGTCAGAGGCCCAACAACGATCTGATCTGACACAGAAGCTTCTAGCCGAGCAGAAGCCATTCTTCTGCAGGAAAGACTAGACAGGAAGCTAGAAGGAGGCTGTAGTGTTTCTGACTGTAGCTTAGTGTGGTGACACATGACTTTGATCCCAGCACTAGGGGCAGAAAGATCTCCATGAGTTCAAGTCAGCCTGGTCTACAGAGTGAGTTCTAGGACAGCCAGGGCTACACAGAGAAACTCTAGAGAAAAAAAAAACAAACAGGAAGGAAGGAAGGAAGGAAGGAAAGAAGGAAAAAGAAAGAAAGAAAGAAAGAAAGAAAGAAAGAAAGAAAGAAAGAAAGAAAGAAAGAAAGAAAGAAAGAACGAAGGAAAGGAAAGGAAAGGAAAAGAAAGGAATGTCCTTTTCTAGAGCCACATGTGGCCACTGCCAGCTATCAAGGCTACATCAGGAGAATAGCCAGGTATGTTGGAGAACTCCCGTAATCTCAGTACTTGGACAAGAGGCCCAGGAGTTCAAGATTATCCTTGGCCATATAGTGAGGCCAGCCAGCCTGGCCTATATGAGGCCCTATTTCAACCTCACCTCCCCATATCCCCCCAACTTTATCTCCTCCCCAAATCCCTTGCCCTGCCCCCCAGACTGGGGAGGTGAGCAGAGCCACTGCCTGGCAGGTCAGGCCCCGGAGTTTAATTCCTAGTGATGAAAAAGAGAAAACCAGCACAATAAAGCGGGCCGTGAGAACTTGGTCCAGCAATCCACTCATAAACAACTATGCCCACAACATCAGCCCTTGAGCTGTGCTCTGGAGAATATCAGGATGTTTCCATATGGCACTTAGGGTCTGGGCTAGGAAGGACTTGACTTATTCTTATTTGTGTGGTGCTAGGGAATCCAATCCAGGCCTCATAAGCTCTCCAACGCTGGGTTTCAGAGCCATCTCTTTCTTGATCCTTTTCTATTTCTGACAGGTCGCCACCATGACATCTGGATTGTTCTAGAACTCACTCTGTAGTGCCGGCTGACCTCACAACCACTGTGATCCTCCTGCGCCAGCCTCTCAAGTGCTGGGGTCACTGGTGTGAATAACCACACCCAGCCAGCTCCAGATCTTTGTCAAGGACTTTTACAAGGTTGATTTTCTTCTGTACGCTGCTGATATTTGCTGCCCTACCCCCACCCCAAAACAGAAAGCCTTCTAGCTCAGAGTACATCTCATTCACTCATCCCCCGGATGTCCCTCCACCAAGGAAATGCTTCACCACTCCTGTGACTTTCATTACCTTGTTCCACACGGCATTGCCAGCTTCTCACCTTGTCTGGAAGTGCTTGCCCAGGCCCTTCCCTGTGTTGCTTAGAAACTTTCCACACTGGGATCTCCACCCATTCAAGTAGGGCGTGTATCTGAGACCCTGGGTCCACCCCAACAGGCCTGTGGGATGCACCTCCCCAATGAAGAGGATGCTATTCCAGATGGATCTCAAGTTCAGGGTGAGCTCAAAAATGAGTAGCCCAGATATATCACAAAGAGACATACGAACAAAGAGAAGGTAACTTGGCAAGGCAATTTGCTTTAGCAAAAAGGCACTTGACACCCCAAACATAGGATCAAGAACACTGTCATGGAAGTTCATTTAGTTTTTGTTCTAAAGCACCAAAATTTCTGTGTCTGTCCACATGTGTGTACAGGTGAGTGTGTGGAGGCCAAAGGTCAAAGTAAGTCATTATAGTCTACCATTCTTTATTGCATTTTTACTTTATACTTTTAAAATATTCATTTTGTTTATCTTGTGTATGCAGTTTGTCTTGGTTACTGTTCTATTGCTGTTAAAAGACACCATGGCAACCGCAACTTTTTTTTTTTTGAGACCCTATGTCTCACTACATAGCTCACTATGTCATTCACTCCTGAGCTCACTATGTAGACCAGGCTGGCCTCATAGAAATCAAGATCCACTTGCTTCTGCCTCCCAAGTACTGGGATTAAAGTTGTGTGCCAATATGCACGGCACTAAGGCAGATTATAGTTTGTTTGTTTGTTTGTTTGTTTGAGACAGAGTCTCACTATGTAACTGGCATGTCTGGAACTCAACCTACAGATCGGGCTGGTCTCAATTTTACATAGATCTGCCTGCTTTCGCCTTAAATTTTTCAAGATGTGTGTGTGTGTGTGTGTGTTTACTGCCTCCTTGAAGGAGCCCATGGAGGCCAGAATATGGCTTTGGATCCCTAGAAGCTGGAGTTATGCACAGCTGTGATCTGCCAGACATGGAAAATGTATAATACCTCAGTAATAAGTTTTATATTGATAATTTTCATCTCATAATTATAATTTCATATATTGATTAGATTAAATTGAAATGGTAGTATTTAATATATGTAATATTTAATATATGCTGGGAAAACAATCTGGGTGAGGGAGCTGAGGGAAAAATTCACAGTAGAGCATGTGCTGAGTCTGCAAAAAGTCCTGGGTTCAAGCTCTACCGCGCACACCCCAACAAAGCACAACTCATCTCCCCAGTTTATCTTTACTGTCGTCACTGTGGCTACTGGAAATGCTATCATTTCACTATGTTGGGAAAGTTTAACTGACTTAAAATTTTTATTTATTTGTCTTTGGTGCCATGACTCTGATATGATGGGAAGTTTCAAACTGTACATGTGGTGTGTCGGCCTAGGATGCAGGTCCTGTGGTCTCCTCTAGCAGAAAAACAGAGAAGTGGAGGCCACATCGGGGAGCCCGTTACCTTGCCCCAAAGGGAGCAGGCTTCAATCACCCCCTCAGTTTTCCATCTCTCAGAAGTGGCTTAGCAGTCTGCCCACAGAGGCCTCCGAGTGCAGGAGGTTCTGAAGGCACTGGCAGATTGCCGTGGGCTCGCATGCTTCAGCACAGGGCAGTTCTTTTTGTGTAGCAAAGGAGAGTTTGACATCATAGTGCTGAGGTGACAAGGTTTGTCGCTGGAAGAGGAGGAGGAGGAAGCGGCACCATGGCAAAAGCCTGCGAATCAACCTTCAGTCTCTTCTACACCGTGGTTCACATCCCTGTGGGGGAGATTCCCCAGGACACAGAGAACAGAGCTTCAGAGAGGAGGAAGAATGAGATGCGGAGATTAGAGAAACCTCCGGTCAAAGCACGGGGTGTGGCAGTGTCACACTTTGGGGTGTTATTTTCTGAGATGTAAATATTTAGGAAGGAAAGGAGAAGGGGCTGGGGAGACATCTGGCTCTCCAACCTCACAATGGCACTTAAATCAACTCACCTTCAGAACCCTGAGCCAAGTTCAAGGAATATAGACTGAACTACAAACCCCGTTAGCATACATACAAGGTTGATTAAAAATTCATTTTAGACTCTGTGGCACACACTTGTTATTACGGTACTTAAAAGGTACAAATAGGAGGGTCAGGAGTTCAAGGCCAGCCTCCACTACATAAAGAGTTTGAGGTTAACCCTGGGCTATTTGAGATTCTGCCTCAAAACAAAGAAATAAATAAATACATAAATAAATTCAAGGACAACCTAAGCAATTGAGTGACCTCTGTCTCAAAGTAAAAAGGATGGAGGATGCTAGCCTAGTTGCTCTTGTCCGGCATTTACAATGTCCTGAGTTCCTTTCTCTACCTTATCACAAAAATAACCCCAACCAACCCAAATCCTACACCCTAAAAAAATCACTGTCGCATTCTCAAATCCAGGTGGTCAGTAAATATACACTTAAGTTTATGTTAATTTTCTTTTTGGCTGAAAAAAAGAAATCTTGAGTTTAGGAGAAGGTTTTGGGAGATTCTCAGAATTGAACAAAGTAATCGATCTAGGAAAAGCAGGGGCTGCAGAGCCTCAGCCATGGGGGAGTTCTGGGACACAATCTCTGGGGCAACGCTCAGGCTTCCGCTAACCAAGCTCGCAGGCTCTTTATTGATTCATCGAATGCTCCTGATTTATAGGCAGGAGAGGGTTAGCTCTCCCGCACTGGGCCAGCTGCCAGCTCCTATCAGCCAGCCCTAGCCAGGCCGGAGGATCCCAGGTGCCACCTTTGAGTATCGAGCCTGCTCCCAAGCAGGGAAACAGCCTGAAGAATTATCACCAAGCCTCAGCTCACACCCTGGGGTAGGGAGTCTTAACAAACTTCAGTGTGTTTGCTGCTAAGGCCAAGATAGGAACAGGGTACTAGGAATAACTAAGTTCTCCGTGGCGGGGTGGTATGCACAGATGATCCCAGAGTTTGAGGCCATCCTGGGCTACACAGTGAAAGTGTTTCAAACCACCTCACTCACACCTTTCTGCGCTGGATTGTTTGGGAAGTCACTGTGAGCTGCCTCAGTTAAAGGATAAGGTAGTTATTATCCACCTTATTGAGGTCAGAGTATCTATATACATAAATTGTTATTGTCTCTTTTGAGATAAGGGCTCTCTATGCAGGCCAGACTGGTTCAATCTTGCCCCATATCTGAGGCTCTGAACTTGCCTCAGCCTCTGGGAGTGCCGGGACTGTAGATACAAACTATCACACCCAGCTACGTAAATTATAATTATTCTATAGCAGCAGTTTGTCTTTTCTCTCAATTGATTTATTGATCATTTATTTATATCAGCATAGATTCATGGATATTTTTCTTCACTTCAATGTAATACTTTGTTATTCAAACTATCCATGGCAATTCAGGGATTGTCAATTGACTCATCTCGGGCATAGTCATATTTCAACCAAATTACTTATTTTTAAGCACTTTTTTTTTGAGACAGGGTTTCACAGTAGCCCAGGCGAGCCTTGGATTTGCCCGGTAGCCAAGGATGACCTTGAACCTCTGATCTTCTTGCCTCTACTTACCCAGTGCTGGGATTAAAGACATTTACCACTATTACCCAGTGTTGTGGATTGAGCCCAGGGTGTGATACATGCCCAGTGTATTAGTTACAGTTTTACTGCTGTGAACAGACACCATGACCAAGGCAATTCTTATAAGGACAACATTTAATTTGGGTTGGCTTACAGGTTCAGAGGTTCAGTCCATTATCAGTCCATTATCATTAAGGTGGGAGTGTGGCAGCATCCAGGCAGGCATGGTGCAGGCAGAGCTGAGAGTTCTACATCATCTTTTTTTTGGAGACAGGGTTTCTCTGTGTAGCCCTGACTGTCCTGGAACTCACTCCATAGACTAAGCTGGCCTCGAACTCAGAAATCCGCCTGCCTCTGCCTCGGCAAGAGAGTTCTACATCTTCATCTGAAGGCTGCTAGTAGAATACTAACTTCCAGGCAGCTAGAATAAGTGTCTTAAAGTCCACACCCACAGTGACACACCTATTCTACAAGGCCACACCTCCAAATAGTGCCACTCCCTGGACCAAGCATATTCAAACTAAGACACCTAGCAGGAACACATCCAAGTAAGCTACAGCCCCAGCTTCTAAGCACTTCTTTGCCTTCATGCATTGCATTGTAATCTACTCCAGTTTCATCCAACTATGTTCTACTGCAGTACCACAATTAGTTATTTTCTTAGGAAGTCTGGCTTTTTTTTTTTAATTAGAGAAGAACATTAAAATCAAGATCTGAAACAATTACAGAAAAGGGAGCAGAAAGATTGTAAGAGTCAGAGGACCCAAAAGATGTGTGAGATTGTGTCTTTTAGAAATGGTGGGTGCGCCGGGCGGTGGTGGCGCACGCCTTTAATCCTAGCACTTGGGAGGCAGAGGCAGGCGGATTTCTGAGTTCGAGGCCAGCCTGGTCTACAGAGCGAGTTCCAGGACAGCCAGGGCTATACAGAGAAACCCTGTCTCAAAAAACCAAAAAAAAAAATAAATAAATAGAAATGGTGGGTGCGCTTCACCCATGTTACCCAAACAGCATGGTCGCCTAAACAAGATCTGAACAGGAACACTACCAGCAGACATGCCAGTGTGGAAGGGAACTCCCCTGGAGTCCCACACCTAGACAAGAACTACAGTCATCCTAGGAATGTTGAGAGTGGGAGAAGTCTTGTGATCCAGGGATAAGCCTACTAATTGGTCAGTTCTGAAGTCATACATATAAACAACACTAAATGGACTCAGTGTTGGGGTCCAGGAGCCACTGCACAAGCCACATGAACACTGATCTCAGTTAGACAGAGTTGTTTATTGAGTCCTTGGACTGATCCATTAGTGATGGCCACAGTCCAGACTCCAGGCCTGAGTCAAGATCCTATAGGGCTTTTTAAGCCTGAGATCTACAAACCTGTGCCATGTTATTCCACCAGTCAGACTTTAGGGATAGGGATTTCCTCAGGAACATGTCTTTGTTGTACACTGATCCTGCTCCCACTGGTTGGGGTTTCAGCTGTGGTAAGGGACTTGCCTTGCCTAGCATTCATGTCCTAACTTGTCTTTCAGGATGGGACTTGTCTAACATCCATGTCTTAACTTACCAGCCAGGATGTCAGTTACCCAAGTATGTGTCTCTTTCTGCCAAGGAGGATGTCAGTTCCCAGGGAGGTCTTGGGAACTTAAACTTTACTCAACCCTTACTCAAAATGGAAATCTTATTCTAAATGGCTTCTTATATTGGTACATGTGTCTCTCTTATGTTATTCTAAGCTTATCGTGAGTAACTGTACAAAGCAGTTCTACTGACTTCTATAGTGATTGGTTTCCAAGGGCACAGAACATAACAGAATATGTAATCAACTTGGGTATGAGAAAGTTTCCTTATAATATTAGTAACAGCACAAAATGGTAGACTAGCCAGGTAACAGCTATCTAAGCCTTAACATTTTATCTAGACCGTAACACTGAGCAGTAGTGTTATATTTATGTATATTTGTATGTGTATGTATATATGATCTTTATATATTATTATACATATATCATGACCATATATATGGATATGGAATATATATTCATGACATATATATATTCAAAAAACTATAAGTATATAAATATATTTTAATTTTTAAAAAAGATTTATTTATTTGTTATATGTGAGTACACTGTAGCTATCTTCAGACACCAGAAGAGGTCATCAGATCCCATTACAGATGGTTGTGAGCCACCATGTGGTTGCTGGGATTTGAACTCAGGACCTTCAGAAGAGCAGTCGGTACTCTTAACCACTGACCCATCTCTCCAGCCCTATATTTTAAATTTTAAATATTTAAATAAAATTATTTAAAATACTTTTTAAAATAAAATATATATAAATAAAATTAAAGATAGGTCATGAATTAGAGAGAGAGCAAGTTGGGCAGTGACTGTAAGAGTGTAAGAGTAAGTGTAAGAGTGTAAGAGTAAGTGTAAGAGTGTAAGAGTGTAAGAGGAAAGTGAGAAATGATGTACTTACATTTTAATTAAAAAAGAAAAGGACTGAGAACAAACAAAAAAAAAACCCTAAAATATAGATCTGGCAAGGCCTCATGGGGCATTCTTATAATCCTAACACCTGGGAGGCTGAGGCAGGAGGACCTGTATTCATGAATTGCTTGGGCTACACAGTAGTAAAACCCTGTCTCAAAAATAAACCAGCTAGCTGGGCAGTGGTGGCACACACCTTTAATCCCAGCACTTGGGAGGCAGAGGCAGGAGGATTTCTGAGTTCGAGGCCAGCCTGGTCTACAGAGTGAGTTCCAGGACAGCCAGGGCTACACAGAGAAACCCTGTCTGGAAAAACTAAAAAATAAATAAATAAACCAGTCTTGCATGATAATGGACTGAATGCCTGAGCCTGTAAGCTAGCCCCAATTAAATGTTGTCTTTATAAGTGTGACTTTGGTCATGGTGTCTGTTCACAGCAACAAAACTAACAAAGACAAACACACAAAGATCAATCCGTAGGTTATCACCTACTAATCCTATGCCCATCCTTTGCCGTTCCTGGGGTAAGCTAGCTCAGTTCTGCACCCGTGTTCTTTTCCATTCTAGTTGGTCTTCCTTGTTTCTTTGCATACTCTAATAATCATTCTTTTCCTTGCTTTTCCTCTCTATTTAAAGCTGCTTGCTGGGTGTGGTAGCTCATACCTGCAATCCTAAGATTTGGAAGGTTGAAGCAGGAGGATTGCTGCCAGTTTAAAGCCAGTCTGGCCAGCATAGGGAGTCGCAGGACCCCTTGACTTCATGAGTTTGCTGTATGCCAGAAACACAGGTGGATATGTTTGTATCTTTCCATAATGTCAGAATTGATTGCAAAATGATGATGTTAGTTCACTGGCTACCACTTATCAGACAGTGCCAAGCCAATCTGTCTTACAGATGTCTGCAAGTCCAAGTTCGTTTTTTCCAATCTGGTGTGTATGGGGTGTGCGTGTGTGTGGAGGTGTTTGTAAGTATGTATATGGCAAATGCATGGTATATGTGTGAATGAGGTATACACATGGGTGTGCAGAAGCCAGAGTAGGATGTCATATGAAGTGTCCTATGTTGCTTTGGGCTTTATTGCCTTGAAACAGGGTCTCTTGATGAACTAGAAGCTAGCCAGTGAGCTCCCAGGGTCCATTCCACAGGCTGGTTAGAGCTATGGACCAGGCCTCAACAGTTCCTTTGTAAATGGAGTATTCGTGGGCAACGTTCGTTCTGAAGGTCACTCCTGGGAGATGCTGGGTGTGGTGACACATCTGTGATCTCAGCACTTGGCCAGTGGAGGTAAGAAGACCAGCAGTTCACCTGCGTGCTGAATGCCAGGCTATAGGAAACCCAGTCTCAAAGAAGAAAACAGGGCCAGAAAGATGGCTCAGTAAGTCAAGGCAGTTGTTTCCAAACTGATGACCTGAGTCCAATCTCCAGACCCACAAGGTGGAAGGAGAGAAGCAACAGCTGAAAGTAGTTCTCTTACACTCATACATTTACCATGCTACTTGTGTGGCTGGCTATGTGCATGTGCACACTGTATGTATGTATGTATGTATGTATGTATGTATGTCTGTATGTATTTATCTATTTACTAACTAACTAAATAGAATGTTTGTATACCAAAAAAGAGGATGGGTTGGGGGTGTGGTTTGCTTTGTAGAGTGTTTGTCTAGCATGCATATATCCCCAGGTTCATTTCTCCAGCATCACATAAGCCTGCCTTGTTGAACATGACTGTAATTCTAGCTCTGGAGGGGGAGAAGCAGGAGTTCAGTAGTTCTAGATCATTCTCAGCTACCTGTGGAAACGAAGGCCAGCAGGGGCTACAGGAGACCCTGTTTCAAACGAACTATAACAACAAAAGCCACACAACATGAAGTAACTTACTACATGGCACAACCTAGTCTCTACAGTTGGCCTATAGAATAAGACTCTCTCAAATATCAAACAAATAAAATATAGTTGCTTAATCAGCCTTTGGAAGAGTTGGCTTCTGTGGGCCAATACCAGGAAATGGTGCATCTGTATTTACTATCCGAGGACTCAATTTCTACAGCCTGCCCCCCACCCCCCACCATGCAAGGGCAAGGCCGTTTTCTAAAACGAAGCTCTGACATTTACCTTGAGTTTACAAGACTGTAAACATCTTAATCCTACATAGCCATTGTTAAGGACAGAGAGAGTGTCACTTTCGGACACCTAGGTGACTTGGTTGGGCTGGAATCCCAAACCAGAAACCCTTTCAAGAAGTTTTAAGAAAGCAGGCCCATTTTCTATGCTTCTGAAAAAGTTGGGATTATAAGAAGGAGTCAAATTTCTGTTGTTTGTGAATTCCTCCTCCTGCTAACACCCTGAACCCCAGGTGTGTCCCCCACTCCCTCTCCCCACTGAGTTTTCACAGAAACTTTAAAAATGAACATGGGGGTTCTGGGCTGCAGCTACATGGTAGATGGGCAAGGCCTCGGTTTGGTTACACAGCACTGGAAAAACAAGCAAAACAACCACACGCAGGCTTGCATATACAAAACAAAATAGAAAAGTACAGTCGTTTGGTCAGGTGGTGGTGGTACATGGCTTTAATCCCAGCATTAGGGAGGCAGAGGCAGGCGGATCTCTCTGAGTTCGAGGCCAGCCTGGTCTACAGAGGAAGTTCCAGAACAGCCAGTGCTACACAGGGAAACCCTATTACGGAAAAACAACAACAATAACCAACAAAAACAACAACAAAAACAAACAAAAAGTACAGTTGTTAAAAAGACCGTAGGACCTCGAGGCTGCACGGTGGTTCTCTCCGCTGCTTAGCCTGCTCTAGTGTGTGACACGCGTGGCAGAGGGAGGCTAAGAAAAAGTGTGCTAAGACAACCATGGTTTGCCTGTTTTCACACTGCAAGTCCGGGCTTCTCACACTCCCCGATCTGTCTCCGTGCCTGCTACGGAAGAGCAGCAGCACTGGGAGGCTCATGGGGACCTGGAGCCCTGCCCAGCCCTTTCCAGAGCCCTTGACAGACCGGCCACACGGAGATGTGACTTGTGTTTCTATTATGGCCAGATCTCTGGAGCCAACTTCTTGGTGTGACCTTTTCTCTTCTCATGCCTCCTAGTGGCCCTCCAGGGAAGGTTCTCTTCTCTAACAGAGCGAGTGTGTGCGAGCGAGCATGCGTGCGTGCGTGCGCACATGCGCGCCCTCATTTTCTTCTAGAGATGGACTGATGATTGCTTTATCTCCATAAAGGGTAGAGAGTTGACGCTTTAGGACTCGAAGGCTGTACAGTCACTCTCTGAACTAGACAAGCTTACCCATATAGGAGCCTCATTATAAATATTTCTGACAGAATGAGAGGTGGTCATGTTTAAATAAACTTTATTTACAAAAAATTATTTAGAAAAATAGGTCATTTAGGAGCTAGAAAGATGGCTCAGTGTGTAAAAGGCTCTGCAAGTCTGGTAACTTGGGTTTAATCCCTAGAACACACAAAGGTAAGAAAAACCTGACTCAAAAAAATTTGTCCTCTCACCTCCACGTGTGTGTTAGACACATTCCTCTTCACACACACACACACACACACACACACACACACACACGCACACATTTCTACTACAACTACTATGACGACTACTACTACTGTTACTATTACTACTACTACTAATAATAATAAGACAAGTTTTGAAATATAGGTCATGGGAACCAGGCCTGTAATCCCAGCACTTAGCAGGCTGAGACAGGGGCATTGCTTTGAGTTCAAGGCTAATCATGAATGCATAGTGAAAAAAAAACCAAGCCAACTAAATAACTAAGCAAATAAATGAAATCACAGTGGGAACATAGCGAACTTCGTATTTGTGAGGCCCTGGGTTTGATCTCTAGCATTACAAAAGACAAAAAAGCAGGTGACAGTTCCCTGATCTCTGTTCTAGAGCGTCTGTGATTCTCCGTCACCCTTGCTGAGCGTTTAGAGCATTAATCTGTTTGAATGATATACCACAAGAAAGACCTGTGTCTGACTGAGGGGAGAGTCAGCACCAAGAGATGTTCAGCTCAAGCCAGGCAATGGTGGCCCATGTCTTTAACCCCAGCACTTGGGAGGCAGAGGCAGGAGGATCTCTGTGAGTTTGAGGCAAGTCTACAGAGTGAGTTCCAGTACAGCCAGGACTACACAGAGAAACCCACTCTTGAAAACCCAAAATAGCAAGGAGAGAAAGGGGTGGGGTGGGGGTCCAAGTCTCAGAACATTTGTTAGTGGTACACATCCGTCATCACAGTTTCTCAGGAGGTTGAGGTCAGCCTGGGCTACAGAATGAATTTAAGGTCAGCCTGAGCAACCTTTAAGACACCATCTCAACTTCAGTACTGGACTGAAGATGGAGGGAGGGAGGAAGGGAGAGAGGGAAGGTAGGAGGCAGGGAGGATGAAAGAGGGAGGGGGAGGGAGGACTTTGGGAGAGGACATTTGTTCAACTGAGACTGACTGCCCCACCTCAATGCCTGCCTAACTCTTTCTGAAATTCTGAGCAGAGGTCAGATGTTCTAAATCACTCCAACAGTATCTTCAACACAGAACAGGAGCTCTCTGCCCCCCCCCCCAAGGCAAAGATGAGCTGAGACGTTCTCTGGAGGAACCGCTGGAGACAGTGGCAGCCTCTCTAACATTGAGTCTATTCAGCTGTTAAAGTGAGGGCAGCCTGAACATTCCTTTAGGGGGCCCCCACTTCCCGAGAGGCCTGAGTCAAGTTACTATATTCCTCCCATTTCCATAGTCTGGGAAAATACAGTTTTATTGGCACTATTAAAATTGGAGTTTCTGGGACTGGATAGATGGCTCAGTGGTTAAGAGCACTGACTGCTCTTTCAGGGGTCCTGAGTTCAATTCCCAGCAAACACATGGTGGGTCATAACCATTTGTCATGGGATCTGATGCCCTCTTCTGGTGTGTTTGAGGACAGCTGGAGTGTACTCATATACATAAAATAAATAAATAATTCTTTAAAAAAAATAAAATAAAATTAGAATCCCTGTTGGGACCTTGTAACTTGGGATGTCTCCGTGATGTCTAATCTATACAGAATATAGATCTCATCCCCGAGTTGGCTACTAGGCAGAAAGTACAGTGGGCTGTAAATTGCAAGTCTTTTTTTTTTTTTTTTTTTTTTTTGGTTTTTCGAGACAGGGTTTCTCTGTATAGCCCTGGCTGTCCTGGAACTCACTCTGTAGACCAGGATGGCCTCAAACTCAGAAATCTGCCTGCCTCTACCTCCCAAGTGCTGGGATTAAAGGCGTGTGCCACCACTGCCCAGCAAATTGCAAGTCTTGACTAAACATGACTCAACAGAAGTTATGCACCATTTGTCTTTCTACGAGCATCCATTGCTATTGAAACAGACCATTGGGACAGCTATCGAGGGCTCGCTAATCCCTCTACAACTGTCCAAGTCAAGCGCACTCTGAACCTAGAGGCTGGGATGCCCGGAGGACTTGGCCAGCCTATTTTCTCTTCTTTTCTGAGATTTACACTGACATCTACCCTGATTGTTCCTGCAGCTTCATCCATCATGAGAGAAGCCAGCGAAAGGGTACAAAAAGCCTCTTGGCTACACAGATTCCTGTTTGTGATTACTTCCCTCTGGAAAAGAAAAAAAAAATCCCACTCAGTAGACATAAAGTCCCCGCAAACTTTAAGCAGAGGCATGGCTCCTTTGGTCAGAAAAGGTGCTTTTTCCAGACAGGCTCATGGAGAATCCTGCAGAGCGGGGAGAGCCAGGGCAGGTCCTCATCTCCTCCCTTGCTGAGGCACAGGCTCTGTTCCCTCACCAGGGCCTGATCCAGGCTGATAGTAACTAAAATGCAGCTTTTCAAAGCTTTCTCTAAAAACCACAACTTAGATGGGCACAGTAGCTCACATCTTTACTCCCAGTCCGCAGAAGGCAGAGGCAGTAGGGTTGCTGTGAGTTTGAAGCTAACCTGGTTTAAATAGGGAGCTCTAGGCCAGCTAGGGCTGCATAATGAGAACCCATCTGAGATGGTTTGTATGTGCTTGGCCCAGGGAGTGGCACTATTAGAAGGTGTGGCCCTGAGCTGAAGAGATGGCTCAGTGGTTAAGAGCACTGACTGCTCTTCCAAAGGTCTTGAGTTCAAATCCCAGCAACCACATGGTAGCTTACAACCATCTGTAAAGAGATTTGACGCCCTCTTCTGGTGTGTCTGAAGACAGCTACATTTATAATAATAAATCTTAAAAAAAAAAGTGTCGCATGGGTTTTAAGACTCTCATCCTAGCTGTCTGGAAGCCAGTATTCTGCTAGCAGCCTTCAGATGAAGATGTAGAACTCTCAGCTCTGCCTGCACCATGCCTGCCTGGATGCTGCCGTGTTCCCACCTTGATAATGATGGACTGACCCTCTGAACCTATAAGCAAGCCCCAATTAAATGTTGTCCTTTGTCCCTATAAGAGTTGCCTTGATCATGGTGTCTGTTCACAGCAGTAAAACCCTAAGACACCATCTCAAGAAATAAATGGATGAATAAAAAAATAAATACTGTAAGTTGGGAGCACAGAGATGGCTTAGGGGGTATAGGTGTTCACTGGAAGCCTAGTTACCTGATTTCCACCCCCAGCACCCACAAGTTGGAAGAGAATGACTCCCACAAATTGTCCTCTGGCCTCTATAAAGATACCCTGCCCTCCACACAAATATAACAGTAACAACAAACCTGCAAACCTGTGTAAAGCAGTGGTTTGCTCCTGGTTAGTTCCAGGCACTGACATACCTATTACTGAGTAGGCTGAGAATCAACTGAACCCAGATGTTTGAGAGTAGCCTGAGCAACAAGGAGACCCCCTTCTTAAAACAAAATGGAAACTATTGGCAAACCTTCCAGAGCAGTGGTTCTCAACCTTCCCAATGCTTCTCCTGTTTTATACAGTTCCTCAGGCTGAGCTCCAACCATAAAATTATGTTGCTCCTTTTTTTTTTGTTGTTTTTTGTTTTTGTTTTTTTCGAGACAGGGTTTCTCTGTGTAGCCCTGGCTGTCCTGGAACTCACTTTGTAGACCAGGATGGCCTTGAACTCAGAAATCTGCCTGCCTCTGCCTCCCAAGTGCTGGGATTAAAGGCATGTGCCTGGCTTTGCTGCTACTTTTAAACTGTACTTTTGCTGCTGTTATAGGTCATAATGTCAATATCTGATATGCAGGATATCTGATATGCAACCCCTCCCCAAGGGATGGTGACCCACAGGTTGAAAAACAATGTTCTAGATGCACACACACACCTTTCCATTGAGTTATTTTTGCTAACCTGTTGGAATATCTCAGTGAACTGAGGCTTATGGGTTCTTCCCAGAGAAAGGCACTGGGATCACACACACCAGAGCTGAGTGACTTTTCTCTCCCGCCAAACACTGCAATGCCAGCACTCAAGTGATGGTAGCCAGATTAGAAGTTCAAGGCCATCCTCAACTAAACAGGGAACTCAAGCCCACCTTGAGCTACCTGGGACCCAACCTTAGCAAACAAGCATAAATCTGAAACCCAGCACTGGGGGTGATGCCAACCAGCCCCAAGGGGGGTGGGGAGGGGAGGTTGAAGCTGAAGGAGCGTGTGGCCTGAGCTACATAGTGAGATCTTGTCTCAACCCCCACCCTCAAACCGAAACCCAACAACTTGTTCCCAAGCCAGATAATACGGAACTGAAACTTTTAATTAAAATAAAATAAAATACTATGAAAATTTCATTATAAATCCTGCACTTTGTGTGTGTGTGTGTGTGTGGGGGGAATATAGTTGCTGTTGAAGAGTGGATCAATTAATAGGTGAGGGGCTGATGCTAATTTGGTTGCATCAAGGATGGGAAGATCATTACCAGGAAATGTGGTAAACCCGGCCAATCCCAGGTTCAGTAGTTCCTGAGGCAGAACTGATAGGCTAGGCTTGTTAAAGAAGGGCTGGGATTGTGGGCTGGGAGAAGGGTGAGAACAGCGGGTGTGCTGACTCCTATACCAGCTCATCTTGGTTCATTAAGGCTGGTAAAGGCCCTTCCACTCTTTGCAGAATGAATAGAGCTCAGTGGGAGACTTCATTTACTGTGAAAACGGCTTTGATTTTCTCCTGTGTGGAATCTGAATGCGGCTGCATGAGGCAAAGGGCAGGATGAGGGATCCCCATTTGCTGCCAGGTTTCCCTCACTTCCTTTCTGACTCAAGGCTGCTTTGCTGGAAGGTGTCTCCCCTTATCTTGAGTACCCAGGCAAGTGGTTAGGTCGGGTCTCTGAAATGGTGATCTATTAAGCAGAAACCATTGCTTTCCTATAGCTCCTAAGCTAAGACAAAGAACCTCCGTTTCTCTTCAGTTTATTTTTGTCTTATTTTCATTCCTGTTTCAGCTGCATGCATGGATACTGTATACATAAGGAGTCTTAAGAGGACATCAGATCACCTGGATCAGGTGACAGTGACTAAGCTGCCAGGCGATGGAACAGAATCCAGGTACTCTGCGAGAGCAGCAAGTACTCTGTAACTGATGAGCTCATCTCTGTTTTTATATATATATATATAATTTTTTTATTTTTTTGAGATTGGATATTGCCATGTAGCTCAGGCTGGCTTTGAACTCTGGTGCTCCTGTCTCAGTTTCCCAAGTGCTGGGGCTGCAGGAATATCCCATCACACCAAGCTCAGACTTTTTTTTTTTTTTTTAAATGTAATGGCTTTATTGAACGGTACTTCATAACGAGCCGATCTGAAGCGGTGACGTCCACAGTGGATAGCTCTTTTTGCTTTGCAGCACTGATCTGCTCGCCATCAGCTCCTCTCCAGGAGCAGCGCTGTGGGGAGGAAACCCAGAACTGCCGGGAGCTGCGTCCAGAACTTTCCTGATTGGAACATTTGCTGGGTAGGGAGTGAAGTGGGCACATGTTGACACAAGGTGGGAGCCCATCAAAGAGTGAGAAGGGCTTCTGCAGTGCCTGGAACTGCAGCCACCACGGGCTCGGGGGATGAGGGAGCAGCGCCAACAGCTCTGCCAATATGTGGAAATTGAAGTGGTTTTCAGAAAGAGCCCAAATTTCCCCAGATGTCTAATTCCAGCCTTACTCCCTGTGCCAGTTCAGCACTCAGAGAACAGTATTTAAGCAAACAGCAATTGCTGTGTATGCTTCCACTCAGCAGTCCTGCACTTTGGAAAGGAAAAGGGCAGGCAAAAGCTGCTTTGGATGAGGACTGGTCCCAGGGTCCCTGCTTCCAAAGGCAGTGAGAGAAGTCTGCTCCGAAGACTGATGATCGAGATCAATAAGGAACAGACAAATGAGCAAGATGAGCTTTCAAGGCTGACGTTTTGAATGCTGCTTTAGGTTTGATGTAAACCTGAGGAGGTACTGATACCCTGCCATCCCCACATACAGCCTCCCCTATCTCACACCGGAGTTTATCATAGTCGAGGGCTCTGCACGGACACATGTAACAGTTAGTTCATACTAAGTTTACTCTTGATGTTGGACCTTCTATAGGTTTGGACAAGTTGGCTTGTTTTGTTTGTATGTGGGGTGTGTGTGTGTGTGTGTGCGTTCATGCGTGCACATATGCATACTTAAATGTGTGAGTGTATGTGTGTCTGCACGGCGTGCATGGAGGCCAGAAGTTGATGTCCAGTCTTTCCCTTGGTCACTTTTACTTACTGAGGCAGGGTCTCTAGCTGAACCTGGGGCCTGCCAATTCCCCTAGCTAGCCAGCTAGCCAGCTTGCCTCAAGGATCCCTCCTCTCCACCTATTGGATACTAAAGCTAGCCACTCACTGCTCCTGTCAAGTTTTTATGTTTTTAGGTTCTGGGGATTTTTTTAAAAATTATTAATTTTATGTATATGAGCACTCTTGTCTTCAGACACACCAGAAGAGAGCTTCAGATCCCTTTACAGAGGGTTGTAAGCCACCATGTGGTTGCTGGGAATTGAACTCAGGACCTTTGGCAGAACAGTCAGTGCTCTTAACCTCTGAGCCATCTCTCCTGCCTGGTCCTGGTTAAATCTTTATTCTGACCCTCAAGCTTGTATAACATCGCTTGTATAACACGTCCACTGAGCTATCTCCCCAACCCCAGAATGTATTTTTTTAAAAAAAGGTTAAGGAAATATAAAACACAGGACAGTGCTAATGGCCAGGGAGTATCTATGGAAGTAAGTAACCTCCAATGAGAAGTGACCACATATGCTCTGGGGCAGCCTGCCTCACAGGGGAGCAGGAAGTGCCACGGCCTAGAGTGACTGACATGGAAGCCACAGCAGGACGGACTAGAGGAGTCGGGGCTGCAGACCAGTGGCACAGCACACGCCTCGCACTCGGAAGACTGTTCAACGCCCAGCACTGTGAAGGGACAAGGAGGCCCTAAAGAAAAGGTAGTCTTGTGGGAGGTTATGAGCCCATGTTTTTGAACTATTTTTTCTTTGTTATATTATTACTGTGTGTGGTTGTGTGTGCAGACACTCATGTAACACACACACATGCGCACATAATACATATGTACCATGGGCACACTATTAGCAACTGATTGTTTCCTTCTACCATGGGTACCAGAGATTGAACTCAAGCTGCCAGGTTTGTGTGGTAAGTGATTTTTACCTGTTGAATCATGTTGCTGGCCTTGGTTTTTCCTCTTTTTAAATTAAAAACATAACCATCGCACATGATTAAAAAGGGCAAATGTTAACAGTAACCAACAAGTACATTTCATGTCTTGCCCATTCCTTGACTGAGGAACAGCTGCCCTGCATCCACTCTAGAAATCTTTTAAGAAATATCATCCATCGATGTCTTCTTCACTTTGAGACAGAGTCTCTGGATAGTGCTCCTACTGGCCTCAAACTTTCAATCCTCCTGCCTTAGTCTCCAGATGGCTGGGATTGTTAAGTGTTCCGCATCTTGTTCAACTGTCTTCTTTTAAAAGAAATAATCAAGTGATTCTCTCTCCCTTCCTCCCTCTCTCTCTATATTTATGTATGATTCATTATATGTATACACATATATGATTCATTTATTTTTTTTTATGTGTATGGGTATTTTGCCTGAATATTATGTCTTCACCACAAGTCTGCAGTGCCATAGATGGCCAGAAGGTGGCATCTGATCTTCTGGAACTAGAGTTATGGACTGCTGTCAGCTGCAATGGAAGTGCTGGGAACCAAACCCAGGTCCTCTGGAGGAGCAGCTAGTGTTCTTAACCACTGAGCCATCTCTCCAGCTCCCAGCCTAGAATTCTTTAGAGGAGAGGACTGTGTGGAGTCTGGCGGAACCCACTGTTCCCAACACTTGCAGCATTGATTTATGCAGGGGCAATTGTGTATATTGGGCAAGCCATTACCATCTCTCATTACATAAAATCGGGGAAGTTAGAAGGCTATATTTTCATTTACAGAGCTGCTTTTTAAACTTCACTTTGTTGTCTGTTTTATAGTGCAGTACCTAGGATTATAAATTAACAACAGAGTAGAGGCTTTTAAAAGCAGACAGAATTGCTATGCAAGCTGTATGGAAAGTGGTGTCCACAGCTCTGGGCAGGCAGGGTGTTCAGAGTGCTTGAATATAGACAGCCACACAGTGCCCCATTGTCATGAGCACAGCATGCCAGAAACACAAACGGACACATTCTTCTTTTTCCACAATATCAAAATTCATTGAAAAACAATAAAATCATAAGGTACATTATTTTTACTGATAGTAATTATGCCAGAGAGTCCTAAGTTCCTTCACTGTCAGCTGAAACAAACATGAGTTCATTTATTCTAATTTTAATTAGATATAAACTCTCCTATCACATACTACACACAGATCACACAGTAAATACATCTCTCTGAATGTTTATGCATAGGTTACAGAATGGCTACAAAGGGTTAAAGTGGCAAAGAGGCCAGGAGAGAAAGCTGGGGCTCTGGGAGAGATGAGAAAGGAGATTCTGTAGAGGGGTGGGTGGGGGTATTGGGGAAACAGATAACCAACCTCCTGTTAGAGATATGTCAGAGGTGCTGAGTCAGAACAGCTGCTGGGTCTAAGTTGATTTGAGCCTCAGGATCAAGTCAAATTGCAGAAGTGCAATGTGGGACCATGGAGACCACAGACGGAAAGGTCAGATCCAGACAGGTCAATGAGGGAGTCCTAGCAGTCTGTGCCAACTACGGAGCTGAGCCCAACTGAGTCCCTGGGACGGTAGCGAGTCACACACCAGGTGGTCGGTTGGATGACTGACTGGAGAGTGGGTCATGTTTGAAGTGTTAAGTGTACTTTTGTGTTTGTTTGCTTCTTTTTTTCTTTTGCGACAGGGGTTTCTCTGTGTAGCCCTGGCTGTCGCCATGCAGAGCAGGCTGGCCTTGAACTCACAGATCTGCCTGCCTCTGCCTCCAGGGTGCTAGGATTAAAAGCTCATTGGATGCCCTCTTCATGGGTTTGGGGGAGGAGGGGTGCTGTATCCTCTCCTTAGCCCGTAGTGCCCGGTAAGTTCTTGGGCCTGTTTTCATGCTTTTCTTTTCTGTGTATATATATGTAAGATGTATATGTACATGTACATAAGCATATTCATGGGTCTGAGTACAGGTGTGGGCCTGCCACAGTAAATTCATCAAGGTAGGAGAACCTCTGGTGTGGGTTCTCACCTCTGCCTTGTTTGAGACAGGCTTACCTTTGCTGCTATATGTCCCTGGTGTTCTAGTTAGGGCTACTATTGCTGAGATGAAACACCACGACCAAGAGGCAAGTTGGAGAAGAAAGGGTTTACATTCAGCTTACCCTTCCAGGTCATAGTCCATCACTGGCGAAGTCAGGACAGGAACTCAAGCAGGGCTGCAAGCTGGAGGCAGGAGCTGATGCAGAGGCCATGGAGGAGTGCTGCTTACTGGCTTGCTTCCTCTGGCTTGCTCAGCCTGCTCTCTTATAGAACCCAGGACCACCAGCCCAAGGATGGCACCACCCACAGGGGGCTGGGCCCTCTCCCATTGATCACTAATTGAGAAAACGCCTTACAGCTGGATCTCATAGAGACATTTCCTCAACTGAGGCTCCTTTCTCTCTGATGACTCTAGCTTGTGTCAAGTTAACACACAATATCAGCCAGTGCTCCCGCAGCTGGCTGGCCCGTGAGCTCCCGGAGGCTCTCCTGCTTTGCTTCCCGTCTTGCCACAGCACACTGGGCTTATGCACAAATGCGTCTGGTTTCATGTGTGCTCTAGGGATCCAAACTCGGTTCCTCACATTTACACTGCAGTGCTGTAACCAATGGGCGACCTTCGAGGTCCCTGATGCGATGTGACTGTGGTCATATGCTTCCTGCAGTCCCAGTTAAATTGATAAATTTGGAGGTGGAACTGTTCTGCATGTAGAAATAAGTTGTTCATCAGTAGGTGCCTCCTGGCAATAGTGGACTGGACAGATGGTACCGTTTATGTGTCCACCAAGATGCAAAATGCACCTGCTTCAGTATCTTCACTCAAAAATGGAATCAACAGCTGCTTGTAAAATGGAGCGTCTCAGGGCACGGCATAGACTGAAAAACCTCTGTTTTGCCCAATATGGAGTAATTTAGGGCAGGGCACAGGGGTGCAGGAATTCACACTGAACCCAGAGCTAGCAGTATAAAAAACAGAACTTTCAATTAATATTTGATGTTTTGTGTTACTTATTTCTGGGTTGGTGCATTTTTCTATGGATCATATTTACAATGAATCATGTATTTACAGTGACGTGGCACATTTGCACTAATGGAAACATACATGAGATGGGATTTCTCCAGTGTCACGCACCGAGCTGTCTATTGCCCTTACTCTGTCTCACTTAACACCCATAGCACTCTCTTAAGATAAGTATCCTCATCTCCATCTTATGCACGAAAGACGGAGATTCAGAGGTTAAGGGATTTGTTAGCTATTACTTGGCAAATACATTTTGCAGCCAGCTTCCCATGGAGGATGAGTCCAGCAGCCATCTTGGACAATCTGAACTTCTGAATGTTGGGATTGCAGGAAAGGACCATTAAGCCCAGTTTATTTGATTCGAGCTTCATGCATGCAAACACTTTATCAACTAAGCTATATCCTCAGCTAGGATTTTGGAGAATAGTTTCATGTAGCCCAGGCTGGCCCCAGGTTTCTGTTTAGAGTTTGAAGGATGTCTTGGTGAAAAGGAGAGAATGTCTGGGAGAATTGCACAGGATCACTGGGGCAGGAAAGAATGATGGGGAGAAGGTTATGATGACAATCTAGATGCTGGAGATGGGAGTGGCTAGAGCCAAGACTGGCTTGAGCCTTCTTCCTGCCATGCTGCTGTGGCTAGAGGGTCTCTAGCAAGTTCCAGCCACATCTGTCACAAGCCTTTGTTTCTCCTCTCTGAAATGGGTTGACACATTGAGAATGAAAAAAACCCCACCTTCTTTCAAGCTCAAATCCTTCCTGATGCTTTTTAAATTTTAATGCATGCTAAGGATTTAGATGTGATGGTGCTTCTCCCTGTAGCTGTCCTCTCAGAATACAGTGGCATAGGACTGTTTGTAAGAATGTTTTCTAAGCCAGGTTATACCAAGACAAAGTCATCATTTCTGCATCTTTCTGTATACTTTAAGAAAATGATTTGGGTGTTGCTATCGGGTTAACCATATCACAATCAACTAAGAGTGTTACATTAGAAACAAGGATAATGATTTAAACCTATCTGGCCGATAAATATTATGAAAATATACTTAAGAAGCACACGCTGCACTGTCACCAAATTAATTTGTTTTCTAAGTTCAAATTTAATTTAAAAAGAGATATTTCTCTAACGGCTTCCAACAGCAGACGGCAGAGGGGTTTTTGCAAAGAGAACACAGGAAATAAATATAGTAATGTTCGAGTAACCAACACAATGGCTGTTCTGTTTCTTGTTGCTTTTAGAATATTTTTAACAACTTGCTGGTGAATTGGCTGGTGTGACGCCAGGCTGGTGGCTGATTCTCACCTGCTTTCATTTCCCCCTCTGGTCACTGTGTCCTGTGATATGGCTATCCATTACTAAGACCTGCTAGGTACTGGGCTGGGTTTCTCATAACTGGCCTTCATTTTTACTGACAGGGTTAGAGTTTCTATTCCTGGCTTGCTGAAAGAGCCCTTTCCCTAGAATAACCCACAGGGCAGAGCGTCCTCCTAAACTAAGGCTTTCATCTAGCTACTCCTGTTATTAAAGCTTCAGGGATCCCACTGCGGATAGCCGGGCATGGACACAGGTCTTAGAACTCCCGTTGTTCCAGCCAGACAAACGCATTAGCTTTCTTTACAGTCGCTAATCTTTCACATCTGGCATCTGCTCCCCGGAATCCTTGGCTCCTTCTGCCAGCACCTCCTTCCATTCTGTATTGAATTCACTTCCTTCAGGATGTTTTCCTTGCTTAGTAGCTACTTAGCAGATAAATAACTCTTGTTTTTGAGCTTTTAATCACATTAAGTGCTTTAAAAAAAATAAATGATCCAAGTCTAGGGATAAACAGCTTACAGAGATTTTCATTCTCTAAGAACCACCCAGGGTGACTTTGTCAGAAACAGAACTCAAATTTGCAGGCGGCTGTTTTCACTAACATCTACCCTAGAACCAGAGCAAATGATTCTTTATGGTGACCTCTAGCGGGCACGGGGCAGTCCTACAAAAATTACGAAAGTGGAGGGCAAAGTAAAACCCTTCCCCAGGTACTCCATGGTCACGGGAGCGCATCCCACCTCTCCACCCTCCTTATTCATTTTTATTTCCAGTGTTTGTTTTGCATCTAACGCTGTCTCCCTTATATACAACTCACCGGTTTCTTGCCTTTGACGGGCTGGGCTGCCGGTGTCGGATGTGTGAACTGCTGTTTAAAATAATGTCTGCCAAGTCGAACCCCACTCCACCAAGCCTTAACACTGCCTCTGCGTTTGGAGGGGCCGGTCCGTAGTCGCACGGGGGTGCAACGGGGAGGGAAGGAGTGGACAGAGATGGCATGAAAAGGAGAATGCAAGATTGAGGCAATGAGACATTCTGGTCTTGCCAGTGAAAGAAAATTCTCTCCAGACTGCCACCCCACTCCACGGGAGGCATCGTGAGGGCGGTGTAGGAGCCTTCTCGGGACCCCAAGGCTGGGAAAGCGGGGGACTAGGGCGAGTCCGCTGGCCCTTGGCATCCTTCAGGGAGCGGGGAGGGGGGAGCTTGCTGCGCGGCCGCCTTCGGAGCGCACGGCACGTGGGGCGCCCCACGCGCGGAGAGGAAGCGCAAAGTCTGCAGCAGGCAAAGCCGCGACTGGGTTGCTTGCTTTGAGAAATCCTTTGGGTCGGCCTTAGAAGCCGACCAGGGTTCTCAACAGTCTCTGGCAGACGCCGTCTGCTCCCCACTTCAAACCTCGCACCTTGGTCCTCACCTCTGCACCCCTCCTTCCCTCCTGCTTCTTCCCTTCGGGGATTGTTTAAAGGAACCTGGGGGAGGTGTGCCCAACATCCCGATGGCCCCGAGGCTCCGGGCAGCTCGCATCTCGCCCCGCGCACCCCTCCCGGCCACTGCGGGCGGGGGCGCACGGCGTCACGAGGCGGGGAGCCCGAGGTCCGGGGCGGGGCGCCGGGGAATCCCAGCCCGAGCGAGCCGGGAGGTGCGGGCGCGGGCGGGCAAGGAGGTGCGCGCGGAGGGAGCGGAGCGCGCGGAGCCGGCGGGCGAGGAGGAGGACGGCGAGGGAGGCCCCGCCCCCGCCTCCCGGAGCCCGCTCCTCGCCGCCGCCGAGCCCGCTCACTTTGCCTTTCGCCTCTGGACGGCGGCCGGGCTGCGTGCGCCAGGGACCCGGCAGACCTGCCCACGGCGCCTCGGCTAACGCTCGCCCTCCGGGAGACCGGCGCCACCCGGAGCTGCGGCCAGCCACCCGGACTCCGAAGGGCGAACCCGGGAGCGAGGGGCGGCGGCGCTGACACCGCGGGGGACGCGGGCGGTGCGGGGCGCAAGCCCCGGGGGGAGCGCGGGCCCCGACGGCGCGGCCACCCCGTGCGCGCGGCGGGCAGGCCCCCGGGGCGGCCAGCCATGACCTTCGGGCGCGGCGGGGCGGCCTCGGTAGTGCTGAACGTGGGCGGCGCCCGGTACTCGCTGTCCCGGGAGCTGCTCAAGGACTTCCCGCTGCGCCGTGTGAGCCGGCTGCACGGCTGCCGCTCGGAGCGCGACGTGCTCGAAGTGTGCGACGACTACGACCGGGAGCGCAACGAGTACTTCTTCGACCGGCACTCGGAGGCATTCGGCTTCATCCTGCTGTACGTGCGCGGCCACGGGAAGCTGCGCTTCGCGCCGCGGATGTGCGAGCTCTCCTTCTACAACGAGATGATCTACTGGGGCCTGGAGGGCGCGCACCTGGAATACTGCTGCCAGCGCCGCCTAGACGACCGCATGTCCGACACCCACACCTTCCACGCGGCAGACGAGCTGGGCCGCGAGCAGCCTCGTCCCGCCGGACCCGAGGCGGCTCCCTCCCGGCGCTGGCTGGAACGCATGCGGCGGACCTTCGAGGAGCCCACGTCGTCGCTGGCCGCGCAGATACTGGCCAGCGTGTCCGTGGTGTTCGTGATTGTGTCCATGGTGGTGCTGTGCGCCAGCACGCTGCCCGACTGGCGCGCGGCGGCCGCCGACAACCGCAGCCTGGATGACCGGAGCAGGTACTCCGCCAGCCCTGGGAGGGAGCCCTCCGGGTAGGACGCACTGCTTCTTTGCCCGTCCAGTCCTGTCTATCCGTGCCGTCCGTTCGTCCGTCCGTCCAATCTCCGTCCTGTCTGCCTAGAGGCTCAGCTAGACTTTTTCCTGCCCCAGGAGGCCCCTGGCGCTCCAACCGAGGGGTGTGAGGGATGTGTGGGTCTCCAACCCCGCCCCTCTTTCCCAGGCACAGCCAGCGGATGTGCTTGGGTCTCTCACCTTTTAGAGTAAAACCTCTGTAGTTTAGTTCTGACCAAATAGCAGCCTGCTAATTACATTTTCCCAACTTTTATTGCTATCACGCAATAATTTGCACGATAATTCGGTTTGAGCTAAGAGCTCTTTGAAATATGTGCCAATACTGGTGGTGTTTGAAAAGATGAAGTCTCATTTCGGTGAAATGTGGTCTGCTTCAGTGCTCTGCACACCCTGCCCCTGGCGTAGTGTGTGCTGGGATAGAATTGCCGTATTATAAAGGAGGCTAATTTAGTGATAGACTCTGAATAATGGATGCCTGTGCCCTTTTTCTTCTTTCCTTTCTGACCAAGTGTGGACCCTAGCAAATTCCTTTCCTCTGTGTGGGATTAAAGATTTAGGGTTTCATTCAGAGGGCCTTCAGAGTGGGGATGAAACAAAAACAGCTGTTACCTTGGGAGAGAAGAAAAAGTGAAACTTCCCCAAACCCAGAAACAGGATTCGGCCATTGAAGTGTCTCCCTCCTGCCCCCCACTTTACTAGGATGGAAAGAAAAGACTATAATCTTTCCTGAGATCATGCTTACCTCTTAATGGTGATAACACTCTCCTGTTTTTAGAACAAGTGAGTTTATTTTGCATATTTGGTGGGAGGAATAAGCAGACTAAAGTTGGACTTTCAGAGCAGACAGCCATTTTGGGCATAAAACCCAAACTGTATCTTCTCTTTCGCCCTTTGTTTGATAACTCTTCTGGGAGCCTTCCCCCATTCATTTTCTGTCCTAATTTTCCTCTCCATTCACTTTCAAGTCAAGGCCGTGCCCTGTAGTCTTTTCTTGGTGGGCCTGGGTATTTAAGAACTGTGGCTGTGTAGATACAGCAGTGTGTCTTCTACACAGAATGTTCTTCCTCCGTGCGTCAATCTTAGGAGTAACTGTAGCACAGAGCCCAGTGCCAGCCTGGCATGAAATCCAAGATCTATGCTTTGAAAAGAAGAAAATTAGGAAACTCGTCTTGTTTGGTGTGTTGAGTTGGGTCTCCACTTCACAGATAGAAATCGCTTCCTTGGTGCTTCAGTAATACAATGAAATTAACTTCCCAATATAAATAATGTGACCTTGATCATTTTTTTTTGAAAGCGTCTTAGAAAAATGAGCCCTGAGTGACCGTCTTTGAAAGGACTCAGTAACTGTGGAATTCTGAGGTTAGTGATGGACAGAGCTCATTAACCAAGGCAACAGGAGCGTTGACTGATGGGTGTAGATTGCGAGGGAGGGAGTTGATTACGGAGAACCAAGTGAGGGACAACTCTTTCTGAAGGAAGGAGTTTGGGGAGAAAGATGGGCCATGTGATGGATGAATACTAATTTTAGATAGAAAGAGAAACCGAAGAAACCCAAAAGGGAGGAGACAGATAAAAGAGAGGCAGCAGAGGAAGTGAAGAGAGAGAGTAAGGCTCAGTTTGTGTATATGTAACTTAAGTATGTATATAATTATTCAAGTCAAACTGTTTCCTAGATACCCAGATATTTCAGGCATATGCATGTTTTACTTGGCTTAATGGTGCAGTTTTAAGCTTCTTTCTATGAGTAGGTATAAGAAAGCCTGGGCTCTGTAATCCCAGATAAACCACAGCATGACTGGATATTAAGGATGTTGTTGCACAGGAAGCCCCTCGCTGGCCTCCTTCAACAGACATGGTAGCTGGCATTTTATAGCTGCCCAGTTCCTGCCAGCCTGTGGCTGCTAAAATGAGCTCATGTCCTTTTGAGATTTGACTAAGAATTCCCTCCGTCCCCTGCAGACTTGAGGTTAACCTTAACCTTAGCCCCCCCAGGCAAGTGAGCTGCCACTTACTGATCCCCAGCCTCAGAGCCCCCTAATCTTGATTCATCTCATCACAGGTTCTGAGTGTCTTTCCTGAGTGTCTGTTGTTCCAGTCACTGCTGCTGTTCCAAACACTGTAACTTTTTCTCCTAAAGAAAAGTTGATGTAGGACTCAGAGTCACAATGAGTCTTCAGGAGTTGAATAATTCAGAGAAAGCCTTCAAGGTCACAGGAGGGAAACAAGGCATCCTTGGAATGCTCTGTCCAACACTGGCAAGGGGCATCACTTACATAAACGGGTTTATGCAACCTGCACAATCCTGTGTCTTGCTGAAGAGTAAAATAGGAGAGTCTTCCAGTAAAAGGAACAGCGTGGGCACAGGCATGAAACTTGTATGTTCTGTTTAGGGAGTGAGAACCGGTGGTAGAGTGAGCTGTGGATGGCGAGCATAGAGCTGTGGAGCATAGAGCTGTGGATGGCGAGCATAGTCTAACAATGTGAATAACAATGTTTTGCAGTCTTGGCTACCTATTGGCCAGATTGTATCATTTGTACTGAGAATCTTATCCATAGAAAGTAGAGCATGTTAAGTGTGCAGAGCATGATGGCAGAGGGAGATGGGGCACAGGAAAGAAGCCTGGGCATGGAGGCTCACGCCCGTCATTCTACCAACTCAGGCTCAATGCCGGAGGGTCAAAAGATGGAACCTGTACTACATAATGAGTCCCTGTACCCATCCCTCCCCACTCCTGCCCCCAATTCAGGGGGCTGGGGATGTTAGTACTGAAAGTCCTCAGGCACAAAGTCCTTAGGTTCGATTCCCAACCCTTCAAAAGCAAGAGTTGAAAGTCTTTGGGCAGGGTCTGAGAGCTTGTATTGATTGCTCTGTGCTTGTGAAAATAGATACTAAGTAACAACTGTGGTGCATACTAGGAGAATTGAAATTCCTCCAGAGCATCTTTTTTTTAAATTTTTTTTTTTGGTTTCTTGAGACAGGGTTTCTCTATGTAGCCCTGGTTGTCCTGGAACTCACTCTGTAGACCAGGCTGGTTTGAGATCAAAACTCAGAAATCCGCCTGCCTCTGTTTCCCAAGTGCTGGGATTGAAGGCATACGCCACCACAGCCCAGCCTCCTCCATTGTGTCTTAAAGATACCCCCACCCCGCCCCAGAGCCTAACCAGGACTTGTAGGAACTGCGAATACTGAGCCCTGCCCGCAGACTCTCCACACCCTGCTCTGTTGTTCCTAGCCACCTCCACGCCCCTCACTGAGCGTTCCTAACCTACTGAAATGGATCATTCACGCCCAGCTCAGGTTCTGTTCCGAGCCTTTGTGGGCTGCCCCAGTAAATGAGATGTTTCCTCCCAAACTTGAGGGATTGCTGCTTTGTACTATTTATATGTCATTTGATGTCCTCGATGGCATTTTCTCATAAACACACTTCGGCTTTGATGGAAAGCCCTTGAAGGCAGGTGAACTCATTTATAACCCCCCATACCACACCGTTTTGTTTGTGAGTCAGTCTTTTTTTTTTCTTTCTTTCTAGAGACAGATTTCTTTGTGTAGCCCTGATTGTTTTGGAACTCACACTGTAGACAAGGCTAGCCTTGAACTCGGAGATCCTCCTGCCTTTGCTTCCCAGGTGCTGGGATTAAAGGTTTATGCCACCACCACCCAGCCTCAAATTGACAATTTTCCTGCCTCAGCCTCCTTAGTCCTGAGATTACAGGTGTGGTGTGTAGTACCACACCAGCTGGAAACAAACTTTCCCGTTCTTTGGCGGGGATGGGGGAAGAAGGAGGGGTGGGGGTTTTGAGACAGGGTCTCATGGCCCAAGATGACTTGAGATTCAATAAGTATTCAAGGATGACCTTGACTTATTCATCCTCCTACTTTTATCTCCCACTTGCTGAGATCCCAGGCATGTACTACCATACCTGACTCAGGAAGTACCCATTCATGTGTGTGGGTGTGGAGGTGTGTGTGCCTATGTGGGGGGGGGTGTATATGCATGTATATGTCTGTGTGCATGTGTGTGTGCAAGAGTGTGTGTGTGTGTCTGTGCATGTGAGTGTTCATGTGCAAGGGTGTGTGTATGTGTGTGTCTGTGTGCATGTGCAAGAGTGTGTGCATGTGTGTATGTGCGTCTGCATGCAGAGATCAAAACAGGTACCTTCTTAGGTCACTCTCTATACCTTTTTTTGTTGTTATGTATGTGAGTACACCATTGCTCTCTTCAGACACACCAGAAGAGGCCATCGGATCCCATTACAGATGGTTGTGAGCCACCATGCAGTTGCTGGTCATTGCTCTTAACCGCTGAGCCATCTCTCCAGTCCCACTCTCTACCTTTTTATCTGAGAATTTGAAACAGGGTCTCCTGCTGAACCTAGAGCTGACTGGCCTGTAAGCTTCAGGGACTTCCCTCTCCTCCTGTGTTGGCATTACAGACCTGTGCTGCCATGTTCTGCTTTCATATGGATGCTGGGATCTGAACTCAGGTTCTCATGGTTTTGGGTGAAGTACCTTACTAAGAGCCATCCCTCCAAATTGACATGTCTTTTGTTATAGTTTTGTTATAGCTGTTGGGGTAACAATGTAGATTAATTCTAGTTTAAAACCCCCCATTAAAAGACAACCACCACTGCCCTATGTTCTAACAGAATGCTGCCTAGCGTTCTAGCATATTTTGCTATTTATTGAGAAAAAAAATATATGATAGTTAAGAAATTATGACACAGAGCATGGACCAGCCTGTGCTACATAGAAAGAAATTCTAAGTGTTCAGTACCTAATACGTTTCTGTAACTGTGGTAGGCTATGTGGATGCACTAGTTCATTAGATGGGGTACCTACTGTTTTGGAGTTTTTAATTTGATAATAGTGGGGTAGGGAGACAGAACACACTGTAAACAAGTATATAAGAATTTTATATTGCAAAAGGAGTCCTGGATATGAGAGCGCCACCTGTGGGAAACTGGAGGGAAGGGCGTCTGGGCAGGAGGAACAGTAGATGCTTTGAGAAGGCAATGGGCCCAGCTTACCTACAGAGTAGAAGGACTGCCCTTCTGGTGGGCTGGAATTTACTCCAGAGACCTATATATAGAAGAAGTTGACAGAGTACAGAGGACCTTCCGTGTAGAAGGAGCGTGCATTTCCTTACAAGAATGACACGAACTTTGGAAGTTTGTTTATTTATTATTTTTATTTTATGTACATTGGTGTTCCGCCCTAATGTATGTATGTCTCAGATCTCCTGGAACTGGAGTTCCAGACAGTTGTGAGCTGCCGTGTGGTTGCTGGGAATTGAACCTGGGTCCTTTGGAAGAGCAGTCAATGCTTTTAACTTCAGCTCCGGAACTGGGTTTTTGGTGTTTTGTTTGTTTGTTTATTTAATGCATGCTTCACCTTCATATATGTTTGTACCACACACATGCCTGGTGCCTGTGGAAGTCAGAAGAGAGCATGGATCCCCTAGAAGTGAAGCTATCGATAGGTTTTGAGCTACCAGGCAGGTGCTGGGAATGGAACCCTGGTCATCTTTAAGAACAAGTGCTTTGGGTGGGTGTGTGTGTGTGAGAGAGAGAGGGGGGGGAGGGAGGAGAGATATTAAACCTAGGGGACTCATGTCACCAGCCCTTTGGATCAGTGAAAGACACTATAAGTATAAGACACTACTGTCTGGGAAGAGGGTGGGCCTTCGGCATAGGGGCATGGTTGAGGAGAAGGTAAGAGAGGATGGGCCAATGTTGTATTTTAGGATATCTCCTATAACAGGTGCAGGAGCTTTCCATCATTGATAAAATACTGGAGAGGAGCAACTTGACAGGAATGATTGGTTTGTCTTGGCTTATGGCTTCTAGGATTCAATCCATGGCCTTTTGGTCCTGTTGCTTTGGGCCTGGAGCAGTGCAGGTCATCATGGCTGGAGCACAAGGCGTGGGTCAGTGCTTGCCTCATGTCCAGGAAGCAAAGGGAGTAGAGCCGTCTTCTATGGAGTTTGCATCCTGTTTGATGACATTGTGAGAAGGACCCCATAGGGTTGATGAGAAAGGAATCAGAGAACATTTCCAATACTGTATGACTGAAGCTATTTCGTCAAGAGGACTGTGACATCATGCTGGTAAAGATCTGTAGTGAACACGCTCACAGGCTCCTAGACTAACAAATTATTGACTAATTAATCTTTGGGTGAGCGTGTGGATTGGCGAGATAAAGCGGATTCTGTCCACTGGGGCTCTAGCCATGATGGCCTGCACTGCTCCAGGCCCAAAGCAACAGGACCCAAAGGCCTGATTGGGTCCTAGAAGGCAGTTTTGCCTTCTAGAGTCTCCTGACACTGCCAAGGAGATTTGTGTTCTTTTTGAAACTTCAGCTTACAGACAGATTACTTTGTAAGATTACTAAGTGTCAGTCTGGTGTGGGGGCACATGGACAGCTGAAGGAGGAAGCCTGCAAATTTGAGACCACCCTGAGCTATGTAGTCAGACCCTATATCAAAAAAGGGGGCTGGAGAGGAAACTCAGTGGTTAAGAGTACTTGATACTCTTGAAGAGGACCCAGAGTCTGTTCCCAGCACCTACACGGAGGCTCAGAAGCATGTACAACCACAGTTCTAGGGGATACGTTGCCCCCTTTTGGCTTCCAGTGGTACTGCATGCATGTGTGTGGAGCACCAGCCGTACACAGAGACGAAGCACTCACACACAAAAGTAAATCAGTCCGTTTAAAACGTGAAAAACATGGGCTGGAGAGATGGCTCAGTGGTTAAGAGCACTGATTGCTCTTCCAAAGGTCCTGAGTTCAGTTCCCAGCAACCATACAGTGGCTCACAATCGTCTGAAATGGAATCTGATGCCCTCTTCTGGTGTGTCTGAAGACAGCGACAGGACAGTGTACTCACATTAATAAATTAATAAATTAAATAAATAAAATTTATAAAAGGAAATGAATAACATTGCTATTTTAGAAAAAGTACCCTTTGATAGCTGCTGTAACACGCCCAGCTTCTGTCGGGCAGGTTGAGTATAATAGCTGTGTCTTGATCCTTTACCTGTGGGCTTTCATATTCTCTATCAGTCTCAGAAGTGTTCGGAGTTTTTAATCAGACGTGTAAAGCCTTATGATAATTTTGATCTGTTTTTTAGCAGTTCTTTGTTACGTGTGGGGATTTGGATCTTTAATTTGTATTACTTTGTTGTGGTGATAAGAATTTGAGGAGAATGTAAAATGTTTAACTTTCTCGTGTTATTTTAAGCAGCTGTTGAGGAAATTTAAATAATCAAAACGAAGCAGCAAGGTGATGGAAATTTAAAAATCAATTGTGTTATTTCCACTGCCTTTGTGTTTAACATTACATAAACCCAGTAGGCTTTGGAATGTGTTAGAAATAAGAACAGTATTTGAAATCACAGGCGAAAGGTCTCTGGGCTTTCACTTGGCAGATAAGGTGGTTATTTGTAGAAGTTGGTAATTAATAGATCTCTGATAAGATTGGACGGAACCTGGGACCTCAGTTAAACCCTGTTCTTTCATACTGGACTTTTAAGGGTGGGTAGGATTTTTTTATGTCTGCTGCCAGTTTTACAGTTCTGGGAAGACTTATTTTGCCATAACTTTTTTCTTCTAATAAGGTGGGGTTTTTTTTCTCATTTTGGTGAAGAAGTCATTTTAAATGCTCCCTTTATTTGTCTATTTTTTAATGAGAACTCCACCTATTGGGGAATGTAGAATGTTGAGCTGTAGTGTGCCCCACTCTCCTCGCCCCGTGCAGGCTCTGGGCTCTCTTCCTGGCCTCAGGCTTGCTGTGTAGCTGAGAATGACCGAGGACCCTTGATCCTCCATCTCTTCAGTCCCCAAGGATTTGCTCCTTTCACATAACGATGCATCTTGAAACTCTTCCCATACCAGTTCATTTTTCTCCTCCTCTTTCTTTTTTAACAGGATCTGGCTGCAGAGACCAAGTTGACTCTGAAATTCTAATCTTCTCTCATCTACCTCCCTAGTAGGGGGATTAGAGGTGTTCACCATGCCTGGTACTCTTGCTCTTCTCAATGTCTGCACAGTATTCCAGTGTATAATTAAGCCAATTCACTTAGGGAGCACGGAGACTCTTTCATCAAGATGGTTTCTGTCATACAGTGTGGAAAATGGACTCTGATTCTCTTCTCACCAACCACTGCCTGGGGTTCTCTCTGCTGCACACTTTGCATAAAACCCTAATGTGGGAGGCAGATCTCACAGAAGAGAATTGTATTTACTGCTCAATAGGAGTGGTCATGCCAGAGGGACCTTGATATCTGTGGGCCTGAGAACAGCTTTACTAGTAGGAAGTAATAGCTATAATACTGTGTGTGTGTGTGTGTTTGTAGACCAAACCCTTAAGTAGAGTTTAAAATTTCTTGGCTTTTTTTCTTGTTACACTGTCTTACCTATCTGTTCTATCTGTTCTCTCTCTCTCTCTCTCTCTCTCTCTCACACACACACACACACACACACACACACATGAATGTTTTCTACTGTGGAGATTGAACCCATGCACAGGCAAGTTACAATCCATACTATTTTAACCATATGGTTTGGTTAGGAGTTTATAGAAGTATAAAATGTGCCAGAATTGTCTATGCGCTTCACCATACCCAGCTCACTGGTTGGATTTTTAAATACCAAAAGAAAAAGAACTAGGTCTGGTAGTGTATAAACTTGGAAGTTCCAGGTAGGCACAGTGCCTAAAATGAAAAGTCCCAAACAATTTTAAAAATGAACCAAAGCAAAACCGATGTCCCTTGTGACTTAATGTTGTATGGCATTCAGATTTCAGCCAATGTGTTAGGTTTTATTGAAAATCAGCTACAATGATTCTTTGACACAGTGTCTGACAGAATTGAGCAGCTGTAATTATGGCCTTTGGGAGAGCATGGTGGTGCATGCCTATAATTCCAGAACTGGGGAGATAGAGGCAAGAGGGCCAGGTGTTCAAGTTTGAGGCTAACCTGGGCTACATGAGACTGTCTTAAAAAGCAACACCCAAAAGAGACAGTTTGTACCTCAGCGCCTGGCTGGGCAGAGAGGACACTTATCAGCCCCTGGCCTTCTGAAATAAATGTCTCACTCAACATGGTTTGGTGGTTCAGGAGGCCCGGTCCTAGGGGCTTGCCCTTGCCAAGTTCTGCCTTTGAGTTGTGTCCCTAAATATTTTTTAAACATTTTATTTTGACACAAAATTTTACTAGGTTGCCTCAGCTGGTCTTGAACTCACTCAGAACTTGAACTTGTGGTCGTCCCGCCTCAGCTGGGATAGTGGGCTTGTGCCAGGCCCGAGCCGAACTTGAACTTGTGGTCGTCCCGCCTCAGCTGGGATAGCGGGCTTGTGCCAGGCCCGAGCCGAACTTGAACTTGTGGTCGTCCCGCCTCAGCTGGGATAGCGGGCTTGTGCCAGGCCCGAGCCGAACTTGAACTTGTGATCGTCCCGCCTCAGCTGGGATAGTGGGCTTGTGCCAGGCCCGAGCCGGACTTGAACTTGATTCCTGTATGTCCGGTGCAGCGGCCTCTGTGTCTCGGGTTCTCCAGGCCCGTTTTCCTCCTTTATAGAAATCAACACAGCAATTGCACTACCTTTTCGGGTGTCTGAGAAGATCAGTGACTGAGTTATTTCTGTCGAGTCTGGTGTTCGATGTTGCCCTGACCCACAAATTGTCCTGCTTTCTTACTAGCTGAACTTCCTATGTCATAGTTGGGGTGGGCTGAGAACTTTTTTACTCTGGGAGAGGAAATCAAGTTTTCATAAGCTAACAACTATCTTATTAATTTAAGATTTACCTAGTTCACATTTATTCTTTTTTCTTTCTTTTTTTTTTAATGTTATTTATTTTTACTTATGAACACTGTAACTGTCTTCAGACACACCAGAAGAGGGCATCAGATTCCATTGCAGATGGTTGTGAGCCACCATGTGGTTGTTGGGAATTGAACTCAGGACCCTTGGAAGAGCAGTCAGTGCTCTTAACTGCTGAGCCATCTCTCCAGCCCTTTTTTTTTTCTTTCAAGGCAGGCTCTTACTATGTAGACCAGGCTGGCCTCAAACTCAGAGATCTACCTGCCTTAGTCTCCAGAATGCTGGGATTAAAGGCGTGCACCATTACACCTGATCTAACTCACATTTAAAATTTATTTATTTAAAGGCAGAGTTGGGGTTTCCCAGGACCCTGTGCATGTAGGAAGAGTCCCACCACTGAGTGGGTGTCAGTCTATTTTATTTTATTTTATTTTATATTTTTAGAGACAGGGCCTTACTATGTGGTCCTGGCTGACCAGGAACTCCCAGGATGGACTAGAACTCACAGAGATTTGCTTGTGTCTGCCTCTCAAGTTCTGGGATTAATGATGTGTGCTGCTAGGCTCAGTTTCATGCCAGTGTTTTGGTGTTTATTTTCAGACAAGATCTTTCTTAGTTGCCTAGGCTGGCAAGGAAGTTTCTTTATAGCCCAGGTAGACCACAAGTTTATGATCTACCTGCTTCAGGCTTCTGCATAGGCCACCATGGTCAGCTCATTTATACCCGCCCCCTTTCTCTCACATATACACACATTCTCTCTCAATTTTTTTAGATTTAAACATTAGGATTTAGAATTTCATACACGTATATAAGCCGTTTTGATCGTATCCACTCACACCCTCGTTTATAACATTCCTCTGTCTAGATATGCATACCTGGACTCCACCTCAGGGACCTCGGAGGATCCCTGCGTGGAATTCCTTGTGAGAAGGCAAGGTACAGTAGGTGTAGTTAGAAATGGACTCTGTTGCTGTTGGAGGCTGCACCCATAGTTCACCCAATATATACTCTGTACTGGTAAATCCCTGTGGTGAGTCGGGAGGGCAGAGATGACCCAACCTGCAGCCACAGCTAGGTCCTGTTAAATCAGGGCCGGACACCTTAGCAACAGTGTATTAGAAGTTATGATTTGGGGGCCATTGGCATAGCTTAGAGTGGTGGTTCTCGGCCTTCCTAATGCTTTTTTTTTCCCAAGACAGGGTTTCTCTGTATAGCTCTGACTGTCCTGGAACTCACTCTGTAGACCAGGCTAGCCTCAAACTCAGAAATCCGCCTGCCTCTGCCTCCCAATTGCTGGGATTTAAGGCGTGGCCACCACTGCCCGGCATGCTTTGACTTTTTAATATAGGTCCTCATGTTGTAGTGACTCCCAACCATAACATTATTTTCATTGCTAGTTTATAACTGTAATTCTGCTACTGTTATGAATTGGAATGTAAATATTTTATATGCAGACCCCTGTGAAAATGACCCAGAGGTTGGAAACCACTACCTTAAAGGAAAAAAAAAAGCATTCGATGCTAAGATCTGAATGTCTTAAGATTGATCCCTGGGGGCCACATAGTGGAAGGAGAGAGCCGACTCCCGAAAGTTATCCTGTGATTTCTACATGCATGCTGTGCTGTACACACACACACACACACACACACACAGGTATATACACACATGGATACATATACATACATACACATGTGTACACACACATATGCTGGTATACACACAGAGAAACAAATAGAAAATGTTTATGATTTTATATGAATACACACACGTGGATACATGCACATACATACACACATGTACACACACATATGCTGGTATACACACAGAGAAACAAATAGAAAATGTTTATGATTTTATATGAATATTAAGCATGTTTAAGAAACAGGAAATGGAACATACCATAGTGATTCACTCTTATAATCTCACCACTCAGGAGGCAAAGGCAGGAGAACCATGAGTTTGAGGCCAGCTTGGGTAAATAGCAAGACTGTGTTTCAGAAAACACCAAAGGGGCTGGGTGGTGGTGGCGCACGCCTTTAATCCCAGCACTTGGGAGGCAGAGACAGGTAGATCTCTTGAGTTCGAGGCCAGCCTGGTCCTCAGAGTGAGTTCCAGGACAGCCAGGGCTACACAGAGAAACATTGTCTCGAAAAACCAATAAATAAATAAATAAATAAGAAACCACCAAAGAGGCATTGATTTGTATGTATTAATTAATACCTACCCAGCTGCCCCTGTGGTACGGGGAGACCCAGCCCTGGTCCTCAGAGACTTTTGGCAGGTAGAAGAACCAGAGGGTCACTGATGAGAAGATGCAGTGCTGCTGTGGGCAGGAGCACTGGAGAGGGGCAGAGCTGGCTGCTGAATGGCATCGGCATCCCCCAGCATCCCCCAGTGCCAGGCACACGGACGCCGTGAAAGCAGCGTAGCAGCCAACCTGTGTCAGGCATTGTGTCTCCACCACCGTAGACTCGGGTTTTTTTTTTTTTTTTAAAAAGGATCATCTAAGGTGTCCTAGACAAAGCAATCAAATCATTGATTTTCCTTATAATTTGCCCCTTGGTACCTATCATGTCAGAGAGTGCTGGTCTTTGGCTTAGAATCATGGGCTCTGCCGGGCGGTGGTGGCACATGCCTTTAATCCTAGCACTTGGGAGGCAGAGGCAGGCGGATTTCTGAGTTCGAGGCCAGCCTGGTCTACAGAGCGAGTTCCAGGACAGCCAGGGCTATACAGAGAAATCCTGTCTTGAAAATACCAAAAAAAAAAAAAGAATCATGGGCTCTGCCACCGCACGGTGACACCAACCCAGGTGTATATTTTTAAATAAATAAATATCAGTGTGAAGATGGAGGAGGTTGCAGAAAGCACTTCTGTCTGTGGTGACATATTATGATTGTCTCAAAGGAGAGCATTTTTTCAGGTGGCTGAGGTGTGGGCTGAACTAGCAGCTCCCCAAAACATGACTGATACTCTGATATTCCACATTTATTCAGAGGTGAAGGCGGAGCAGATGTTTCTCTGAAATGAATTAGGTAAGTCTGCTTGAAGAGAATAGGGGGCCATGTGTGTTGCTATTGGTCAAATCCATTCTTGAAGGTAAAAATTAGTAACTCTACAAACTTCCTGGCCATGATGATATGAGCGAGTGGTCCCAGCACTCAGGAGGCTGAGGGGTTAAGAAGTTGAGGTCAGCCTAGGCTACATAGTGAGTTCCAGGCCAGCCTCCGTAACAGCACTAAACTTCATACAGCCCTGTCAGTAGTTTATAATGCGCACCGCTCAGCTTGTTGGTATAGCCTGAGTGACCAGTCCGGTATGTCACAGAATCGTGCTGCTGCAAAAGAACCCAGTTCAGAGGTAGATGCTTGCCCAGACGCTCTCTGGGAAAACTCTCACCTTTTGAGGTTTGGTATAGTCAAAGAAAATGCCTGCAGCCGTGTGAAAAGGTTAGTAAAATTTCCTTTACCTTATTTTGTTTTTTTATTAAAGATTTTTAGAAACTGGAACCTGGAAAGATGGCTCATTGGTTAGAAGCTCTTACTCTTTTTTTTTTTTAAGATTTATTTATTTCATGTATGTGAATATACTGTAGCTGTTCTCAGACACACCAGAAGAGGGCATCAGGCCCTGTTACAGATGGTTATGAGCCACCAGGTGGTTGCTGGGAATTGAACTCAGGACCTTTGGAAGAGCAGTCAGTACTCTCAACCTCTGGGCCATCTCTCCAGCCCTCATGCTCCCTTTTTTAATGTTTCATTCCTAGCACCCATACTAGTTGGCCCACAACCACCTGTAACTCTGGGTGTGGGGGAAGGGAGGGTGTCTCTAACCTCCATGGGCACACATACTCATGCATATAAAGACACACCAATATACGTATAGACAAACCAAAAAATTTAAATCTGTGTATATGTGTGTCTGTGTGGGTATGCGCATGTGAGTGCTGGTGCTGTGGGGGCCAGAAGAGGGCGTCAGATGCCCTGGAACTGGAATTTCAGGTAATTGTGAGCTGTCTTGTGTGGGTTCCAGAAACTGAACTTGGGTCCTCTGGAAAAGCAGTAAGCCTGTTATCTGACGAGCCATCTCTCCTGCCCCGTTGTTGTCTATTGGGCAGGATTTTATGGTGTGCACAAAGCTGATCTGTAACTCAGAGATATTCCTGCCTCTACCTCCTCAGCTCTGGGATTATAGGTAAGGACCACTGGGCTGGTAGATGCAATGGAGGCGTTAAACTCAGGAACTCACACGTGCTAGGCAAGTACTTTAAACCACATTCTCAGACCTGTTTACTATTATTTAAAATGAGTTAACAAATGATTCAAAAATTCCTACCTCATATCTAATATAAGGATAGGTAGATAAAACCTACATGAAGCAAAAGTGTCTTGAAAGCAGCCAAGTAATACCTCAGTGTAAGCATGGACATCTAAGCCCATCCTCCGGAAGCTGCAGGAAATGCTTGCTGTTGCCCTCTTCCAATTGCTTTCCTAACAAGCACTCTGTTCACCCTTCCCAAGGTAAAAATGCTTATTTGTGGGACCGGAGAGACTGCTCAGCAGTTAAGATCCTTTGTTGCTCTTGCAGAGGACCCAGGTTCGATTCCCAGCACTATGTGGAGGCTCACAACATCTGTAACTCCAGTTCCAAGAGTTCTGGTGCCCTTTTCTGACCTCTGCAGGAACCAGGTGTGTACATGACACACATGCACGCATGCAGGAGGCACAACTCAAACACAGAAAATAAAATAAATGCAAAAGGAAAAACATTTAAATCTATTCGTACTGGATATGGTGACCCTCACCTTTAATTCCCAGTACTCAGGAGGCAGAGGCAGGAGGATCTCTCTGAGTTCAGGCCAGTCAGGGCCATATGCAGTGAGACCTTTACTCAAAATATGTGTGTGTGAGTGTGTGTGTGTGTGTGTGTGTGTGTGTGTGAGAGAGAGAGAGAGAGAGAGCAAGTTAGAGATTGATAACTCTCCACGTATTAATTAATTTTGAGGCAGAGTTTCTCACTAACCCTGGAACCTTACCAATTGGCTAGACTGCCTAGCCAGCAAAGTGCAGGGGTTCTTTTGTCTGCTTCGCAGTGTGGACAGCTGAGTTGCTTGACTTTTTATGTGGGCAATGCAGATCTAAACTCCACTCTTCATTTTTGTGTAGTAAGTACCTTACCCACTGAACCTTCTTCCCAGTGTCTGGTGCCTGGAACCTGGAATGTAGACCAGGCTGGGGTTGAAGCTCCCAAGTGCTGTGGGTTGAGATTACAGGCATGTGGCACCATGTCCACTTCAAACTGACACCACCAAGCAGAAGAGCAGCAGTCATTGTATGTTTTGAGCTAAGTAATTTTTTATGCAGCATTTGCCTCAAAGTGAGAAAATGAATGATCCTATGATCAGCAATAAATCCTTCTGCAAGTCAGAAGACTGTCAAGCCTTTGATTTCAACGCACTTGAAGAATGAAATTGATTTGGCAGAAGATATCATTAGAGTCCATTGTTTCCTTTTTTTGAAAAAAAAAATTATTGTAGGATTGAGGCAGATGCATGGTGAGAACATTTGCCTGGCTTATGGGAGGCCCTGGCTTGATTCTCAGCATTGAGAACTTGTCCTAAAGTACAGATAATTGCATTTACAGGGCACAGTTGGTCTTGTATGCACTCACATTATGGAATCTTTTGTTTTCAAGGCAGGGTCTCCCTGTGCACCCCTGGCTGGCCTAGAGCTCATTGTGTAGACAGACTTTCCGCTTGCAGCGATCCACCGGCCCTTCCTCCAGAGTGCTGGAGATGCAGACTGTGGCCCCGAACTCTGGCTACATTGTGAAATCATTAGTCAGGCTAACTAATACACCTGTTAGCTCATGTGCTCGTCACGTCTTTGTGGTGAGAGAACTCTGAAGCTCAGTTTAATCTGTCCACTAATAAGCAATCATTTTAATTTTTTTGTTTTGAGGTTAGGTTTTCATTTGTCTCACTGGCTTTGAACTTGCTGTGTAACATGTGTTGTCCTCGAACTCCTAACCCTCCTGTCGTAATCCCACGAGTACCGGGTTTATTCAGCGCTGGGGAATGAAAGATCCTGCTTTGTGAACGCAAGGCAGGCAAGCAGTCTGTCAACTGAGCTACATCCCAGGCTGGCTCTCATTTATCAGTTTAGATAGGCAGGTTTAGAATGTACAGACTTTGCAACTGTCTTAACTTTAGGAAGGCGTGTCAGGCTGGGGAGATGGCTTGGCCTGTAAGGGCATTTGCTGGGTAAGCGTGAGGACCTATGTTCAGATCTCCAGCACCCAGGTAAAACCAGGCGTGACTGAATACCAGAGACTCCAGTGGGGGCGGGGGAGGCAGGAGAATCTCTGGCTGGCTGGCTATCTAGCCTAGCTTAAAAAAAAAAAAGAAAGAAAGAAAATGAAAAAGGCAAGTTTTAGGTCCAGTGAAGACCCCGCCTTGAGAAGAAAAAGTGATAGGGCAGGACCTCTACAACCTCCAGCCTCCATCCATGTACAGAGACACACACAGCGTGAGTGCATGTGCATGCACACACACACCCATACACACACAGTTGTATCAGAATAAAACTGTTGGAGGGGATATATAGTTTTTCTAAGTTCTTTCCAGGGTGACCAGCTTTGAGAGCACCATGCCTTAGCTCAGTACAGGCCAACAAGACTGGGATAGTTTAGGGACCGTGTTGCTATAGGTCAATAGTCACCATGATGTCATGAGTGTCCAGAGATGAGGGTGGCCAGCGAGGGCATCAAGTTAGATGACATTCACCATGGGCATTAAGTGACTGTGGCTTTACAGGTAGGAACACTGGCAAGGGAAAAGGGAGCCCTTGATACCACTGAGAAGGCCTGGAGATGGCTTTTGCCTTTCATGGAAATCCCATTCTTTGTTCCTTTTTGTATGATGAGTGGCCACAGATGCCGCCAAGGGCCTGGTTGTGACACTGTATGTGACACACTGGAGTCAAGCAGACAGTTCTGTTTTTGTCACCATGTGAAGATCATCACTCCGTGCACCTTGTGTGTGTGAGGCAGAGGGAGTGAAGTAAATGTGGTAGAACTTACCTCACGTGCCCAGCAACGGCTGGAATCACCTTAGCTTCCCCCTACCCCAAAATATGCTGAGGTAGTGAGTGCCTTCAGTTCAAGGAAGACCATGGGGAAGGCGGTGGCCTTGGTGACACGGTGGGGGAGTGTTGGGGACATCAGCTCTCCTGGCTCCAGTGTGCTCAGCTGGCTCTGCCATTCTTACTGCACAGTACACTCTGTCTTTGGTTGTAGAGATGATGCTTAGGGAATTTTGACCCATATTACAAAAGCCAAATTAAAGACCAAATTGAACCTAATTGGTAGTTATTGTTATATATGTCACTCAAGAACTAAGTTCAATGAAAAAGATTTTCTTCAGGCCCTAGAAAGATAACAAATTAAATGTTATTAGTTAAAAGAACAATATACAATGTTTTTTTAAACAAATTGTTCCAATGTCTCAACTAACCCATATAACTTATTTAAATGTTGTTAGCAAGTCATTATAGTAAATCTTCTGAAGAATTTTTCTTAAATATGACAGACTTGAAGATAAAACAAAATTCAGGCATTTTTCTAAATATAGAATTTCTTATGCCAATCAAAATGTGTTTCCTTTGGATGACAGATACCAAAACTTAAGCAGGACAAATAGGCAGGCGAAATAAGAGAAGCGTGCTCTCTCTCCGGTGTCAGTGCAGGTCTGCAGTCCAGCACTCTGGAGGTGGGGACCAGAGGATCGGCAGTTCGAGGTCATCCTTGACTATATAGCTTGGGGCCAGCTTGTACTCCTCAGGATTCTTCCTCAAAAGGAGTGGGATGGGGTGGGGGTGGGGGAGCAGGCCATTTCGGGAAAATGCTTTTAAAAAGTTGGAGGAGGAAATTATGCATAAAAGTCTGGAGCATGTAAAACAGCTTGGGGCAGTGACAAGGACAAGGACACTTCCTAGCACTTCAGAGGCTGAGGCAGGGAAGCTGCCTCAAGTTCAAAGGTCGCCTGATTTACATATTGAGTTTCAGGATAGCCAGGAGTGAAAAGAAAGATCCCCTGGCTCAAACCAAGAGAGATTATAGAACGGTGGACATCCTCGCACCCATTAGGTTCATTTAATGGCAGCGTCTTTGCTGCTGGAAACCTTCCCTTACCCACAGCAATGGCTTCTGACTTCGGTGTTCTTATTTCTGTGCATTCGCCTTTAATCCCAGCACTTGGGAGGCAGAGGCAGGCGGATTTCTGAGTTCGAGGCCAGCCTGGTCTATACAGTGAGTTCCAGGACAGCCAGGGCTATACAGAGAAACCCTGTCTCGAAAAACAAAAAACAAAAACAAAAATACATGTAAGGGCTGGGAGGAGGTTCAGTGGGCAAAGGTGCTTGCTGCTAAGTTCCATCCTGGAACCCTTATGGTGGAAGGAGCGAACTGACTCCCATAGTGGCCTTCTGAGCTCCTCACAGGTGTCCCAGCAGGTACTGTCTCTTCTTACATACAGATGAGTAAATTGTGTATGTGTGTGTGTGCATGCGTGCACACATGCGTGTGCACTTCCAAGCTGAGGCTGGTGATACATGCCTGTGATTCCTGCACTTGGTAGGCTGAGGCAGGAAGAGTACCATAAATTCAAGTCTAGTCTGGGTTACCCAGCATGATTGAGCAAACCTGAGCTACATAGTGAGACTAAAATAATAATAATAGCACGTATTCACATGCATGTGTGTTTGTGCCTGTTAGCTTTTTTATAACTGCGATAACTATCTGAGACAGCTTACAAAGAGACTTCGTAAGGTTTGGGAGGTTTTTGGTCAGTGCCTGGTTGACCCTGGCTCCTCTTCTGTGACTGTGGTGAGACGGTGAGTCACAGTAGAAGCATATGGCGGAGCAAAATTGCTCACCTCAAAGCTAGAAAACGAAAAAGGAAGAGACTAGAGTCCTGCTTTTCACTTCCAGGCTATATCTTCGGTGACCTAAAGACCTCCCCACCTTGTAAATTCCCACTACCCCCCAATGATAGTACCCAGTGGCCGGCCACGCCTCTGCCATGGCTGTCTGGGGGATCTCCCCTGCTCAGACTGCAGTGGTGTTTCTACAGCGGTAGGAATGGCATCAGCCCAGCCTGCTGAGTGCTGTCTGTTGTGCTGTTGCTGATTTCCATAGCTGCAACCCTTTTGCTTTAACTATAGGAGGCAGAGATGTATCTGTACTTCTGTCTGTAAAAGCTTCCATTACTGTGCTACTGCAGTGAACAGCTTTGCTCATGACTCAGTGTGCAGATAGGAAAATGGCTTTAATTTATCTACCTAGGACTGATTTGTAGACGGAAAGGTGTGCACAGTTCTCTCACCAGCTGCTGGTATTGGTGTGCTGATTTATGCTCTCACCAACAGGGAATAACAGTCTCCGTGCTCTGCGCCCTAGCTGGTTCCAGTTATCAGATTCATGTTGCTGATTTGGTGCACATGAAATACCTTTTAAGATAAAATTTATTGAGATATCATTTATGCAGTTGACAGTGTTTTCAAGCGTACAGTTTGTTGACATCAGACAGATGTCTGCTTGGTGGTTCCTATGGAGGAAGAACGGCTCCACCGGGGAGAACCCAGCTAGGACTCAAGGCTCATACAGATGCCCCTGTCATCTGAGGGCATATTTCCCTATCTTTACACTGGCGATCCCAGCACTCAGAGGTGGAGGCAGGGGGATCTGTAGTTTAGTGAATAGAACTGCAGCCTGGGCTATGTGAAACCTTGTCTCAAACAAAACAAAACAAAACAAAACAGACATTGTTTTCTGTTAGCCCGCAAATGTAGGAAGCTCGGCCAGCGTGCGCCTTCCCTCTCTCAACATGTGCAGTCTCCTGCCTCCACCCTGAGTGCTGGGATTACAGACTGCATCCCACGCCCGCACCTCGTTTATTTGTTGATTCCTATGCTGTATTTGATGTTTTATTACTTCCTAGGGTTTTCTTTCTCTGCCCTGCCTTCCCCACTATTCTTCTGGTTTCTAAGTTCTGCACAATCTCCAAGAACAAAGACACACTTCAAAGACTTAGATTTTGAATGTGTTGGCCATTTTCTACATTCTGGGACAACAGAAGTCCACAGAGGCTGACCACACCCGCGCTGCCACGGTACCAAGGGCATAGGCCTGAGGGATTGACAGAACACACAGGTCATTCAGTAAGGAGAATGCTGAAGCTTTACTGAGGGACCAGAGGCCGGGTGAAAAACAACAAGAGAAAACAATCACAGCATTAGGTCGGGCACCTGGGAAGTCCCTACCACAGAAACCAAGCTGAGCTGCAGGATGTCCACTCTCGGGAAACCTGTGCAGACAGCCCAGCGGAGGGCGTTGAGCTAAGCTCACTGATGCCCAACAAGAGGCATCAATTAGTAGAAAGTTTCATTTGGGTTTGATCCTTGGTCCCGTGAAAACCAATTCCATATTTGACCTTGTAACCATGGCCTCATACAGTGCTGACCCAGGAGAGAGAGCTGGGTGAGTGCCCCGTGAGCGCCGTGTGTGAGCACTGTGAGCCCTGTGAGCACTGTGAGCCCTGTGAGCAGTGTGAACAGCGTGAATAGAGTGAGAGCAGTGAGAGCAGTGTGAGTACCGTGTGAGTAGTTCTTACAGAGTGGAGGATTCCTCTGTGCTTTTTATTTCTCTTTCCCTTTTTTTATTTTTATTATTTTTTTAATCTTTTTTTTGGGATAGGGTTTCTCTGTGTAGCCCTGGCTGCAGACCCTGGCTCTATTACATTTGCCTAGTTCCTCCCTTTCTTCTTTCTGTTCCTTTTTTTTTGCCAGTCTTACTCCATATCCCAGGTTTGCCTGCAACACATTGTGTAATCTTTCCTCAAGTTGATGCTGACTCTCCTACCTCAGCGTCCTGAGTGCTAGCATTTCAGAGGGTAACCACCATACCAAAGTAATTTTAGTTTTCTTGATGATAAGAGTACTGATCATAGCCAGGCAGTGGTGGCACATACTTTCAATCCCAGCACTTGGGAAGAAGGCGGATCTCTGAGTTACAGGATAACCTGATCTACAGAATGAGTTTCAGGACAGCCAAGGCTACACAGAGAGATCCTGTCTTAAAAAACAAACAAAACAACAACAAACCAAACCAAACAGTCTGAATCATGTTTTTTCAATGTGCATATTGGCATTTTATATATCTCACTATGTAGAGTGCTTGTCCAAATAAGTACCCTGCTTTTTAAAAATGCATATTTATTTCTATTTTGTGTGTATGGTTATTTTGGCTACATGTATGTCTCTGCACTATATGTGCACAGTGTTTGAAGAGACCAGAAGAGGGCATTCATTCTCTTGGAACTGGAGGTATAGACAGTTGTGACCTACCATGTGGTTGCTGGGAATTGAACTCGGGTCCTCTGGAAGAGTAGCCAGTGAGCTTAATCACTGAGATATCTCTCCAGCCCCCATAAGCTATTGCAAAATGGGTATATTTGTATTTATTACTAAGACTCTTAGGAGTTTCTTATACATTTCGGATGTTCATACTGTGTCAGATGTCCTGTAAATTTTTTCCTCTAGTCTCTGTTGGAGACTTACCTAGTCATTTTCATATGTGCATGCACACACATATATGTGGGCCTGTTTACATGTGTGCAGGTGTATGTGCAGAGGTTAAAGGTCAGCCTTGGACATCTTCCCTCAGGAGCTTTGCTCTGCTCTGGGGAAAGGAGTTGAAACCATCCTGTTCTTTGGAGACAGAGTCTGTCACTGAGACCCAGGGCTCACTGACAGGGCTAGGATGGCTGACCCCAAGCTCCAGGGACCCTCTTAATCCCCCAGGGCATGGTTTTGTTCTCAAAGCTGAGAATCATATTTAGGTCCTGGTGCTTATAGGACAAGCATGTTCCTCACTGATCTCCAGCCTTATTGTTTACTTATTTTCTAATTTTTTTTTTGTTTGAGACAGTTTTGTAATGTAGCCCTGGATGGCCTGTCTATGGCTGTGTAGCTCAGGCTAGCCTCAAGCCTAATACTTCTGCCTGCTATGTGTAGTTACCTTCTAATTGTTTCCTTTCTATCTTTTTAAAGATTTATCTATTTCTTTATTTTATATGTATGAGAGTTTTCACTGTATGTATGCATGTGTGCAGTATGTATGCCTGGGGCCTGCAGAGTTTAGAAGAGGATGTCTGATTCCAGGAACAGGAGTTATGGATGGTTGTGAACCACCACATGGTGCTGAGAATAGATCCTGGGTCCTATGCAAGAGCAACACAGGCTCTAAACTGCTGAGCCATCTCTCCAGCCCCTTAATTGCTTTTTTAATAACACCAAAATCCCTCAAACACATTTTATTTCATCCTAAGTATTCACTAGACTGATAAAACCACTAGATTCACAAGTAATAAATTTTTTTACATTATTTGTGTATTTAAATATATCACTAAATTCAATTATAAGAATATGTAGTACTGGATGTGGTGGTACACACTTTTAATCCCAGCGCTTGGGAGATGGACATAGAGATCTCTGAATTTGAGGCTAGCCTGGACTATAGGACAAGTTCAAGTACAGGAAATTCTTGCTTTTTTTTTTTTTTAAAAAAAGATTTATTTACTTATTTTATGTATATGGATACACTGTCGCTGTCTTCAGACACACCAGGAGAGGGCATCAGATCCCATTACAGATGGTTATGAGCCACCATGTGGTTGCTGGGAATTGAACTCAGGACCTCTGGAAGAGCAACCATCTCTCTAACACTGGAACCCTTGCTTTTAAGACACACACACAGAGAGAGAGAGAGAGAGAGAGAGAGAGAGAGAGAGAGAGAGAGAGAGAGAGAGAGAACCCTTGTTTTTAACACACCTAAACAAAACAAAAAGTGATTTTCTTAAAAAGAGGGGCAACTGAGGGATAAGTGACTAAGGACACGTGCTTTTCTTGTCAAGAACCTAAGTTTGGTTTCATAGCATACAGTCCTTTAACTTGAGCTCCATGGAGTCTGAAACACTTTTCTGGTCTCCTCAGGTACCTGCATTCAAAAACACATGCCCACACATACTCATGCACGCACGCATGCACGCAGTTGCTGTCTGCAGTGGGAACAGAGGAAGCTTGCTGGGGTAGGCGGTCAGGCTCAAAGCGGGGGAGGGGGCTTGAGATGGGCCCTGAAAGCCTGATAGTGGTCACCAGGAAAGATGGAGGTGCGCATAGAGACAGGAGGCTTGAGACACAGACCGCCCTGCCTCACTGCTGGGACAAGCAGACAGCGGCCCAGGTGACTGATTATAATTGTGCTGTTAGCTTTTAGCTGGTGAGAGTTGGGTGTCAACTCTATTCTGTACTCAAGGCGGATCTTGCCATTTGTGCGAGCTGTGATTTTGGCTGGTGGTTTCAGAAGATCCAGCCTTGATTGCCTTAGTCCTGTTGCTCAGGGCCTGTGGTTGGGCAGGATCTTGGTGGATGGAGTTTTTTTTTTCTTCCTTTTTAAAGTCAGGGCCTCTCTTCCTAGTCCAGACCATACGAAGCTCACTGCATAGGCAGGCCAGGCTGGCCTCACGATTACAATCCTCTGCCTCCACCACCAAAGTGCAGGTCACATGACACCTGCAGTTCTCCTGCCCTGTTTAAACTATTTTTATATGTATATTGGAAACTGTCTACAGAAGTGTCCTCCACCCCAGCCTCTGAAGTACTATTGATGTCTTGATGTTTGTAGTGAGTACTCAATATACAGAAATTAAACGAACGCATTCTAAATTGAACTCTGGATGCATTATTTATCTGTAGTTAGAAAGTGGCAAATAATACCAGTCAAAATGACTTCACTTTTAAAAATTACTCTTTTGAAGTTTATTTTCTACATTTATAGCTACAGTATTTATATCTACATACATATTCTGCAGTTGCTCTGCAGTCGGAGCCAAAATGGTAAAATGTTATTAAAGAAAAGAGGTAGGTATTGGTTTTTATAAGCTCTTGTTTGAAGGGGAGTGGGTGATATCCACCGAGGCATGGAGCCCACGGTGCGTCTCTGGTTGGAAAGGGAAGGGGCAGGCTTTGTTGAAGGGCTTTCTTAGGGCATCCTTGAGGGTAACGCCTGTAGATGGAGCACTGTGTGAGGAACCAGGAAGTTGCTCTATGGAGCTGAGAGGACCCAGGTGGGATGGAGAACGAGGCCTGGGAGGGCACGTGCTGGCGGTCTGGGCTTTTATGGCTTCTCTAGTAATCCTTTTAGAATCACAGGTTTGGGGTTGTGCACTGTGGCTGCCCACCTAGAACATGGTAGTCTTCTGAAACCCAGGCTATGGCTTTGTTGAAAGATTGCCCCCAATTCTTGGTCAGTCAGACAGACTCTGTGTTCCTGATTCTTATGCACCACGCCAGAGGTAAAAACAAAACAACCCAAGCTTTCTGCAGGAAGGTCGTAAGCCAGCCAAACGATGGGATTGACGACATTCCTAAGTTAGTTCTGCTCCTAAAAGATGATTACTGCTTTCCCGGCTGTTATGAAAGCCAGGCAAGGCTAGCAGGACGGCTTCAAGCCTGGGTTTAATTCCCAGGACCCAGGTAAAGGAGGAAGGAAAGGAACCACTCTGAAGATGAGAAAATGATCAAAGTGGCCATTCCATGAAGTACAATTCTGAGTGGGGTTTGCTTTCCTCACCGGCCTTGCCCTTTACAGAAACCCTCAGGGGCTCTGCCTGGTTCCTTTTGACTCTCACCACTCCATAGGCTAAGACAGCAAATAAATGTCCATTTTGTGCCTGTGCGTTCGTTCGGTGTGGCTGATTCACACTGTGCTGTGTGAGCAGGACCAGCCGGGGCAGGGTCTTGTCAGAGACTCTTCAGTGTCCTCTCATTTCATGTCTAGCAGCTTCCAGTCTGGCCTTGAGTTTCCCGCGTGAGCACCGGAGTTTCCTGACTGACAGCATCTCCAGCCATCCCACAACCGTCTTCACCCTGAGTATTCCCACAACCCTCTCGCATCCCACCTCACAGGCCTCACACTGGGGCTTGCACACTGTAACCACTGACTGAATATGGAATGAGTGGATGGTTCCACCTACTGTCAAATACTTAATGGAGTCCCTGTGCCTTTAAGGAAGGCTACAGCTTGACCTTCAAGTCTCTTTGCTCATGAGCATCAGTGTCTTCCTTTTGTACATCTTGCTTGGCCACCAAGGACTCTGGGGGTACCCTGAGGTATATAGCTCCCTTCATTGCAAGCTCTCTCTCTATTTCTCCCTCCCTCCCTTAATATTGTGCTAGTCCCCAACTAGCCTCTTCCCAAACCTAGGTGTCCATGGCCAAGTACCCCAGCTATGCCTGGAGCCTGTTGCCAGTTTCCTCATCTGGAAAATAAGAATGGCGCCATGACAACAGGAAACTAGGGAACAAGAAAGAAAGAAGCAAACAAAAACCAACTAGGGTGATTGTAATATATACCTAAAGACCTGGCTTGTTTACTTTTTAAAAATTGTGTGTGTGTGTGTACAAATGACCATGTATATGTGCACATGCTCACGAGCACATATGTGTACACATGTGGAGGTCAGAGAACAGTTTGTTCTCTCCTTCCATGCTGTGGTTCTAGAGAATAAACTCAGGTTGTCAGGCTTATCATCAAGTGCCTTTACCTACTGAGCCACCCTTGGCAGCCTTAAACATCATCTTAAAAAATGAAATAGTCCAGGCAGGCAAGGTGACCCAGAGCGCAAAAGCATTTGCAGGCCTAATGACCTGACTTTGAGCCCAAATTGGAAGGAGAGAACTGACTCCCAGACATTGTCTTCTGATCTCACACTTGCTGTCTTCTGATCCCACACTTGCACACACGTGTGTGTGTGTATGTGTGCACGTATGTACACACACACAAATAGTATGTACATTTTACATTCCAACTGTGAGAATTCAGCTTTTCACGAATACAGTAAAAGGTAGATTCCTAACCTTTACTCTACAATTCTCCGCCTACCAGCCCATATGTGGTAACCCTCCTGTCTCAGTCAGCATTCTGTTTCTGTGAAGAAGCACCATGACCACGGCAATTCTTAGAAAGGAAAGCATTTAGCTGGGGCTGGCTTACAAGTTTGGTTTATTGTTGATCATCATGACGGGAAGCATGGCAGCATGCAGGCAGACATAGTGCTGGAGAAGGAGCTGAGAGTTCTGCATCTGGATCCACAGGCAGGAGGAACAGAGAGACACTAGACCTGGCTACTAGGGCTTTTGAAACCTCAAATCCCACCCCCCCAGTGACACACTTCCTCCAACAAGGCCACGCCTCCTGATCCTTTCCAATAGCACTGCTCCAGTGATCATGCATTCGAATCTATGAGCCAGTGGGGGCCATTCTTATTCAAACCACCACAGCCTGTTGGTGACTTGGTTATCTGGCTAGTGATTACTTATAGATATGACCTGATATTCTTGAGGCACCCCATCAGCTGCCATTTCAGTGAGTGGTTCCCAGAATTACCACTAGCTTTAGGTTTCCCTTTCTATCTCTGTATACCTGTTACTTGTTACTCTGTTATCTCTTCTAGGGACTTTGTTACTATTGTTACTTTATTTTTTACTTTAAAAGTGTTACTACTTTCACTTCTCCCAGGATATCTACTCTTCCCTGATTTAGCCTGTGCTGCCCTTCCCCCCAACTAAATAAATTCCATCATTTTCAAAGCTTTTCTATTTGCCCAATAAAGGAAACTTACTGTTTTCTCAACTCAAGTATGGTGATTACTACGCTTATCACTTCTATATCTATTGTTTATGTTCTGTTTTACTTTATTGGTATTTTTATTGGTAAGGGGTTTCATCTCTTAGCGTGGCACACAGGTAGAGGATTCTAAGGGAAACATGTTTCCTTCCATTCGGAAGTCTGTCCCAGTGTGACAGCCAAACCCATCCTTCACAGCTTTACCGCCAGTACCCCTGAAGGCTGGCTCAGAAGCCACCAGGCTTCCAGGAGCAAGGACAGCTCTCACTTAGACAGTGAGAAGGGTCCAGGACTGAGAGCACCGCCAGCCAGCTGCCCAACTCCCAACCCACTTCACTTCTGAGCCCCTTGGTGTCTGTTCTGTAGGAAGAGCCTGTGTCCCTCTGGACAGAAGCACTTTCTATTTTTTCTTGAGTTTATGTGCCTGGACTTGTCTGCTATTCTATGGATTCTTTCACAATGAGTTTTGTCTTTTTTATTTTTAAGGGTGTATTTGTTCTTATTTTATGTGTATGCATATTTGTCCCCATGTATCTGCATACACCACATATACACCTTGTACTGGGTGAAGCCAGAATAGGGTGTTGGATTTTCTGAAACTGAGCTGCCCCTTGAGTCTCGGAACCAAACCCAGGTCTTCTGCAAGAGCAGCCAGTGCTCTTAACTGCTGAGTCACGTCTCCTCCCTCCTCTGTTTTTAATAAATCTTTATAGGGCAAGTGAGAAGGTTAGAGCTACTTGCTGTCAAATGTGACCTTCTGAACTTATTCCCCAGGACAGATATAATGGGCATAGAGAATTGACTCCTCAAAGATGTTCTCTGACTTCAGTGATAATGCACACATACCTAAAACCCTTCCAATTAATAAAGAAATAGAATAAAAATATTAAGATACCAGGCTAGAGAGATGTTTCAGTGGTTAAGAGCAACTGTTGCTCTTCCAGAGGACCTGAGTTCCTTTCCTGCACCCACCTCCAGTAGCACACAACTACTTGTGATTCCACTTCCAGAGGATCAGCGCCCTCTTCTGGCATCATCAGGCACCTGCACTCATGTGCGCATACACACATAAATACAACTAAATCTTTTTTAAAAAATTAAAAATAAAGGGCTGGAGAGATGGCTCAGCAGTTAAGAGCAGTATCTATTCTTCCAGAGGTCCTGAGTTTCAATTCCCAGCAACCACGTGGTGGCTACAACCATCTGATGCTCTCTCTTCTGGTGTGTCTAAAGACAGCTACAGTATACTCATATATGTAAAATAAATAAATCTTTAAAAAAATAAAAATAAAACCTTTTTGTTTGGGGATAATTTTATAGTCACAAGAAGTTGTAAAAAATAGAGCAGAGTTCTGGTGTGCCCTTCCCCCATGTTCCCCCTCCCTTGTTTGCATTTTGCATAACTACATAGTTATTTAGTGTATTTCCTCCACCGCTCTGATGCTCTGTAGCGCTTGGCACACTGTATATATACTCATTAAATGTATTGCACGATTGATAGAATTAATGTGTTCTGTGGGCTCAAAACTATTTCCAAGTTAGTAGATTGTCATCCGTCTCCACTCTTGGACATTTCATCTTCCCCCTACCCCCCAATATACCTGGCCCCGTCTTAGGAGACTAAACCGTGAGCATTTCCTCTGTGAATGCTTGATTAACACGCTAGGCCAGGAGAGTGAGGAAAGATGCTGGTATAATTGCGCAGTGCTACAGTTTGAATCTCGACTGCCCATCCCCCAAAGACTCATGTGTTGAGGATGTGGCCACTAGACTGCAGTGCCATGAGAAGGTATAGACACAAATACCTGGCCTAGTGGAAGGAGATTAGGTCGTTGGAACATTATCTTGAAGGAGACTCTGACCTCCTCTTTTCTTTATTTTTTTGCTTTAGGGGAAATACCTGGGTGCAGGAAGGGGGTGTCTACCTTTGTGAGGTAGAAAGGCCTTCTCTCCCACATATTCATGCTCCCATGGAATAATAATGTTCTCACAGGCATGAATTTATGACGAGGGAAACGAGTGGAGTGGACGAGTGGAGTGGACAGAGCAAAACTGGATGTAGTCTGGGGTGACTGGGGCTGGGTATTTGGAGGGTCACGATACGATTCTTCCTTTTGGTTGTGTGGGGCTGGTTTATAGGTTCAGAGGTTCAGTCCATTACCATCAAGGTGGGAGCAGGGCAGCCTCCAGGCAGACATGGTGCAGGAGGAGCTGAGAGTTCTACATCTTCATCTGAAGGCTGCTAGCAGAATACTGGCTTCCAGGCAGCTAGGATGAGGGTCTTAAAGCCCACACCCACAGTGACACACCTACTTCAACAGGGCCACACCTTCTAATAGTGCCACTCCCTGGGATGGGTATATTCAAACCATCACAGATGGGTATCCCAACCCTGCAAGGCTGCAGCTGGAGTCTTTGGGTATCCAGGCAGGAGCACAGCTGTTCCTTTGCAGAGGGCCATCAGTCCCCGTGTGCCAGTAGAGAGCGTGAGTCGCAAGTTTATGTTGTCAAAAGAGAGGACAGAGGAGCCCTGGGGAAATCTGCATCTGGGAGGTGAAACCTAGCTTCCCCAGGGAGACGACAGAGTGTTTCTGTCTAAGGAGACAAGGGCAGCCATTGGAGGTGGGTATGAGAAGGAAGAGGTTCAGCTCCTTAAGCTTCAGCACAAGGAGCCCCATCGCCACAGCCAGTCCCCCTGGCGTTGGAAGTGTAACCTTTAAATTGATATCACCCTACCCCTGCCTCGGATCTTCAGAACTGCCCATTGACCCACAGTGCTATAGTTACTGTTATAGCTTCGGTCCCTAGCTTGAGAGGTAGTAGGAATGTTAAAATCTGGTAGAGGGTGGAGGTCCTCAGGGCCTGTGGAGGCCTGCCCTTGAATGGGATAGTGGGAAATGTGCTTCCTGTTTCTTTTTTAAATTCCTAGCTCTGAAGTGAGCAGCTTTGACCATCTATGAGTACTTTGCCCTGGTAGTGTACAGTCTCACTTCAGGCTCAGAAATAATAGAGTCAGACAGCTGGCGCGGGGGCGGGGGGGGGGGGAAGGCCTCCAAAACAAAACAAAAACAAAAACAAAAAAAAAATAAACGTTTTGTCTTTGTAAACTGGGTGATATTTGTTACAGTAACCAAATGTCTTTATAAACTGGGTGGTATTTGTTGTAGTAACCAATGGCCAACTAGCAGAAGCCATAGATAAACAAATAATCTTAAGCAATGGACATAAAATTACAAACATATACTTACTCTAGCTATGAGAGAATGGACTGTTGCTTTAAGAGAGGACCTAGGTTGGATTTCCAGCACCCATATGGCAGCTCACAACCATCTGTAACTCCAGTTACAGAGAGTCCTACATCCTCCTCTGAACTCAGAGGGTACCAGGTGCACAGACATACAGGCAGACTCATCCACTCATCCACATAAAATAAAGTAAACATAACTGAAAAAAGAACAAAAAAGAAATCACAGATCCCCACTCGGCTACAGTACATGACACCCTGGGTGAGGCCATGGTATCCGTGTGGCAGGGAGGAGTGGCTTCTCTGTGCTTGAATTTTCTCATCTCTGGGTGGGGATGAAAAGTAAAGCTGGCATGTACGTTCGCTGTCAGAACTAAATGAACTAGTGACATACACTTGGAGAAAAGTAGTTTGCCTTTAGGGAAGTGATCGACACCTATCTATCCATATTCCCATCAGTGTGGGTCCAGAGATAACTGATACGGATGTTTGATTTGATTTTTTTTCATCCCCACTTAACTGATTGTGACAGAGGAAACACAAAGACATAGGAAAGATACTAGGCAATATGGCAGATACTGGTGACGTATTAGCTAGAAAATTTTATTACGCTGTATGCTATTACACTGTATCTGCCTATTAAAAATCTGATTGGAAGCCAGGTGGTGGTGGAGGCAGAGGCAAGTGGACCTCTGAGTTCAAAGCCAGCCTGATGTACAGAGTGAGTTCCAGGACAGCCAGGGCTACACAGAGTAAAACAAAACAAACATTCTGCCTTGAAAAACTACGGGGGGCGGGGGTGGTGGAGGAGAGACACACACACACTGGAAATACCTCACATGTTATTCAGAGCTGGGGACGGCGGGGGGGGGGGGGCAACCTTCCCTTTGTAGCTCTCCTAGGGTTGTCTGAGTTGATCCAACCTGCTGACAACACGATCGCAATGATTATGGCTTTTCTATTTTGCCATGCTTTTTATTTTTGAAAGTGTTTTTAAATTGGAAAAATAATTTGTGCACCTTTTGTGTGTAAAGCATTTGATGGTACAAAGAAGAATAGAGCAAAAAGCGAGTTTCCACCGTGGTGCATCGGGCTTGAGGATTGCCCTTTGGGGACACTGTTGTTAACAATTTTCTCTCCCTCTGCCCCTCCCTCCCTCCCTCTCTCTGAGGCTGGGTCTCACTGTGCAGTCTAGGCTGGTCTCAAAGTCACCATCCTCCTGCTTCCGCCCTCCAGAGTGCTTGGATTAAGGCATGTGCTACCACGCCTGGCTTTTGAGTATGTCTCCAGTGCACACCCATGCGCACACGTGTAGTGTGTTGTTTGTGCTGAACTGCACCTCACATAACTGCATCTTGAAGAATATCCTATTGTCAGCGTACAGTGGTACATCTTTCTCCTCCTTGTGAGTACATGGTATAAGGCAAGGAACCTACTCATAGCTGTGTGATATAAAACTGGATATTTATTTGATAATTTCACACAGTTCGAACCAATAATAACTTTTAGAAATGTACTTACATAATCTGTCTCCTGCAGGTAGACATTTCTATATTCTTTATCCTCGGGTGTTGTAAGTAATGGCTCTCATCATACATGTTCTTAGAAGTGCGTGGGTGCGTGTGTGGGATGAATCCCTGAGTGGGTGGCTGGTGCTCCTGTGCAGTGCTCAGCTTGATAGAGCTTGCCAGCTGCTCCTGTAAGTCATTTGAACAATTTATGCTGCGACTATCAGTGTGTGAGAGTATATGCTAAAGCCTTCAAAGAATTCTGTCTTAGTCTGCTTTGTGCTGCTGTTGCAGGAGGCCACGGACTAGACAATTAATAACGAACAAAAACATAGTAGCTTCCAATTCTGGAGCCTAAAGTCGAGCCTGAAGGGTCCGCATGTTGTCAGGGCTTTGGTTCATACTGCATTTTCCCACCAGGCATTGAGAGGCAGAAGGACAGAGAGAGAAGAACAGGGGGCACTTCCAAAGAGCCAAACCCACTCTTGTGATGGTCGCTGTTCAGCTTGTGTGTGCTTGAAGAGGTGTGTGTGTGTGTGTGTGTGTGTGTGTGTGTGAGTGTGAGGTATGCACTCCTCCACAAGCGTGTAGAGGCCAGAGGCTGACATCAGTGTATGCATGAGGAAGGGTGTGTCTGTGTGTGTGTGCATGTGTGCAGGTGTGCACCCCTCTGCATGTGTGTAGAGGCCAGAGGCTGACATCAGTGTGTGCATGAGGAAGTGTCTGTGTGTATATGCGGGTGTACACCCCTCCACACATTGTAGAGGCCAGAGGCTGACAGCAGTGTGTGCATGAGGAGGTGTGTGTGTGTGCAGGTGTGCACCCCTCTGCATGTGTGTAGAGGCCAGAGGCTGACAGCAGTATGTGCGTGAGGAAATGTGTGTCTGTGTGTATGTGCAGGTGTGCACCCCTCTGCATGCGTGTCGAGTACAGAGATTTCCTTCTGTTATTTCCCACTTTCTCCTGCCTCTGTCGGTGGTAATCCATTTACAAAGGCAGAGCCCTGATGACACCTCTCCTAAAGGACCGTCTGCTATGTCTCCTGAGACCAGAGCAGTGGCAGGTTCAGGTTCAGGTGAATTTCTGGCAGGAAGCCGTGGCCCCTTGTCTTTGCACACAGGAAAACATTAAAATGATCCCCCTTTGTGAGTGAAGAGACAACTGTGAATGGCCAAGGGACAATGATAGTAGGAATTGTAATAATGAGTCTGTGATAGCCGCAGTTTATTGGGCATCTAGTCCGTGCCAAGGCATGCTCTTATTTTCCAGACTTCTTGTCCTGTGTGTGTTAGGAAGAACTCACCACTGAGCCATGGCCCCACCTGGTTGCCCACCTTTTCTAGGTGCCTTTGCCATACTGAGTTTTATTTGGGTTCTGCTTCTTGTATGCACAAAAACCCTCACTTTTGTTTTTGAGGTAACGTAATATAAAACTAATGTCAAGCTGACCACCATTTTTGTCTCACTCTGGAAGGTGGAGTGGCTCTGCAGTAAGGCGCCAGGTTAAGGCTCCAGGGGAAGTGACAGGTTATGGACTGGAATCCCATTACTGCCCATATATTTTTTTTAATTGTGGTTTTAAAAGCCCACATATCAAACTTTACTTTTTAAAAGGCATTTTTAAGTGTACACTTGAGTGGTGCTAAGTAGTTTCATTGTTATAAAATAGACTTCTAGTACTTTATCAACCTATAAATCTGAAACTATATACCTATCAAACAATTCCCCAGCCACTGCTACCCACAATTCTACTTTCTATTTTAAATTAACTATATAACAGAATCACGAAGCATTTATCTTTGTGGGTGTCTTAGTTAGGGTTTTATTGCTGAGAAGAGACACCATGACCATGGCAACTCTTATAAAGGCAAACATTTCATTGAAGTTCTGTCCATTATCGTCACCATGGTGGGAGCATGGCAGTGTGCAGGCAGACATGCCGAGAGTTCTACATCTTGATCCAAAAGCAGCCAGAAAGAAATTGCACTTCCACACTGGGCAGAACTTAAGCACAAGGAACCCTCAGAACTTGCCCACATGGTGACCCACCTCCTCCAACACGGCCACACCCACTCCAACAAGGCCACGCCTCCTAATAGTGCCCGTCTCATGGGCCAAGCATATTCAACCCACCACAGTGGGGTTGGCTTATTCTTACTTAGCTTAAAGTGCAAAAGGTTTGTGCATAGCTAAGTTATAGCTAGCACGGAATAGAATTTTCTTTCCATTTAAAAGCGGGACAAGGCTGGAGAGGTGACTCCCTAGGCTTGCCGTACAAGCCTGAGAATTTGAGTTCAGATCACCAGCACCCATGTAAGAGCTGAGCGCAGCATTGTGTTATCTCTAACCCTAGCACTTGGTATAGGGCTGGGACAGGCAGACCCTGGGGCTCTCTGTTCAGTCAGTGTAGATGAAATGGCAAGCTCTAGGTTCACAGAGCAAGGTGAATAGTGACATGGGGAGACCTGATGCTGAACTCTGGCTTCTACACGCATGTGCACAGGGCCTAGTACACCTGCTCCCACAAAGCTGAACGATATTCCTGGGTACAGTCTGAGAGTATCGCCCTTTCTTTATCCCTTCATCAAGGTGAAGCTGATACTTCTTTTACTTTTCCTGGAGAAAGCACTCCTTCACATAGTAGGTGGCTGTTTTACAGTCCCATCCTTGCTGTGGGGTGGCTGTGGCAGGCCTTCATGCCCTTCAGAGTCACTTCTTCTGTGCTGGACAAGCGCCAGCTGTGTGCTCACTGTGTGTCTGATGGAAGTGGGAAATGAAGGCAGGACACAGGAAAGACTCAAGCAGTGAGCTCTGGCGACGTGAAAGCTCTGACTCAATGGGGGTTTAGGTTAAACATTTGTCAGAACTCAGCGGATGTAGCTTAAGGTACAAACATTTCCCTGTATGAAGTTTGCATTAAAAGAAAAAAAATTAAATACTAACTCTAGTACAGTCTGAGTTTTGGGGGTTGGAGGAGTGAATAGATGTCTGCAATTGAACTGCATTAAAAATGAGATTAGTGTCAACTAACCCGGACTCCTCAGTGCTCCCAGAGACTAAGCCACCAACCAAGGAGCACACATGGGGTATGTAGCAGAAGACTGCTTTGTCTGGCCTCAGTGGGAGAGGATGCACTTAACCCTGTGGAAACTTGTTGCCCCAGGGAAGAGAGATACTGGTGGGGGTGGGTGGTCAGGTCAGGGAGTACCCTCTCCAAGGCAGGGGGCCACAAGGAGGTGAAGAACTCAGGGAAAGGAGACCAGGAAGGGTGCAACATTTGAAATGTAAATAAATAAAATAATTTAATTTAAAAAAAACATGGGGAAAAATTTAAAAATGGGCTGGAGAGATGGCTCAGCCTTAAGAGACTAGGCTCACGACCAGAACTATAAGAGATTAATGACTAGTTAGAGAATTGGCAATAAGCAACCTCAACATATTTACGGTAGTCACTGAACCTTGAGCTTAGCGTTAGAACGCTCACCTAGCGTGTACAAGACCCTGCACTACCAAAATCAACACACAGATACCTCAGGAAAACATCGAGGATCTGCTTGAATCTTGTACGTTTGAAAGGTTTGGGTAATAAAATGTTTCAGGGAGAAGAGGAGGAGAGAACCATAGGCCTTGACCTTCCACCTGACTGGCATAGGCAGTGGTCTCTGTTCTCTAATAGGATGGAGACAGTGTCTGGTTAGCTCAGAGGAGCGTTTTTCTTTCCTTAACAAAGCCTTCTGTCATGAAAGACGGACCAGCAACTAGTAATGGCTGTTTGCAGGTAGTGTTTGCAGGTAGTGATTCAGGTCCTCCAGGACCAGAGAGAGGAAGACTTTACATTGTAGCTGTGGCAGTCCATTTTCTAATACTGTTACAGAGTATCAGACAGACATTTACTTGGCTCATGAGTTTTTCCAGCAGGGAATTCCAAAAACATAGGGCCAGTGTATCAGAGGCCTTCAAGCTTCCTCTCAAAGATGTAGAGGTGGAGAAGAAAATTGACCCATTCTCCTCTCATCAAGCCCCCCCCCCACACTCTTGAGATAACAAACTGCTAATGAGCTGAGAAGCCATGTGTGGCTTGGTTTTGTGTGTCAACTTGACACAACTTACAGTCATCGAAGAGAAAGGAGCCTCAGTTGAGGAAACGCCTCCAAGAGATCCAGCTGTAGGGCGTTTTCTCAATTAGTAGTCAGCTGGGGAGAACCAAGCGGTGGTAGGTGGTGCCATCCCTGGGCTGGTGATCCTGGGTTCTATAAGAAAGCAGCAGGCTGAGCAAGCCATGAGGAGCAAGCCCGCAAGCAGCACTCCATTGTCTCTGTGTCAGCTCCTGCCTCCAGGTTCCTGCCCTGACTTCCTTTGCTGATAAACAGCAATGTGGAAGTGTAAGTCAGATAGATAAACCCTTTCCTCCCAACTTTGTTTTTGGTCATAGTGTAGGTATAGACAATATGGTTTGGTCTTAGGCAATCGAAACTTGAACTAAGACAACCATAGAAATGAAGATCTAGAAACCACTCCATATTAACAGTGGACACTGTTGTAAAAATCATTAGTGTTATCGGATGTTCATACAGCTCTAAAGGCCTGTAGGTCTGGGCTATGTTGCCTGTGCCACTGCAGTCTCTGATGGTGTGATGTTGGAAGACATGGTTAACCAGCCTGTTTCAGTCTTGTCATTCCTAACAGATATAGGGATGTAGAGGAAATAATCCTAGACTTCTGGAAAGAATTACTCTTAGACCAGTACCCAAGGAAAGGACCTCAGTAAGTTGGAAACGTTTTTTTTATTAGGAACGCAGTTAGAACAGGCTTCCAAGGCATACACTTCCCCAGTAGCATCTCAGTTCTGTTTGCATTTGATGGACGTAGCATTCAGAAGTGCGTCATTGTTTGCCACCATGCTCAGCAAACAGTGCTGACTTTCCCCACAGTTGGTGTGTTGGTGAGAGCCGTTTGGAAGCCTTTGGAAGCTGGGGGATTTTGGCAGACTTCAGGTGTTTGTTGATGGAGGTTGCCTTGGCGTAGTCTTAGGAGCTTGGGGTTCCTGGCTGATTCATCCCTTCAGAGTGGATCTAGAGAGAATTCATCTGACTTGGGGGGCAGACAGTGAAGCCCCCAGGACCTCATTACAGACAAGCTTGCCTCTTTGAATTCCCTTACCGAGAGATTATTCCACATCATTTGAATTTCCTCCATTTTAATCTAAGCAACTCTGGCTGCTGGTAGAAATAATTAGTCAGAAATGTTCTGGCTCTTTGGGCACAATTAAGAATTTTGCTCTTCCGAAAGTAATAGATCTTAGGATTTTAGAGCTGACGGGGCCCTAGGACTATCCACACAGTGGTACTTGGTGGGTGGGGCTCACCCATCAAAGGAGAAGAACATGGACTTCTTGCTGTCAAGTACAGCGCCCTGCTCATAGCTGGTGGGAAAAGACACAGTCCATTAGTTTATCCCTTATCTGAAATGTTCAAGACTTGATATGGTTGGGATTTCACTTATGTTTCCAGTGTATCGTATGCACATAGCTTGAGGCATCGTATGCAGTACCGTTAGTGTTCCCATGTTTTAACTATGACCTGCCCCAGGAGGTCAGGTACGGGATTTTCCATGTTGAGCATCATCAACACTCCAAAATGTCAGATTCTTGAGCATTTCTGGCTTCTGGTTCTTCAGTTGCAGATGGTTATCTGGTACTACAGTGTCTTCCTGCAGTTCCTTCTGGTGCCCGGGTTACCCGCGTCAGCCATTTATTGCTGATCTAGGATAGCAAGCAAGGTTGAGGTCCCAGAGGCTCGGCATGGTGTGGCGAAGGGTTAGTAATTGATCACGTTCCGTGTCCAGTCTGGGTCAGGTGGAAAGTGCCTGTGCTCTGCAGTGCACTGAGAATCGGAGAGGAGAGCTATAGAGATCCCTCCGCCCTGCACTGGGTCCTTCAGAGCACATGGCTCCCAGGCTACCACAGCAGGGCAAGAATGTACCCGCACCACTGGTCCTCACTGCCCACTGGGTAGAACAGATCTCATGCCCAGTCTCAAGGAGTCTAGAAATATGGGGAACTTGCGGGATATTTTACGACTGTAACCAGGTAGAATTAATGTTATGTAATACTTGTTCAAACAGATTCTTTGAAAACTGTACTTTGGGATTCTCATCTTGTCCAGGATTTATGACCTGCCCAGTTTTCTAAGCCCCTGGATTTACCGAAGTCTTCATGGCAGCAGTTTCCTTTAGTCTGGCAGGGACAAGGATGCTTCGGTCAATCAAAGTCCATGAGTCCAACAGATAGATCCACGGTAGAGAAATGTCAGGCCCTGCTGTGATGTCATCTGCCTTGCTTCCTCGTCGGAACATCAGGTTACTTATACTGTTCTGGTGACAGTGTGTGGTAGGCTGAAAACACTGTCATCCACCCCCAAAGAGACAATCATGGTCCTAACGCCCAGGCCGGGACCATCTTCTAGAGCCATCTTGATTCTGTCATTACCACTCTGCTTGGCCACTGTAGCATGAAAAAGGCAGAAGCTGATGGAAACTAGTTTGGCTATGTTCCAGTGAGACTGTGACCACAGAAATCACAGTCTCAGGTGTCAGTGCACGTCATGGAATCTAATTCTTTTTCTTTCGTTTTTTTCCTTCAACTATTCAAAAATGTCACCACCACCACCCCCACACACACCCCAAAAAAAGACTGCCGGAAGTATTTAGACCACAGGCCACAGAGATTGTTGTTTCCTTCGACAGGTTTATAGGCAAAGCCCATGGACAGTTTTCCAAGACTGAGAGGTAAACAGACTCGATCTGACAGTCTCTGTGACCTGAGGTATCTCTATCATGTATTCAGATAGATTAAAGGCCTGGAGTGAGTGGCATAGGTCATGGAGCAGACTGTTAGCACTTCAAAATATTCCCAGCATCCTTTGAAACAAGGCCATAGCTTCTGTGTGAGCATGGCAGGGATCTCGGGTTCCGTGCTGTTTTACTCTGGGATGCTGTGGGCACTGTTCATGTGGCTGATGCTGGGAGAGATTAGTATAATCTCTGTGGGAATAGTTGGGCAAGGTCTAGCAAAAATTTCTCCCAAGTCTAGGATTTAACCTACAGTTATATTTGCAAAAATGTGAACTGCTGTTGAAGTAGAGACACTCAGCTGGGCCTAGTAGCCTGTACTTGCAATCCCAGGACGAAGGAAGCTGAGACGGGATTACTGTGTATTTAAAGCCAGTCCGTGAGAGCTTGTTTTGGGAGCCAGGGATTAGATGCTGCCTGATATCCAAGTGACTTGCCTGAGCTAATCATAAACAGACATGCAGGCATTCTGTGGAACCATGTTTAAAAGAAAGGAAGCTCTTTTAAAATGTTTAAGTTTGTTTTGCTTTTAAGATAGGTAGCCCTTGGCTACCTGTTCCTTCTGCCTCCCAATTGCTGACATTAGTGTGCCCAGATCGCTCTCTCCCTAACGTGTGTGCCCTCCCTCCATCCCCAGCCCACCTTTCTCTTTTACTCTCTGCCTTCTCTCCTCCATTTATTTACTTATGTATTTATTTTATTTTGGAGGCAAGGTCTCAACTTGTATTTCCTACATATGCCATCATACCTGACAATAATTGAGAAAGCCCAGGTGCCGGGGAAGTGGGTTTAACCCAGTCATTCCCAACCTTCCTGATACTGCGACCCTTTACTACAGTTCCTTGTGGTGTGGTGACCCCCAACCATAAAATCACTCCATTGCGACTTCATAACCATAACTTTGCTACTGTGATGAATCGTGTGTAGATATCTGATATTGTAGGGTATCTGATATGCCACCCCTGTGAGAGGAGTCTTGACTCACAGGTTGAGTACCGCCCGCTGGGTTAGTGGGTAAGCTCATTTGCTATGAAAGCGTGGGGACCTGAGTTCAAATCCCCAATACACATGTAAAAAGCTGATCATGGCTGTGGACGTGCACACACGTAATTCTAGTGCTGAAGGGTGGGCAGAAGCAGAAGGAATAAGGGGCTTGCTAGCCTCTGGCTTCGCTCTAGGTTCATCAACAGATGGTGTCCCAAGGGACTATAGGTAGAGAGTAATATATGTAAATGCACACCCCCCATTATCTGTAAATGCACAGCCCCATGTGAATGCACCCCCCCCATGTATACCTGTGCCCTGCCAATCCCCCCACTGGGAAAACGTTTTATTCATGGAGCGACAAGAAATAATCCCCAAGAGATGCTTGGGACGGACAGACCACAGAGATTATTTGTTTACATTGTATATAAAATAACTCTGTAAGGACTCATAAGAAACTACTTCATTTCTTTCCTCCAGGTAGAGTAACTGCATGGCTTAGAAACAGGATGAGACTGAGACCCTTTTTTTAGTCTTCCTGTGGCTGGTCCCTAACTTGCAAGCTATAGTGATTCTCCTTCAGTCTCCACACTGCAGGGTCTAGAGGCACACATCACCATGGCCACAGGGTCTACAGGCACACATCACCATGGCTGCGGGGTCTACAGGCACACATCACCATGGCCACAGGGTCTACAGACACACAGCACCATGGCCACAGGGTCTACAGGCACACATCACCATGGCCACAGGGTCTACAGGCACACATCACCATGGCCACAGGGTCTACAGGCACACATCACCATGGCCACAGGGTCTACAGGCACACATCACCATGGCCACAGGGTCTACAGGCACACATCACCATGGCCACAGGGTCTACAGGCACACATCACCATGGCCACAGGGTCTACAGGCACACATCACCATGGCCACAGGGTCTACAGGCACGCATCACCATGGCCACAGGGTCTACAGGCACACATCACCATGGCCACAGGGTCTACAGGCACACATCACCATGGCCACAGGGTCTGCAGGCACACATCACCATGGCCACAGGGTCTACAGGCACACATCACCATGGCCACAGGGTCTACAGGCACACATCACCATGGCTGTGGGGTCTATCTATAGGCACGCATCACCAAGGCCATGGGGTCTATAGGCACACATCACCATTCCTAGCTGGGATTTTTCTTTCTATAGTCTTTTGCGTTTTGGATTTTGGGGTATAGTTCCATGTTTTAGGGGTATGGTTCTAACTTGCTATATGGCAGACACTATTCCTGAGCTCCCGATCTTCTTGTGTCCACCCACAAATGCTGAGACTACAGTCATGTGACAGCACGCCTGGCCAGCTTTGTAGAGTTGAACCATGTGAATATGAATACTTATTCAAAAAAAGTAAAATTGGTGTTCGTGGCCCTTTAATAAGGAAAAAACATGGTTAGTTGTATTTACATATTTTCAAGTGCCATCCAGGGCAGCTTTGGTTCTGTGGAGTGGTCTCAGAGTGATTCCTTTTACAGTGTTGTCTGCCTGCTTCCATCCACTGCCTTGATTATGCGAGAGATGGAATACCAATAACTTTAACTTGGAATTAGAATGTTTAAGTCATTTTACAGTTATGTCTGGATTAGCTCCCCTTCCAAGTCAGGCTTCCTAACCAATATGCTAAGATTGGATTTCTTCAACCTTAGAGTGCAGATTGGGGTGGGCGTGGGTGTGGGCGTGGCTAAAGTCTTCAGGTGGCAGCCTCTTCTAAGGAGCCTGCCCTTAGCTCTAGGATGCTCTGCAAATACTGTTTTCAACAAGGGCAATGGTATAGGACACTTGAGAAATAATGGCTCTGAGCAAAACTGTTTGTATTTTAAAGCTATACTCCAGAGGCTAGGTGCCAAGAACACTGGCTGCTCTTCCAGAGGATTCAGGTTGGATTCCCAGCATCTACATGGCGGCTCATAACTGTCTATAACTCCAGTTCCAGGGGTCTGACACCCTCTTCAGGACTATGTAGGTACTGCATACATGTGGTACACATATATACATGCAGGCAAACACCCATACACTCAAGATAAAAATAAATACATCTTGAAATAAACTATATGCTACATAAAAGTCATTGTGAAAGTAACAAACCAAGTAGTTGTGGTCTTTGGCAAAGATCGCAGTAATGGTTTGGTCCAGCCCAGGAATCCTTAGTCTCGTTTCCAGACTGAGGAAAGTGGACCTGGTACTCCCCTGCAGTGGGCATCCATGCAGTTCCTGAAAGCCACAGTGTCTCCCACACAAGCCTACTGCAGGGTAGAGAAGAGTCACATTTTAGGACATGTTTCACTTTGTGGGAACAAAACCCTTCTGTCCACCCTCCACTATAAACCCATGGTTGGGAACCTCTGTCCTCGAAGAATATGTGAAATCTTATTTTGTGGTTAGATCAGCCTGAACTAAATTCACACCACCAAATAAGACAGGCTTTATTTTCAAGAGCTAATGCGGAGGGAGAAACCTACTCATTTTTAACAATATTTCCTATGGACTGATGTATAAGAACCTTTTGGAATTCAGTTATCAGCTAAACTTGAGTCCTTATTGTCCCGTTGCGTCCTGGTGGCTCTGATGATGTTGACACTGTCTGTTCTTCATGTTTTCTGGAACTGTGACTGAATTAATATGTCAGTGTAGTACTATCTGAAGAGCTATTAAAATGCTTAAAAATAAAATGATCAATCCTCCCTTTGTTCTCTTGACAGGATAATTGAAGCTATCTGCATAGGCTGGTTCACTGCGGAGTGCATTGTGCGGTTCATCGTCTCCAAAAACAAGTGTGAGTTTGTCAAGAGACCCCTGAACATCATTGACTTACTGGCAATCACTCCCTATTACATCTCTGTGCTAATGACAGTATTTACAGGCGAGAACTCTCAACTCCAGAGGGCTGGGGTCACCTTGAGGGTCCTCCGAATGATGCGGATCTTCTGGGTGATTAAGCTTGCCCGGCACTTCATCGGTCTTCAGACACTGGGCTTGACTCTCAAGCGATGCTACCGAGAGATGGTTATGTTACTTGTCTTCATCTGTGTTGCCATGGCAATCTTTAGTGCACTCTCTCAGCTCCTTGAACATGGGTTGGACCTGGAAACATCCAACAAGGACTTCGCCAGCATCCCTGCTGCTTGCTGGTGGGTGATAATCTCTATGACTACAGTTGGCTATGGAGATATGTATCCTATCACGGTGCCTGGAAGAATTCTTGGAGGAGTTTGTGTTGTCAGTGGGATTGTTCTGTTGGCATTACCTATCACTTTCATCTACCATAGCTTTGTGCAATGCTACCACGAGCTCAAGTTTAGATCAGCTAGATATAGTAGGAGCCTCTCGGCTGAGTTCCTAAATTAATGTGTTGCAAATCAGTCCTTGTGCACAATTCATCTGGTAGAGTTGACACTACTTCTTATTCATGTGTTTCTCCCTGGGTGAGCGCTGAAATGGCATTGTCCTCCTGTTGGAAGGGTGACATTATCATTCCCAGCCGAAGGGATAAAGTGATTTACTTACAGAGTAGTCAGGACTGGGACTACACACACCGAACAGTGGAACAAGAGAAAGCGCTAGGACCTGATTTTATTCCCTCTCATCTCCCTCCAGCTTGCCTCTCACAGTTACAATCTTGTAGACTGTTCTTAAACACATTATTTGAACACTTTAAAGCAGAAAGGCACTATTTTCCAAATGCTTTTCTGTCTTAACGAATTCAGAAGAAGCTTGGAACTTAACAGTGTTATTTTTGAGACTAACATTTTCATTTCTAAATGTTTTATAATTTCTCATATCAATGTCAGAAGTATCCTGGAAACATATGTCACATGTGGGAACTGTTTAACAAATACTTTAAAAAGTTGGCCCAAATTTAAACTGTATCGCGGAACTAGAGGCAAGCAAAAATATTATTTGAAAAACTTTACACACTTATCTATCCTGTCCTTGGCTTAATTTTTCTGCCTGTCACTTCTTTTATCTTACAATTTCATGGAACTTTAAGTGTATTTTCTCTTCGGTTAGGACCCCACTTTACTGAAATAACTTCCAAAGAGTACGTGATAATGGAGAGAGCCCTTGTGTCGTTGAGTGTTTTGTTGGGTGATGTTAGAGTCAGTTGCCGTGACTCAGAGTCCTAGCATTCAGATTGCCAAGAGCATTTCTAACATAAAATGATGGGAGAAATGCTGTGATAGTTCAGTGTTCCAACTAGAGTTCTCGCCGCGGCTCTTCTTCCTCGGTATCACAGGGCTTGTAAAGAAGAAAAGATACTTCTTGAGCTTTTAGGCACAACAGCCATACTTACGTGCTGTCACTAGGTTGTCATAAAAGGAGAAATGTTGTCTTAGTCCAGTGTTGCTAAGTCAGTTCTAAGCAGGGCAGACGTTCTCTGGCCTGGCTCCTTGCCATTGTGAAGCACGGTCACACTGGATCTCTTCTTGTAAGGGTATCAGACACTGGACCATGTTACTCCGTCCAGAGTGCTGGTATGCAGAAGTGGTGGCTGGTCACTGCTAAGTTTCTACAATATGAATTAGAGTATTGCTTTTTCAGTAAATCGTAATAAAGAAATCACTTGAACACACACACACCCATCTGAGTTACTGATTCATGAACACTTTAGTTTGCGCTCTGTGGTTATCAGGGTTGAAGGAAACGGGTTAGGGACTGGGATATACTTTTCAAAGAAAGACTTGCCAGAAGTGTCCATTAGAGGAATCTTAGCCATCAGTCCAGCGTTTACCATTACGGGTAGAAAAACCAAGGCACGAGAGTGTGTGGTGACTACAGAGTTGGGCTGGAACCTTAGCCTCCTGTAAGCAGGCCCAACAGTTTGCTCTACACACGCTCCTAGGTTTAGCACATTCCATTCTCGTTGCCATGATCAGACAATTGTAGCAAAACCATTCCCTTTTACCCCAGTTCCCTTATTTAAATTCATGTGATACTGTCCATTAAAAAAAAAAAAACTCACCCTTTTTTCCTAGTGCCTTCATTGGTACTAACTTTACACGATAGATTGTTGTTTATGTGCTTTTTGTTTCATTTTAACTGAGCATATGGCCTAGTGTTATTTATTTTTAAGCTTTGTGATTTATGCAAATCTTATGCGGATGATAGCTCATCTATATTATTAGTAAGAATATGGTAGCCTTTCATTTTACTGGCACTGAGATACTTCATGTGAATATGTATTCCATCTCTAAGGAACTTAGTACTCCACTGAGCTGGTACTCTCACGGGCACACACAGGTCAACAGGTCCTCACAGTGCCTGTTACAGAGGGGCTGATGTATAGCAGAAACTGGTGTGAAGAGACGAGGAGATGTACACGTGTGGACATGCATGTGGGAAGCCACACGAGCTCAGAGTTGCTTTTAGGTAGCAAGTGATGATGCTGGACTGTTTGTGGGGACTGGCTTTCATTAAGAAGCATCTTGGATGTTGCTAACAGCGGTCAAGCTACCCGTTTGTAAACAAGAGGATGAGACATGATAAACTGGTTTATTTGTAAATGAGAAAATACAATAGAGTTGTTTTGTCCTTTAGGATGCTGGAGCTTCTTAGAAACAGATAGTTTTTTGCACCTTTCTCTGAATGTTACTAATTTCATTTCATTTTATGTATTTGCTTATTTTGGTGTTGTTTTTGTTTGTTTGTTTGTTTAGAGACAAGGGTCTCTGCTGTGTAAAGCTGACCATAAACTTGTGACACTCCTCCTGCGTCTGCCTCCCAAGTGCTAGAATTACACATACACGTTACAACATCCAGCTGCTTTAGAAAAAATAAAACCCTAAGACGGATGGTTCAGTGCTTAAGAGCATTTCCTGTTCTTGCAGAAGACTGGATTTAGTTCCCAGCACCCACATGTTGGCTCCCAACTGTCTAAAACTCCAGACCCTGGGGATCTGATGCCCTTTTCTGGTCTCTGTGAGCTTCTGCACACCAATTTTACACACACACACTCACACTACAGAAATTTTAAAAATAAATAAATGGTAGGTGGAGTCTCCTTCTGAGATGTACTTTATCAGTCTTCACACTTGGGTCTTCGTGGCAGAGATACTCTCATGAGGCCCCACCCCCACCCCAGGAAGTCAGATATCCTCAGAACACTAAAGAGGGAAGGATCCCGGAGTCTTATTTTGAACTTACTTTGTTTGAGCATGTATGATCCCTTCCTCTTACACATAACTTGATTTGTATTCTCTGAAACAAGAGAATAGGAAGATAGGGAAACAAAATTAGAGAGCATATGTAAAACTGAGCATATGTATAACTCAATAAATTCTCTATTTTTGTTTGAGACAGGGTTTCTCAGTGTATCCCTGACTGTCCTGGAATTGCTTTGTAGACTAGGCTGGCCTTGAACTCAGAGATCCACCGATCTCTGCCTCCCAAATGCTGGGATTAAAGGCATGTGCCACCATGCCCACCCAGCTCTCCCCCCAGCCCCTTTATTTACTTATTTTTTTATTACTATTGTTGAGTTGCTGGTTTACACACTTCTATTTGTCCTTGGGGTTACATGTGATTGCACATTTGCGAATTCTTATTTTAAAATGTTAAAATCTATTCATAGTGGTTGTCAGTACGTCAAAATAATCTTTTTTAAGTACATTTATTTATTTATGTGTTTGTAGTACACATGTGCATATGCATGCATGTGTGCATGTGTCAAGGTCAGAGGACAACTTACAGAAGTCTGTTTTCTGCATTCACCGAGTGGTTTCTGGGGATTGAACTCAGTCTATCTGGCTTGGAAACAATCACCTTTTCCTGCTAAGCCATCTCGCCAGCCCTTTTAAATCTTTGAGTGCATGTCTTGCTTACATCCCTTGTGACCCTGCAGAGTAGAAATGGGATGGATCTGAATGTTGATGTGAGGAGAATTGTCTTGGATATTTTCTAGAAGAAGCTTGTTTCCCTTTTCTTTATAGACATGAAAAAAAAAAACCCCAACTGAAAACTCCTAGTTCTGTTATACAGCTAAGCTTTGCAACTTCAACTTAACACACAGCGGCAAAGTAGCCCCTCTGGCCTGACATAGGTATGTTTTCTTTGTGTAACACAGCAGACCAATCTCCCAGTCAAATCTGCAGTATCTACAGGATTACAGGAAGTCAGGACTGAACAAATGTGAGCAGCCTTCTGGTCTACCTTACCCCAGGTTCTACACCATTTATCCTACCCAGACTCTAGGAACAGCTAAGTCTGCTCCACTGGGTTGCAAGTCAGGAATGGTTTTAATTCTCTCAGGTTAGGATAGGCGATAGAAAGTTGGTTCCAGACGCTGATTCTTTTAGTGGCTAGAGAGATGGCTCATCAGTTAAGACCCTTGGCTGCTCTTATCAATGACCTGGGTTCAGTTCCCTACCATCCCCTGAGTGGCCCACAACCCTTCCTAACTCTCGCTCCAGGGGATCCAATCCTTTCTTCTGGCCTCCAAGGGTACCAGCCACACATACATATTGTGCACAGCATACATATATACATACATACATACATACATACATACATACATACTCACTCTAAAACAGTTTTCTTCAATGCTTTAGAGATTCCTTCCTCACTTTTAGTCCTAATTTCCTAATTAAACACAGTTATTGTTTTTAGAGGCCTTAAAAATTTGGAATTGTGTAGTGCTTTAGGGAACTCAGATTTTTATTTGTTTGTTTGTAATTTATGAAATAGGATTCTGCATATCATAGTCAGCTTGTTCTCGTTCTCTCTCTCTCTCTCTCCTCTCTCTCTCTCTCTCTCTCTCTCTCTCTCTCTCTCTCTCTCTCTCTCTCTCTCTCTCTCTCTCTCTCCTCATCACGTAGCCCTGGCTATCCTGGAACTCACTGTGTAGACCAGACTGGCTTTGAATTCACAAAGATCTGTCTGTCTTTGCCTCCCAGCCCCTAAGCTGGTCTTGAACTAGTGATTTTCAGGTCTCTACCTCCCAAATGCTCAGATCACAGGCATGTGCCACAGTGTGCAGAAGGAATTCATACTTTTAAGAGATGTTTTTGTCTTTTTCTGTCTCGTGATCTCTTATCCCACTGTCACCCCCAGTGTTGGAAAATGACCTTATACATGCTAAGCAAACAAACACTCTTGCCACAGAGCCACCCTTCTAGCCCTTCAGAAGAATTTTCAAAAAAAAAAATGCATGCCTGTGTGGCGTGTGTGTGTGTGTGTGTGTGTGTGTACATGTGTGCTACAGGCAGTTGGTTACAGTCATCACATTGTTTAGGAGAGCCACAGCTGAGCAGGAAGCTTTAATCAAGAACTCTGGACAGGCTCCAGTTGGTCAGGGAAAGTTGCATCCACTGCTCTGTTTGTTCAGCAAGCATTCATATGGTGTTTGCTTCCTGCCTTTCAAGAACCCCTCTGCACCCATGGGAATGGGCACAGCGGGTTTTGTATTTTTTGTTGTTGTTTTTCCCAGATAGAAAATTAGTGCTTTACTGTCCCCATTTGTTGTGGAACCTTCCCTAGACCTATGAAGTGTCACTAAGTATGGTGATGATGCACCACTAGGTGACAACATAACATATTATACTTTTAGATTTCCCAGTTTTCTCAGGCATTCCCAGGGAACACTTTAACCCTTGTTTCTGCTACTGGGGATTGAACCTAGGACCTCAAGCATGTTGGTCAAGAGCACTCCCGCTGAGCTACGTTTCCCAGAAGTGCACTTTAGCTTTTGGCCTTTTGTGTACACTTAATGGCCAGTTTAGGGAATGGAACGTGATAATCTGCATTTATAATGCACTTTACTTTATTGTGGTTTTGTTTTTGAGACAGAGTCTTGAGTGTAACCCAGGCTGGCCTCAACTATGTAGCAATACTCCTGATGCTGGGATTGATAGACACATACCACCACACTAGTTCTTATGCTCAAATTTTATTTAGTAGCTCTGGTGGGTGTTTAAAAATATCATCATGAATCCAACTGCATAATCCATGTCGAAGAATAAGCAACATTTAGTGGGTAAAAGCCATGGAGAATGCTATCTTAAGGTTACCTACAAGCAATGACTCACTTATGTCGGTTAAAACTACAACTCCCCATAATGTTTCCATATAGAGAGATTCCTTTTGTTAGACTTCAATTGCTGGTATTGTTTTCAATGCCTACAATTCTGCCCATAACAGAACAGAGGCATTTGCAGGGTATGAATGCCAAAGTGCTTATCTGTTTTGTAAGAAAGGAAATGTCTTAGAGTTTTTGTTGCTATGGATGGAACACCATGACCAAAAAGCAAGCTGGAGAGGAAAGGGTTTATTGGGCTCACACTTCCACAGCACTGTTTTTCATCGAAGGAAGTCGGGGCAGGGCAGGAACCTGGAGGCAGGAGCTGATGTGGAGGCCGTGGAGGGCGCTGCTTACTGGTTTGCTCACATAGCTTGCTCAGCCTGCTTTCTTATGGGACCCAGGCCCTCCAGCCCAGGGATGGCGCTGCCCCCATGGGCTGAGTTCTCTCCTATTGATCACTAATTGAGAACACGCCTTACAGCTGGATCTCATGGAAGGATTTCATCAATTGAGGTTCCTTCCTTTCTGATGACTCTAGCTTGTGTCAAGTTGACAAAACCAGCCCGTGCTGGAAACATAGTGACAGATTGATTTTTTTTATACTAATATACAATGAATTAGTAAATATACATTTTTATCTATGTCTTACTTGTCATTCCAGTGGGAGTTTACTTTCCTCCTATCTGAACCCATCACCTGAATAATTTCACTTCCTTAAGGAAAAGTAATATTCCCAGTTTCAAATGCTAAATTCAGATCCAAGCCAAGTGTTTGTGGTTGTTGAAATACATCCTTCCCAGTTACTTCTACAGCAGAAACATACAGAAGATAACAGCTTTTAGTAAGTTTAGAAATCAGGAAATAAGTATCTTTTCAAGGGGCTGGAGAGATGGCTCAGTGGTTAGAACACTGCTCTTCTAGAGTGAGTTCAATCCCCAGCAACCACATGGTGGCTCACAACCATCTATAGTGTGGTCTGATATCCCCCTCTAGCATGTAGGTATATATGCAGATAGAGCAGTCATTTACATAAAATAAATACATCTTTGAAAAAGAGAGAATCTTTTCAAGAGTTTTGGCTGTTCTTGGTCTTTGCATTTCTATATGAACTTTAGAGTTGTGTCCTTTTGTGTTTTAAATTTAATTTGTTGATATTGTACATGTGAGGGATGAGTGTAGGTAACCCTCAGGACTCAGTTCTCTTTCTACTGTGGGATCTTGGCGTGGAACGCAGACTGTCCTGCCCCGAGGCAGGCACCTCTACCCACTGAGCAGCCTCGCCAGCTCATTGTATCATTTTCTCTTCTTGAAAGACAATTAGGATTTTCCTTTGTTAAAAACCAACTAGCCTAGGACGGACTTGAACTTTCTGTGTAGTCCAGGCTAGTGTTGAACTTAGTCCTCTCTCCCTTGACTCAGCTCAGGAACTTTGAGTGGACTGAGGAGCACTCCACCACATGCAGGGGCTGGTAGTTAAAAGTTTGGCTTGGTATTGATCTCATCAAATCTCTAAATCAATTAAGATGGTGTTACCGTGTTAACAGTACTAAACTGTTCCAATCTCTAAACATGGGCTACCATTCCATTTGTTTCTTTTTTTTTTTTCTTTCCTTTTTTCTTTTTTGAGACAGGGATTCTCTTTTAGCCCTGGCTGTCCTGGAACTCACTCTGTCGACCAGGCTGGTCTTGAACTCAGAGATCTGCCTGCCTCTGCCTCCCAAGTGCTGGGATTAAAGGCGTGCGCCACCACCGCCCAGCTCCATTTGTTTCTTAGAACAGAGATTTCTACATTCTGTGTGTACTTCCTTGGTTTAATTCATTCCTAGGTATGTTGTTACTTTTGATGCTTTTGTAAATGAAATACCCACCCCTCTTTTTGTTTGTTTGTTTGTTTGTTTTGTTTTAAGACAAAGTGTCACTATGTGGCTATGGCTAGCCTGGACTTCACTATGTAGACTAAACTGGCCTTGAACTCAGAGATCCACCTGCCTCTACTCTCAGGTGCCAGGCTTAAAGTTGTGTTCCACCACACCCAGCTGGCATTGTCTCGGTTTCATCTTGAGAGTGCCCATTGCTATAGGGTGTGGTGATCCCAATTGCTTTCTATTGATCTTATATCCTCTAGCCTAGCTGAATTCCCCTGTCCGCTCTCACAGCTTCCAAAGGGTTCTTGGGTTTTTCTCTGCTATTGTAGTCACGACATCCTCAGCGAGGTACTTTTATTTCTTTCTTTGCAATCTAGACACTTCCTGATTCTTTCTCTTGCCTAATTGCCTCTGTTGGGACTTCCAGTACAATGTCAAATATAAGTGGCTAGTGCGACATCCTGTTCTTACTCCCGGTCCCAGAGGGAAGTTTCCACTCTTTGCCCTTGGTGTATATTGGCATTGGAGTGCTTCAGACTGGGGAATTTTCTTGGCATTCCTATATATATGGTGCTTTTATTGTGACAGGATATTGGTTCCTAGAAGTATGTTTTCATGAACAGATGGGAAGGCTTTATGGGGAGTTGAGCTGTGCTGCCAGTGTCAGGAAATATTTTGCTGATGAGTCTCTATGTCCCTTACAAGGTACTAATCAAGTGGAACGACGTAGACGTGCTCACTAATCTCATTAAACAGCTCTGCAATTGATACACATTGAATGCTTTCTGAGCCTGTTAAGCTGACTCTCTTCATTAACCCAAGTTAATTTGAGTTTGTGTTCACTTGCCTAAGGATACAGAGACACTAGGACGTAGATACAAGATGATTTGTTTCTATTGGTTGGTTCCTTTGAATACTTCTCTATTACCTGACCTTGGATTCTCAAAGATTCAGACAAGTGAGATACCTCTTGTCACCTTAGAAGTAGTGGTAGTAAGTGTTCTCTCTCCCTCTCTCTCTCTCTCTCTCTCTCTCTCTGTCTCTCTCTCTCTGTGTCTCTCTCTCTTTCTCTCTCTCTGTCTCTCTCTCTCTCTCTCTCTCTCTCTGTCTGTCTCCCTCTCTCTCTCTGTCTCCCTCTCTCTCTCCCTCCTTCCCTCCCTCCCTCCTTTCTCTATCTCTCTGTATGTTTTAGGGATGCCACCATAGAAAAGCTTGAAAATTGAGCTTTTTGGTAGAACTGAAGCCTATATCTATCCGCAATAGATTTCTACAAAGGAAACATGTTGCTGAGTTCTAAGGGATGTGTCTCAAAAATAAGATTTAATAGTTAACCTGCCTTAGGAAAAAAAATTAAGCTAAATGTGTTCACAGGTAGCTGGCTAATTTTTTTTCTTTAATTCTTTTAATTGTGTGTTCATCGTAGGAGCCTTTACTTAATGGGTGTTGTTTCCATATGCAGCCATTCTATGCTATAATCCCAGTACTCAAAAGACTAAGACAGGAGGAATCCAAATTTGAGAGCAACCTGGTCTGCATAAACAGTCTTTCTCTCAAGCCATGAAAAGTATAGCCACTGTTGTGCCTATGGGGTGTACAAAGCTGACTCTTAGCTCACACTAGCAGATACTGTCTGAGAAAGCTTTACACCTTGAAAAACCTGCTTCCTGGTTTAGTCTAAAGATCCTCTCTGGGGCTTGGAGAGATGGCTCAGTGGTTAAGAGTATGTAGTATTCTTACAGAGGACCCAAGTTGGGCTCCTAGCACCCACACCAGGAAGGTTACAACCACCTGTAACTCCAGCTCCAGAGAATCTGATGTCCTCGTCTGTCTCTGCAGACACCTTCACTCATGTATACAACCCACCCCATAATTATTTTCTTTATCTTAAAAATTTTATAACAATCTGTTCATTGGTTTAAGGCTTTTTAAAATGTAAGCACTAAGTCTAGATTTTTAAAATTATAGTCATTCATCGTGAATTCAATCATCCTGAAATCCCTCCAGGAAAGATATAAAGGAAAATTTTCTATTATCTGAAAATAACAGATATAAATGTTCGAAGACCACTTGAAGGTGTTTTAGCATAACAGACTTCTAATGGGTCCCTGCTGACATTCTTTGTTGTGGTTAGTTTTGTCTACACCGCTTTTAGCTCAATGGCTGGGCACTTCTAAGCCTCCCGAGGTTAACATGCCCTTACCTCTAAATCAGCTTAGTTGCTCTGGTGCCTTCAGTGAAGCCCATTGGTCTCATTGCCCAAGATGCTGTTGGCCCAATTTTCCTTTCCACCTGCATTTTGAAAGATCTCCCCTGTACGTCCAAGTCTGTCCTGTCTTTCTCTCCCAGGTTTGTCCATCTCTTCCTCTCTCCTAGCCTACGGGGACCTGAAAGTCCTACCTCTTTCTTTCCACCCAGCCATTGGCTACTGGCATCTTTATTGATAGATCAATACTAATTGGGGGACAAGGACCTTCAGCATCAATTAACAGATTCCCGATCTGAGCATCAGAACCACCCCCCTACAATTCTTCATGAGTGACATGACTAATGTAGTATTTGACTAAATACCACATTTCTCTAATTTCATACATATGTCCTGAAGGGCTTTGGCTAATGGCTATATTTTTAATACATCTTATGAATATGCTGAGCAAATATTACTGGTCTTCAGTGCAAACATGGATAGCAAACCTAGTGGGGTCTTAAATCTAGATTTGGGTTACACTGATGGGAAATGTATTTATAAAGCAGATTTTGTGGAAAAAGCTTTCATAGAGACATACTTTGCTGTAACTGTAGGATAAATGTATTCAGTACTATTTATAACAGTTGTTGTGAAGTCAATAGAATCTTCAATTCTTAGTTATCAAATGCTTGATTAATGGCTACAATTCCTAGCATTTAGAAAGTAACGAAAATTATAGCAACTTTTTAAAATAAAAAATAATGTACTGATGTTTTATTATTTTTGTTTAATATTCATAAGTATTCTGAAAACAAATTTCTGACCCTACTTATTGTTCTAATAAAATTTGCCTAGAGCAAAGATTATTCTAGCCAAAAGTCTTAGAGATACATCTTTTGGGGGCTGGAGAGATAGCTGAAGTTAAGAGCTCTGGCTGCTCTTCCAGAGGACCAGGCTTTGATGCTTAGCATCCACAGGGCTACTCACAGCTGCCTGTGACTCCAACTCTAGGGGATCCAACATCTTCTTCTGGGGACTGCACACATGCAGTACACAGACACACATGAAGGCAAAACACCCATACACATAATAAACAAATAAATAAATAAAAACAAATACTATTAGCCAGTCTCTTTTGCGTTGGGGCTTAGCTCTGTTGTAGAGTGCAGCACAGCTCCTTGGTTAGATCTGTCTCCCTGGTTTTGTTTTGGAGACAACCTCAAATCTGAGATTAGATAGCCCAGTCTGACCTTGCGCTTGAAATCCTCTCGCTTCTGCCTTTCGTATGCCAAGGTCTCAGAGAAGTGCTACGTATGCTGTGTGTGTGTGTGTGTGTGTGCACGCGCACAGGCATTCATGTGTACATGTGTATAGTGACAGTATCTGTAACCCTATATTTACAAACTATTTTGTTCCAGGGACACAGACGTTACTGTAAGAACCTAGAGCACCCACCTGACTGAGCGTGTCCCCTCCTTCCCCTCAGAGTCAGGGGACCGAGGTCTGGACTGCCTCGGTCCTACCCTGCTTGGCATCTCCGCTTTCCCTTCCCCCTTTGGATTCTCCTGGACAATTGCCTCACCTTTCCCATCCTGATGGTAGTGGCATTATTTGGCCCTACCATTACCTCAGTTGGGGAAGAGGTTTTCCACAGCCAGGCAGTTTTAGGGGGATGAGAAAGGCACCATGGGTGGTTTCCTTTACAAGGATGTGGCCCCGGAGGCACTGCGTAAGCCTGAAACCTGGCCTCCACACAGATAGCACATGGCTCTGGGCACAGCGAGCAGGGAGTAGCAAGTTTCTTAGATGTCATAGTTGACCTGCCTGCCATATCCCAGAGTAGAAGTGGGTTTTATTCAAATCTCCTAATTGCTCTCCTTACACAGTTACAAGGAGAGTGAGTCATTCCACGGGCAGAAGGTGTGGCTGGTTCGTATCTGTGTCTGGAAGTGTAAGTGTGCTTGAACTGAAGTGGAGGATGTTTATTTAATTAGTAAATAAGCAGACTTCAGATCTTCCCAGCGAGAGGAACATACACTGTAATTGGCCTCACCCACTTCACGGTTAGCACATTTCAGCCTGGGAACAGTTCTGGGATTGGTACCAGTGGTACCCGAGGATGCTTTTATATCTGCCTACAGCAGACTCAGCAGTGACCTCACAACCCGATGACAACTGGCATCCTGGGCGAGGGGAATTTGGGTTGTGAATCTACAGTTGCTCAGTGTGCAGCTCTTTCAGTGTTTGCTGACAGCATCACAATCATCACCACCACCATCATCATCACCATCATCATTTTTATTTGTCCAGTTAGGTAGTCTTAATTTTTTTTAATCCTGTTTTGTTTCTTTTGTTTTAATCTAATCTGGAAATGTAATAAGCGATTCCTACCAAACCTACCCCTAAAACAATGTTTTTCCATAGTACATGATTAAATTATTGGGCAAAAAATAATTAGAATTTTTCTCTCTTAATGTCAACAAGAGTTTGGTCAAGGAAATGAGTGTGATAACTGTCCAACTTTTTAAAAATGCTCCCTTATCATTAGTTTATTTATTTATTAGTTTATCTTTGTATTGGGAGCATTGTGGGACTGCTTCCATTTTTAAGGAAAACGTTCTTTTTGTTTGTTTGTTTGGTTGGTTGGTTGGTTTGGTTTTTTCGAGACAGGGTTTCTCTGTGTAGCCCTGGCTGTCCTGGAATTCACTTTGTAGACCAGGCTGGCCTCGAACTCAGAAATCCTCCTGTCTCTGCCTCCCAAGTGCTGGAATTAAAGGCATGGGCCACCACTGCCTGGCCACAAGGAAAACATTTTGAATGTGATTCTAGTTGGTAATCAAAATTGTTTTTACTGACTAGCATTCCATCAGTCTATTCAGGAATTCAAAAAACCACACAGGCCAAGTCTTGGGTTAGAGCAGAAATCTCACGTTTTTCCTTCCGCACTGTGTAGCGTCCATCATTCTTTGCCCCTGAGGCTCCAAACTGATGGCTCACACGTGACCGCACCAAACACCTGTGACTCAGAACTGTGTTACTCTCTATCTTAGAAAGCCATCGCCTGGAAATGCCCAAAGAGAACCCGTCAGGCCTTTTCTAACTTGAAAGTAAAGACTAGATCTACTTCTGTAAAGTTTGCATTATACAGATTTTTAAACATTTTGTAATCTACATGTTATGGATAATGTTCTAGATGAATTATGTATGTAAAGGTAAAGTGTGTGTCTGGTTAGCACTAAACAAAGTGCTCTATATGTTTGGTCATCTGTATCATGATAGCTGAATTTTGAGCTTAAAAATAATCATTCAATACTGTGTGTTTCAATTTTGATTTTGGAGTAATTATAATTTCAATAAATTATCCTGCCATCCCTTATAAGACCAAGGCCTCTCTCTTTAATACAGAATAGCTTGAGTTTTGGTGCACATTTTTGTTATTTTCTAGAATTCTGTCGAAGTAACCTTATAGTAAAAGTCGCCTTATATGGAAAGCCTTATTGCAAAGACATTGGAGAATTTAAAGTACTTTTTCTAGAATTCAGACTTGGGTATTTGGGGTTATATACAAACATCTAGTTATTGGAGGGATGTAGCCATGAATGTCTCTGTAGTTTGATGTCTATTTATATTGAGTATGTTGTACCTCAGTTTCCTAGTTGGGACTGACATATGATACAAAGTCCATAGGTGGATGAATTGAGAGAGAGAGAGAGAGAGAGAGAGAGAGAGAGAGAGAGACAGAGAGACAGAGAGACAGAGAGAGAGACAGAGAGAGAACTTGCCTTAAAATAGCCTCGTATGGTCAAATAGGCTTGCCCGTGACTCATCTTTCCTTGTGCCTCATGAGTCAGGCCCAGCAGAATCCGTGCCCGCAGGAGGGAATCACTTGTCTTACTGTGGATAATCTAAACCTAGATTAAACACTTCGCCATGTCAAGATTTTATGGAAGAGGCAACCCTTGTGTGCTTTTGGCTTTTATTGTTAAAAGTGGTCAAGTAGATTACAGGAGCTGTTGGTTTTCACACTTTCAATTGATCCTTAATGGCAGTGGTTATGCCAAATCCACCTGTGCTCAGTCTTGCTATTTCCACTGCTGACAATCACCGTTAATGGTCACCGAATACATCACGAGAGGGGTCAGGTGTACCGTGTCAACCTGTTTAGGAGATGACACGAAGGGTAAGGGGTATGTTATAGTCTGTGACTTATGGTAATTAAATTGTATGGTTAAGTCTTAGAGAAATGATGGTTATGGTCATAGTTTCTGTCAAATAATAGAGTCCTTAAATCAGTTTAGTCTATGTGATGTAATCTTGTTTTCTACCTTAATACAGATGTAGAAAACTGTGTGATCCTGTGGGTCACAGTTTTTCTTGGCTGTGTTACATATGTATTTATGTCAGACTTTTGGTAGTACCTATAAATGTATATCCCATATTTAACTCATGGTTGAAGCTTTTTGGCCTCTTCAGTCCTTAAGGAGATAATATTTTATTAAACATCACCTTTGTTTTGGTGTAAACATGTTGTATGCACATCAGCAAAACAAAATTTGTACAGCTTGAACATTTGAAGAATTAATAAATCTCGACTTTGAGACCCAGCTCTTGTTTGATATGAAATGGACGTTACTCTATTGAGCTGACTTACTTGCTGTGTCCCTTCTTGATTGACTTCATCTTCTGAGCCAAAACTTCATTTTGCACTCAAGGACTGGTGGATAAAGCATACCCTCTCCCAGTACTGGGGATGGACCCACGGCCTGGTACAGGCAAGATGGTGGCCACCGTGCCGTTGAGCCACGCCCTCGGAAGTTGCCTCCTGGCTGTGGTACCGCCTTTGTGGTTGGGTTGCCACAAGACAGTCATGTGGTTCCTCTGGCTCATGAGTACTCTCGTTCTTTTAACTACTGCTCTATGGTAAGATGAATGTTAGATTCCAGTTAATGATAGTGCATACACATAGGCATGAACTGTGTGTGAACTTGAATCAGAAGTACCGCTAATTATACCCCCGGTGTTGCTGGTGTTTAGTCAGTGGTCAGTGGCAGGAATGCCTGCCAGGCCCTTCCAGTTCTAACAAGCTCTGTGACTCTAACCCCCTCCTCACCTCTATTCTTTCTGCATCATCATTACTAACAGTTTCCTTCCCAAGGTCCCACCAGCACAGCAGATACATCCATAAGAGCATGGGCGGTGGTGGCGGTGGTGGCAGTGGCAGCAGGCAGGCATCACTTCCCTGGAGCAGCTCTGCTTGCTTCAGCCATCACAGTGGGTGCTGGCGATGGGCTTCGTGGTGACTTCACAGGGCAGAGAAATGCCATCCCAAAACTCTGAGCTGACAGGGGGCTCCCGTCTGGGGGCTCCCTGCCTGAGATGTGAGAGTCTGCCTATATACCAGAAGAGCTTTCCCGTCGCTTATTGCTATTAAAGTGGCTGCTTCAAGAACTTGGCATAAAGGCTAAGAACAGTGGGGAGCCACGGGGAAATTGTGCTAATTACATTTAAGACAGGAGCCCATGAGGCAGGTAACACTCATGTGCTGTTAATCACAGTGACAACTGCTTAGCCACGAGCTCCCTTCTTGTCTGAGTTTCTTTTTTCCCCCTTCAAGTTTTATTTTTGGAACTAATCAGGTTTTTGTTTTTCTTTTAAGGAAAAAATAATAATGGATGTTCAAGTGAACACTATATGTATGACTGGATTTTTTTTTTCATAAACTTCAAAGAAGTATAAGCCCAGTGTGCATGATTGAAGATTATGACCACAGAAGATCATTAAAGTTTTGGTAAAAGTGGGGGAGGAGAGAATTTCCAAGGATCACCCCTCCCTATCTTTTACTCATGTCTCAGGGAAACATGGTGTTAGATGTGGGGTTGGGGGAGTGCTACCATTCCTGTCTATAAATCTGACACAAGGTCTTTTAAAGTACATCTTTTGTATTTATCCTGTGAATACAGGGAAGCCCTGGTTAATATTTGTTCAAAAATGTATTTTGGCACTAGACTACAAGAGCAATGTAGCCTTTCTAAAGCCAAGGAATGTGTGTATGTGTGGGTGGTCCTCCTGTCTGCTGAAAAAAGTGAAGCAAGCCCTTCTGCTTTGCCAAACAGTCTTGAATTCGTGGACTTCAAGTGTGGTCTTGAGGAGTCAGAGGGTTCCTGAGAGAGAAGAACTTGAGCTAGACCTTGGGCAGCAGGACTCTGTTGTTGTTGGAGACAAGGTTTCTCTGTGTAGCCCTGGCTGTCCTGCAACTCCGTAGACCAGGTTGGCCTCAAACTCACAGAGATCTGCCTGCCTCTGCCTCCTGAGTGCTGGGATTAAAGACATCCATCACTTTACTGGCCTTTGATTTTGAAAGGTACAGAGCTGGCATACTCTGTACATTAGACATTAAAGAAACAGGGAAACAAGCAGTCAACAGATGTCACCTCTAATCTCACCTCATGGCCCTGGGTACTAGGCTCTCCCCTGAGCTGGGGACCAAGATCAGTGATAGGGAGTTAAGTAGCTTGTTACGAGATCCCAGGGGGATGTGATGTTCGATGGGTTCAGTGTGCTAAAGCAGGAGTTTTGGTACTCAGTTGACAGGGTGGGAGGGGGGCTGCTGTATTCTCAGAAACCTGATTTGCAAACTCCTCATGCCAGCCAAGGAGGTGGGCTCAAGCCTGCAGAACCACTGAAGGATGTGAGGCAGGGGCATGTCAGGGCTTGTACTTAGGAAGCTCACTGCCGGATAAATTCAGCATGTACGCAGAATGGGGACCAAGGGATAAATTAAGATACTTGTGGCTATTGTCCAGCAAGAAAAAGGTGCTGCATGGACCCAGTAGAAAGGGCAAGAGAGACAGTCCGTGAGCAGCTTTCTGTTTTAGATGGTGACTTGGGCAGAATCCTAATGGAGATATCCCACAGGCTGGTGGCTCTGCCTGAAGTCCTGAGGAGAGACCCACCCAGAGTCACCCACTGGGAAATCCTTAGCTTGCCCTTGGAAGTAGAAACTAGTTTGGAAAAGAATATTGGGGGTGGGGGGGGTCAGTCTGGTCCCTAAAAACCACAGATGGGGTAATGGGACAAAGGGGCTCAAGATGGTGTATTAACGTGGTATTAATGTTTCCCCATAATCAGACAAGCTCCAGGACTAAGAGGGGTGTCCACTGAATTCAGTGACAAGGAGCCAGTGTGGTTTGGAGAAATGCTATTCTGGAGGGGTTGGGGTCAGTGAAAGATACAGGTGTGTTCATAAGCCAGGACATGAGGAGAGTACGCAAGGCCTCTGCCTGTGAAAACTCCCCAGTCATCCAGTGCTCTGTGTGTGTGTGTGTGTGTGTGTGTGTGTGTGTGTGTGTGTGTGTGTGTGTCTGTTGTAGCCTTTGGACACCTGTATTTAGATGTCCTGGAAGTTATTTATTCGTTAAGATGGTGTCTTAGTCAGGGTTTCTATTCCTGCACAAACATCATGACCAAGAAGCAAATTGGGGAGGAAAGGGTTTATTCAGCTTACACTTTCACATTGCTGTTCATCACCAAAGGAAGTCAGGACTGGAACTCAAGCAGGGCAGGAAGCAGGAGCTGATGCAGAGGCCATGGAGGGATGTTTCTTACTGACTTGCTTCCCCTGGCTTGCTCAGCTTGCTTTCTTATAGAACCTAAGACTACCAGCCCAAGGATGGCACCACCCACAATGGGCCTTCCCCCCCTTGATCACTAATTGAGAAAATACCTTACAAATGGATCTCATGGAGGCATTTCCTCAAGGGAGGCTCCTTTCTCTGTGATAACTCTAGCTTGTTTCAATTTGACATACAAAACCAGCCAGTACAGATGGGATTTAAAGAAAAAACCCCCAAAATCTTAGTAGGCACATGTGTAAATTCAAGTGCATATATATGTGCCTGCTAAAAACCCAAGATTAATGTCAGATGTCTCCATTGTTGCTCTTCACCCTATATTTTGAGGCAGGGTCTCGCACTGAATCCCAGGTTTGCCCTTCCTGCTAATCTGGATAGCCATCTTGTTCCAGGATTCCCTGTCCCCCCATCCTGCTGCCTGGGATTACAGGTAGTCTCCCCACCCACACACAGCACTGGTGTTGCTTTTCTGGATCTGAATGGCTAGCACCCTACCCAGTGAGCCATCTCTCCAGCCCCCATTTCTGTAAGTTTGGAATGCTATCACACTGCCTCTCAGAAGGGGTGCATGGAGTCATGGCGTCCTGTGCCTATTTGGTCAGTTCCACCACTCTCCAGCCACCATTGGATTTTGCCTCATTAAATTATTTTCCCCAACATAACTAGCAAACTATAGTTTCTTGTATAGAATTATAAATTTTTGTTACCAATAGACATGTCTTGTTTTTAGGTTCTGGCCAACCAGATCAAGGACCTTATATTGGACTGAAGGTTTTAGCATTGAATGGAAAATAACTTGTCATTCTGTGGCTATGGGGCTGACTGCTCCTGCACTTGCCTAAGATTCCTAATTAATCTCTCCGGGTCTGTGTTTTAACTAAGAAGATCTGCTATGGTTCTTCCCCATTATTTCCTACTGATTTTGGGCTCGTTGGTTCTTTTCTCTATTTGTTTCTCCTAGCCTGCATCTGGTTCCAGGGGAACACTGGAAGATTGGCTAGAACTTGAGTGTATGTGCGCATGCACACTATTTTGTTGTTTTTGGTTTGTTCGTTTTGAGACAGTGTCTCAGTGTATCCCAGACGGGCATCAAGCTCAGTAGCTGAGGATGACCCTAGACTTCCATTCCTCTTGTTTCTGCCTCCAGAGTGCTGGGATTACAGATGGAGGCCGCCATGCCAAGCTTTTGCGGTGATCTTTTCATTTATCTGTTTGTGTTTTACACATAGCCCAGGCTGGCCAAGCACTGATTTTCTGTCTAGGTCTCCTGTGTATTGGGATTTTAGGTATGAGCCCGTCCACCAGGACTCACTGAAATGCCTTTGCTATGACTAGAAAGGCATTGCCAACAGAACACTTAGGATGGTAGGCGTTATGTCCATTAAGAAAATATAAAACTAGTTGTGGTGACTCAGGCCTGCAGTCCCAGCATGCAGGAGGCCCGAGACGAGATTGCCACAAGTTTGGGGCTCTCCTGAGTCAGACAGACATAGCAAGACTCTCAAAAGAACAAACCAAGACAAACAAAATCCAAACATTCGGGAACACGGAGGCAGGAGGATCAGGAATTTGAGATCGACCTAGGCTATATAACCAGATCTTATATAAAAAGGAAAAATCAGAAGAGAGGGAGAGAGAGGAGGGGGTCAGAGAAATCAACAAGCTGGACGCAGAGCAATGCCTGCAGTCGCAGGACTCGGGAGGCTAACATCGGCTTTTTTAAAACTTAAAAGACATTCTGATAATTCTAAGGAAGGAAGTCGGCAGCGTCTGTAGCACCTGCCTCCACAGCTCCCCTGAGTTCAGCCAACTCCTCCTTCTGACCTCAGCAAGAATGCTTCCTCCCCTGGGTACCACTGTCATTAGATGGGGACCATTCTCTTCAGATGCCCCCCCCCCCACTGGTTCTCCTTTATAGCTCAGGCGTGATAGCAGGTCAGTGTTTCACCAGAACAAGGACCTACTGTTCTGATTAATTACTGTATTCCTAACACACAGCCCAGAGGCCTGCAGGTCCTGGGACTCAATAAATGTTGACTATCATGTAAACCTATACAATTATTTTTAGCATTTTGGTCCAGGGCCTTTTCTAAGTATATGTGCCAAGGTGTTTTCCTTAGAATAAGGTCAGTTTTTGTACTCTTGTTTATTTTCCATTCTTCCTAAGTCACTTGGGGTGGTAGCCAAGCATTTCGCAGTGATTCACTTGCACTTGAGAACAGCCTGTGTGAGCAATTGTCGGTCTATGTTAAGACTGCAGGGTGTGACCGAGAAGACTGAAAGAACCCACCAAGTCAGTTTTTCAAAAATTGTCAGTGGCCAAGTGTCTTAGTGCTCTATTACTGTGAAGAAATACATGGCAACTCTTACAAAGAAAATCATTTAATTGGGCTAGCTTACAATTTCAGAGATTTAATTTATCGTGGTGGGGAGCATGGCAGCACACAGGCGTACATGGTGCTGTAGAAAGAAGTTGCTGAGAGTTCTATTTCCAGACTCAGCAGTAGAAAGAGAGGAATTCTGGGTGAAGAAAGGGCTTTTGAAACCTCAAAGCCTACTCCCAGTGACAGGCTTCCTCCAACAAGGTGACACCCACTAATCCTTTCAAATAGTGCCACTCCCTAAACATTTACACATATGGGCCTTTAGGGTCCATTTTCATTCAAGCCATCACACCAAGGGAGATGGGTCGCTTGGTAAAACACTTGCCTTGCAAACATGAGGACCTGGGTTTGATCCACACAACCTGTGTAAAAGTTACGTGCTTATAATCTCAGCCATGATGAGATGGAACACGGAAATGCGTGGATTCCTGGAGCTCTCTCACCAGATAGCCTAGTCTACTTGGCAAGGTCCAGGCAATTGAGGTACTCTGCCTCAAACAAAAAGTGCAAAGGCTCCCTGAAGAAAGGTACTCAAGGTTGTTCTCGGATTACAAGCAAGGGCGCCAGCCAGCTCACACGCATGCGCACAGTTGACAGGGGTTGCTTTCTTCTGTTTGTGTGATGTAAATAAGCCCAGAGCTGCATGTCAGACAGCTCTGTAACCACTGGCCGACATTGCCAACCTATTAACCCTCTCTTTGAAAATAGCTCGAGGTAGTAATCAGCCTTCCCACGGTCACTAGCTCTTCCTGCTTCATCTTCATCTAGCCTAGGGCTTCTAACACTGGGTCCTCGTTTACATAGCTCAGGCTAGCTCAGAAATCTCTGGCCACTGCAGACCCAAAGTCTTCCTTCTCGGATGAGGAATGCCGGTTTTAAAAACCAAAAAAAAAAAAAAAAAAACCAGCTCTGGGATTTAATCCCCAAGTACACAAGTCTCATTAATTTCCTCTCTGCTGTTTGCCAACTTTATTCTATTGAACATAGAATCTCACTTTTTAATCAGAGGGGTGGAAGTTCATGTTGTATTGAGTACCGAGGGCAAAGGCCAAGCTTTCCATCCCTGACGAAGCAAACCTTACAATCAAGTGCCAGTCACTGTGGGTCTGGCCTTTGCAAGGATATTAAGAAATCCTATTTGAACTCCTGTCTACCTCCTGGGACATAGCAGCACACGAGAGCTTCCAGGGGCCTATCAGGAACTATTGCACAAACCAAGTATGAACTGCCAAGACCAAGCGCCATCACACAGAGGGGCATTCCACTAAATCAGTGTAGTTAACTGAGTGTATCCTCAAACCCGTTTACACTCACGGGATGGGTGTCTGTGATGCGCCTTGGCCCTGCTTCGAGAGGACTTATTCCTAATAATCATCAGCCATAATGTGTGAGCCATTGGACAGGGAGAGTGGGTAGGAGTCTCGTTTAATCACACAGCTTCCTGTGATGTGGTTTTAATTTTTAAATAACTGTTCTTCATTTATAGAGATTCCGTGGCTGGCTGATTACCAATGGAGCCACCCTAAGCTTTGTGTGATGATCTTAAAATGCACATTTGCACGTGTACTCACAAATGGCTGAGATGGTGAAATGTATAATATGTGTTTTAACTATAATTTTAAAACCCCGCACATTTGCGGTGATTCATTACTGTGCCTCTCCAGATGAAAGAGAAGTATTTATTAAAACTCTCTTCATTAGATTTTAAAACTGAATAAAATTGTTGCATCGACTTAAATCATACAGGAATCTATAAAATTTAGAGTAAACATTTTCTTTCAAACTCGCCCCAGCAGGCACCCACCGGTACTATTTTGTTGTGTAATAGTTCTGGCTCCTTTTTAATTATTATTTTCTTTAAGACAGGGTCTAATGTTACTCAGGATGACTGTGAATTTGTTGGGTAGCCAAGGATGACCTTGAATTGCAGTCCTCCTACTTCCATCTTGCAGGTGCTGGGAGCCACAACACCTGGTGTATGCCGTGCCGGGGACCAGACCCAGAGCTTCCAGCTCGCTAGATGGTCTACCAACAGCGCTGCATCCCGAGATCTCAGGCCTTTGTTAGTAATAACATACATGTGAACACTTCTAGGTTAAAACAAAGAAGAAAGATACCACGACAATAGGAGTTGAAATGCCAAAGCCACCCAAGAGGCTGGATGAGCAATGCACACACAGAATGTGGAATGCTTTAAAATACAATGTGATTCTAATATACGCTACAAGGTAGAGAAACTTCAAAACGTTATGCTAAGTCAAATAAGCTATGTGTAAAAAGACAAAGGCTGCAGTCTTCTGCTTACGGGGGAGGACAGAATGACTGTACACTGAGTAGGAGAATGCCTCGGAAGTGATTTGTGCTGCAGAACACTGAGAACGTACTTGTACAAGGACTTGCAATGAGAGCCCACATCAAGGTGAAGAGAACCAACTCCTCTAAGTTGTGATCTCACATGCAGACTGTGGCATACATGCCTCACATGCGCCACACACACACACACACACACACACACACACACGTCTTTAGATGGTCAATATGGTGAATTTCTGCTCCATATACTTTACAACACTAGTAAAAGCAGAGCGAGTGTGTAATGATCTGTTTTGCTTGCACACTTACAAGCGGTAACTAATGGGCTCAGTGGCAGAAAACTCACTTATTAGCAGGAGTGAGGCCCGGAGTTTGATCCCTAGCATCGAGAGGAGAGGGGAGGGAAGGGGAGGAGAGAAGAGGAGAGGAGAGGAAGTGGACTAGCGGGAACAGGAGATTGATAGATACATAGCATACAAAATATTTTTAAATGTAGTTATATCCGACAGCTCGAAGTTTGTATTAGTCACTTCGGGTTCAGTTAAACAGCATAACCAGCACTCACCGACTCTCAGCGCATCGGAGAGCACGGAGGTCTATTTTTGACTCACATTGCATATGTTTCACTGGCTGGCTGAGACTCTGACACATCCTTGTCGTTGGGGATGCAGAATTTATTTTATTTATTTATTTATTTATTTATTTATTTATTTACATGATCCAGCCTGAAGCAATTGGGGTGAGAGAATACAGTCTTCCAGCAAAAATGCACAATGGCTCCTGGGTAGCAATAATAAACTCACTGTTGTGTTGCAACCAGAAATATGGCCCTTGTCTGTGGTCATGGAGGAAGAGAGACATCTGTGTATGTCAGACCTCACTGTGAAGCCAGTGCAGGATCCAGGTGGGGCACGAGTCCCAAGCCCTGATGTGAGACTCAATTTCAGGACCAAAGAAAAGAACTTAAATGGAAAGGCTCAGCAGGATAAAATCAGTCTGTGAATTATAAAGACCATTGGGAGCAGGGAGGCTCGCACCGCTAATGAGATCTAGCAAATTGCGTATGTATTATTTTATTTCTTTATTTTGAGACAAGGTGCCATGTAACCCAGATTGGCCTAAAATTTGCTTTTTTTTTCCGCCAGGCTCATCTTGAGTTTCCTGCCTTCACTTCCCAAGTGCTGAGATTAAAGATATGTAGCACCTGTCAGGCACTGGTGGCGCATGTCTTTCTTTAATCCCAGCACTCAGGAGGCAGAGGCAGGCAGATCTCTGAGTCTGAGGCCAACCTGGTCTATAGAGCAAATTCCAGGACAGCCAGGGCTACACAGAGAAACCTTGTCTCAAGAAACAAAGACATGTGTCACCATATTCAGCTACAAGTAGAGAATTTGAGAGGTCACCTAAGAAGTGAAAAACTTGGGAATGGAAAAATTTCAGTTTCCCAGGGAAGCAAATTGGGCTCCTCAGAGGGGTCAGTGGGAGGTTAATCATTGATGGCTCTGACAAAGGGAGGATAAGCAGAGCCCAGTCAGTTCCTGGAATTTCCTCACCAAATACAGTAAAACTAACAAAGCAGGCAACCAGAGGCTAACCTGTGTAACTTCCCCAGCACCCACCAATGATGTTTTCAATTCCCCTAGTTTCCTATAAAAGGCTTGCATGTGTCTGGGTTGTCATTTTGATGAATGGTTGACCCCTGCTTGCTGGTAATTTCTGCAGAATAAATGCTCTTTGTCTCTGTATATTATTTGGGTCATGTGTCTTCCTTCAGCCATTCTTGGACCCTAACAGTATTTTAAAAGATATATTTATTTATTTCATGATATGAGTACACCGTGGCTGTCATCAGATACCAGAAGAGGTCATCAGATCCCATTACGGATGGTTGTGAGTCACCATGTGGTTGCTGGGAATTGAACTCAGGACCTCAGGAAGAGCAGTCAGTGCTCCATCTCTCCCTTCTTTTGGACTCTAACAAATTTATATTTAAAAAAATGGAATTATCAGGTCAACATAAAAGATCTTAAGTATATAAAGTATGTTTAAACTGTATAAAGATATAACAGAGGGACTGGCATCTGTGAAATAATATCAGGAGGCAATGGAATAAGAACGGGGAGATGTGAATGATAAAATTAAAATTGAAAACCATCAGAGTGGACATGAGTACAGAGAGAGTTAGTAAATTGGAAGGCAGAGCTGAGGGAAATCAGTTGACTGTCATGACACCTGACAAGAATTCAAGAGAGAATAAAGATGGCAATAACTGAAGATAAAATAATTGAGGATTTTCCAATAAGGATACAAATGAGTGGGCCAAAAAGTACTGAATGTGAGGTAAACTATCACAAGGAAAAGAAAAGAAAACTATATTTAGGACAGTACAATGACAAAATATTAGGAATAAAGGGAACTGTCTAAAGGCCTCTGAAAAACAGTATGGTAGTGCAAAAAGATCAAAATTCAAAATGCAGTCTCTGCTAAACTCATAACTCTGTAACAGTGTGATTAAGGTGGGTGCTCCAGGCTGAACCATCATCCAGTAGGCATGGTTTATACAAGAGAAGAGAATTTGAAATCCCACTTTTGTACGGCTACACCAAGAGTGTGTGCAAGTCAGTTATGATGGCACACACCCATAATCCTAGCACTCAGGAGGCCGAATCAGGAGGATTGCCCCGAGTATCAAGTATCAAGCCTACCAGACCTTGTCCCAGGTCCTCTGCTATCCCACAAAAAGTTAGTGTATATACAATAGAAATATTTTCAGATATTTGAGGACTAAGTACTGACCAAGCAAAAGGTCTTTACTGCAGGGACTTCTGACAACTGCTTAGATGGGGAGAAAAAAATTTACAGAGACGGAGGGAAGGAGGGAGGGAGGGAGGGAGGGAGGGAGGGAGGGAGGGGAGACAGCACAGAAGAGAAGAAAGGACAGTGGTAAGTGGAGTTGACATCTTTGAATGCAATAATTACAGTAACAGTGTTTGTGTGTGTTTAAAGGCAAATTGACAGGTATAGTTTAGGCCACAAGAGGATGTGAGAGCAAAAAGAGCTTTAGCTTTAGATGTTGTTAAAGAAACATAAGATTACATGGTTTAAATTAAGTCCTATCACTGGAAGACTAGAATATATATAGTATATAACACCATACTAGGAGGAAAATAGAATAAAGACCCCTTGCCACCAGGGACCTCAGAGCCACTGTGGTAATGACCTCATAGGACAAGGAAAGACAACATGGCTTAATTAGAGACAGTATACATGTGCATAGACTTATCTTATTTCTGTGCTCTCAGTGTCATGGCAACCTTATCGCTTCCTGTCATAGTGTCATGGTGACTCTATCTCACCTCTTCTTCCTCTTCCTCTGGGCAGGTGCCAAGATTTACAGCTTGCTTGCTTTCTCTTAAACTCTGATAAAAATCATCCTTGAGATAAATAAATACATCAAAGCAAGGGAGGAAAGAACAAATAGATAGAAATTGTGCAAGTAGAGGGTAGAGCATCTGAGCTTGCCCCACCAGCATGAGTCCCCGAGTTCAAACCCCATAGCCCATGCTAAACAAACAAGCAAACAAAGGCCCAGATGGTGCCAGGCAGGTGTGAGCCCAGCACGGGAAAGGTGGAAGGAGACAGGGACCCTGGGGCTCACTGACCAGTCATACTATACACACTATGTGGTGAGCTCTGGTAGAGCCAATAGGAGACCTTGTACCCCAAAACAAGATTGATGTCTTAGGAATGATACCTGGTGGCAATCTCCTTTAATTAATTAATTAATTAATTTGTTTGTTTGTTTGTTTGAGGTAGAATCTCACTCTGTAGCCCTGGCAATTCTAGAACTTACTCCATAATCCAGGCTGGCCTTGAACTTATGGAGATCCACTTGCTTCTGCCTCCTATATGCTGAGATTGAAGATGTGAGCTATCATGCCTGGCTTGAACTTTTTAATTTTTTTTTTTTAGATTTATCTTAGTTCATATGTATAAATGTTCTGACTACATGTGTATGTGGGCACTGTGTATATATGCCTGGTATTCTCTGAAGTCTGAAGAAGGCATTGACTTCTCCGGAACTGGAGTTATGAATGGTTGTGAGTCACCATGTTGGTACTGGGAATTTAACCTGGGACTTCTACAAGAACCTGAGAGCTCTTAACTAATGAGCCAGCTTTCCAGCACCTCAAGGTTGGTCTCTTGCCCCCCCCAACACAGGTGCATATATGTATACACACACATGTGCACACACACACACACACACCTGTAAACATAAACAGCAAGGTGAGTCTGGTGAGGCGGCTCAGCTGGTAGAATGTTTGGGGCACTTTTACATACATCCTTACATATGCTGGAGAGCCTGTGCTCAATCCCTGGATCGGGCAGTAGTAGGAAAGAGCCGACTGTAGAAAGCGCTTCTCGCTGGGTGGTGGTGGCGCACGCCTCTAATCCCAGCACTTGGGAGGCAGAGGCAGGAGGATTTCTGAGTTCGAGGCCAGCCTGGTCTACAAAGTGAGTTCCAGGACAGCCAAGGCTGCACAGAGAAACCCTGTCTCGAAAAACCAAAAAAAGAAAGAAAGCGCTTCTCATGTGCACACTGTGACACATGCATGCATGCAGTCACAAATACAACATACAAAAACATGTACCCAATAATAACTAATTTAAAGGTTTGTTTAGTAAAAAGCAGTGTAGCAATTTATATCTGTTATATCTGGCCATATGGATGATCAGTTAGTTAGTTTGTAGAGATTAACTCTCTGTATTAGAAGTTGAGATCCTGGGTGGGCAGTGGTGGCGCACGCCTTTAATCCCAGCACTTGAAAGGCAAAAGCAGATGGATTTCAGAGTTCAAGGCCAGCTTGGTCTACAGAGTGAGTTCCAGGACAGCCAGGGCTACACAGAGAAACTCTGTCTTGGGAAAACCAAAAAAAAAAAAGAAAACAGAAAAAAAAAAAGAAGTGAGATTCTGGGAATAGAGTCCAGGTCGACTTTCCATAAACCTGTTGCCTGAGTCTCTCCGTATTTTAAAAACTATTAGGAAACAGCTTTTGGTGAAACTAAATGCATTTATTTTGTTTGCTAGCCTGTAGAAAAAGGCTCCTGCTTTTTCTCTGACTTTCCTGCAGCACTGTGATGGATTTATAGAAAAGGTGACAGAAGCCAGGAGATGGGCATGCATTACTGTAACGGGGACAAGCTGTCAGGGCTGTGTCCATCTGTTCCTGCGAAGCTCATTCCTCTGCCTGGCCTCTGGGACCAGGGCTGTTTAGTCCCCCTCTTCCCCCAGTGTAGGATTCCTGGAAAAGTATTGATTCTTTAGGATCCTTTGTATCAGGGTCCCCATTTCAATACTCTCGTAGCAAAAGGGAGGGACATAGTGTTCCCCGTTAGAATGTCTCATGAAGACTTAGGCAGAGATTTGCGGTTACAGAAGACTGCTTCCCCAGCCATGAGGAGGCCATGGGTTTGGTCCCCAAATAGTAGAGACACCTACTAGATTTAAAAAAAAAATCTGCCTAGTTACTATTTATAGAAACATCCCAGGGCCGGGAATATTTAAATGAAAGATTAGAAAGAAAAAACAAACTAACTCACTCCAGGTCATACTGTGAATGAGAATTATGTGCCTAGAGCCAGGTTCGGTGAAACTATTAGAATCTGAACCCTGTAGACACATCATTTTCAAAAAAGCTACATATACCCGAAGGAACCAAGTCTGATGCTGCCTGACACCTGAGGCACCTCACACAGAAGCCATACTCTAAGAACCTGTCCCTTCCGAGTCTCCTCAGCCTTAAGAGCGTCTGGAACTCAAGGTCACTTCCACCCGCACCTTCAAAATTCTCTTCAGGCAAGCAAAAAGGATGCCTTAACTTCTTAACTGCAGAAGTAAGTCCGCTCTGTCTGTAAACCCGTGGTCGCAGTAACCCTGCTGCATGTCTTTCCCTGTGGCACAGATGGCTTAACAAGCCCTCAGCAATTACAGCCGCACACTTTCCTTTTAATCTGTCCCGCCCTCGGAATCCTGGAGATTGGTTTGGCACATTCTTAATATACAATAATCAGAGTGTTTGTTTTGCAGCCTGAAGAATCTCATGTCTGAACTCAACAGATAAAATAGTGAGGTTGACTGTGTACTGAAGGACTGATGGCCCCAGGGGGAGCCTGCCCGATGGTCAGAGAAATGCTTTCCTGTGTCCTCCAGGATACAGCAGGTCAGACCAAATTCCTTTGTGATGAGAGATGCCAGCCAGTTCCTATCCAGGGAATCCAGCTCCTCCTCCCCAGGTGGTAGGTAGACTCGGAAAGGTCCGTGCTCCCAAACAACAGGAAGCAGTTATAAGATAATGGAGAAGCATCCCTCAGCTCTTCCAAAAGGTTCCAGGGACCAGCGTCAGGCTCAGGGATTGGAGCATGGTAGAAAATGAGATCTAAAGATGATGGATCAACAGAAAATGAGATCTAAAATGCCCCACCCAAGGGTTGCAAAATTAGCATATGAGAAAAACCTGGTAAAGAGGGAGGCTGGACCTGTCCTCTCCTGCTTCTGACTGGAGCCTCTGGCACAGCCGCAGAGGCACTCCAGAGTGTCTTCAGATGACCTGCCACATGGCCTGCAGGAGAAAGGCCATGTTAGGCGCATGACCTCAGAGGCTTCCATATGTGACATAAATACCCCCGTCCTATGCCGAGCTTCTGAACAATTTCTCTGCTTGGGCCGCTTCCTCCCCAGGAGCTATCTTGTTTCTTAATATATTCTTCAACCTTGTTTGCTACTGTTCACGTGTCTCTGTCCAATTCCTTGTTGCAGATACAGAAACCCAGATATCCAATTCCTTGTAGCAGATACAGAAACCCAGATATCGGGGGGGCGGGGGGCGGAAACGCAGCATCCGTAGGATCAGCAACGCTCAACAGCCTAGGTACAGAACCAGTCTAGAAGCTCATCAAATCAACAGACCAGGAGAGACCATATGTATATACACAGCAGAGTTTTATTTAGCTGTAAAGACTAGAGCTATGGGCTGGGCAGTGGTGGCATGTGCATTCAGTCCCAGCACTTGGGAGGCAGAGGCAGATGGATCTCTTTGAGTTTGAGGTCTACAGAGTGAGTTCCAAGACAGCCAGAACCACATAGTGAGACCCTGTCTCGAAAAAACCAAAAAGGAAAGAAAAATAAGAGTGAAATTATGTCCTGTGCAGGGAATGAGTGGGACTAGATACCATGTTAACCACAATAAACTAAACTCTTGAAGACAAATCTGTCTTCTGTCAATGCGGTATTAGGGATGGGGGTAAAATTAGCATAGTGTTTTTATTTTTTTTTCATTCGGTAAGAAACTATTCTGATATATAAAGCAAACCTATTAGAGTCTGATAAATATCATGGGAGATTTTAACATCTTCTGGAGAACTAGTATATCTTTGTTTTTGCAGACAGAAGACATGGCAGAAGTCAGCCTACTATACAACACTCAGACAAAACAACTTGAACCAGACAGGGTTCCTTGTAGAGAACCAAAGTCACTTCAACCAAGCACTTTCATCACAAAGGAATTTCAAAATTATTGCCAAGTCAAGAAACACTGAGGGTTCACAGACATAATTTTTTTAAAAATGCATCTAACAGTTTCTGGCAGATAACATATATTGTATGAGACTTTATTAGATAAAAATCTGAAAGCTATAAGTTGCAAGCATTCTGAGATTGAATGCATCTGTCAGATCATCACAGCTATATTTCAGGTGCCAGACAGCTGTTGCTGCTGGGACTGAAACAATTTCATGTCCAACAAGAGGACAACTGTATGTTAAGCATGGCAGGTCAGCCCAGCTCTGCCTCCCAGGTACCACACAGCAGGATGCTGGTCTCTGGCCACCTTTCCCTGCCTGTATATTACTGTATAAGACTTCTAAGTCCCAGATAAGTCATACATAGAACACAAGTTGTCATATACTCTTAGAAATATTAGAGTTGTCTTTTCAGTCCTTGTGATTCAGAGGGGCCCAGTGAAGCGGGTGAAAAAGAAGGACAAGCACCAGGGCACTCACTGGTTTGGGTACAAATGGCTGAGAACCAGCCTGTGGTAACTTGAGTAAGAACAACCCCCAGAGGCTCATATGCGTGAATGCTTAGACACCGGGGAGTGGCCCAATTGAAAGGATTAGAGGATCATGAGAAGTGGTCTTTCCCAAGTGGGTATAGCCTTCCTTGTTGGAGGAAGTGTGCCACTCACAGTGGACTTTGAAGTTTAAAAGCTCATGCCAGCCCTAGGCTTCCCTCTCTGCCTTCAGATCAGATCTATCTCTCATCTACTCTTCCAGCACCACGTCTGCCTGCCTGCCAACATGATGATAATGGATTAAACCTCTGAAACTGTAAGTAAGCCCCCCAATTAAATACGTTATTTTATAAGAATTGCCTTGGTCATGGTGTCTCTTCACAGTGATAGAACAGTGACTGAGACATAGCCTAATGTGAAATGTGTAAGAGTATTATGAAGAAAACTTTAAAATACTATTGAAGAACATCACAGGAGACCCAGACATATGGGAAAACGTTCCATATTCTTGGATCAGAGGAATCAGTCTCTTGGGAAGGTTTAATTAATTGCTGGGGACAGCTTACAATGACAGGGACTGCCTGCAGTAGGCCGGGATGGAGACATCTCCGTAGCCCGCCGCAGCTCTTCATAACAACAGTTGTTCCCATTTCTCCTGACCTTAGCCCTGGACAATGGCTCTATAGATTTCATTTGTGCGTGACTGCTTTTCAGTTGACCTTGGTGCGCATAATTATTCTATTATATCTGATTTTCTTACTTCTTTCTCCTTCTGCTCTGGCAAATTCTGTGAAACTAGATGTTCCCTGATGTAATGATTCTTAAACAATTAAAAATTGAGGCATGGGGCACAGCACAGCATAGTCGTAATGCCCCAGGTGCATGCTGTGTATTCTCTCATCTTGGAAACAAAGTAATAACTGCACAATGATAGTTCCAGATTAATGCTTGACTTGCAAAGAAAGTTTGAAGAAATTATTAGAAAAATGAATTAGAGTCAACATTGGGACTCCAAAAAGGAAAAATCTATTTTTTTAAAGATTTATTTATTACATGTAAGTACACCATAGCTGTCTTCAGACACACCAGAAGAGGGCATCAGATCTCATTACGGATGGTTGTGAGCCACCATGTGGTTGCTGGGATTTGAACTCGGGACCGTTGGAAGAGCAGTCAGTGCTCTTAACCACTGAGCCATCTCTCCAGCCCAGGAAAAATCTATTGAAGTTATGAGAAGTTCTGTACAACATTTAAGAGTGGTTCCTGGATAAGTAAGTATAGAATACATAAAATCTTATACTAGTAAAACTAAATCAAAACACTGGGACTCTTAGGAGAGTCATTGTGTGCAATGTGCAGAAGCAGAAAGCTAGGGGAACTACTGAGTTAAGGGTTAACTTGACTCTTTCTGTCCACTGCCTGGCAGCTTTGTCCATGTCATTTATCATTAGAGCCTCACAGGAAGCTGACCTCAGGGCTCTGAGCTCTGAAGTATAATAAGTTGAAAGTTAAAGTTTATGTAATGATAAGTTTGCAATTATTATTATTATTTTGGCTACAGGAATAGGAGACGGTTGAAACTTTGGGGAACAATTGTAGTTCTTGATTCTTTGTGGGATGTGGTTATTCTCTTGAATTTGATTTGGCAATGATTATACAATGTCATTTTTTCTACCTGCTTTTGGAGTAACAATTATGGACTGGGGCAAGAAGAAGGCGAGAGAGCATGAGGAGAGCATGTGAAGAGAGAGTGAAGAGAGAATGTGAGGCGTGTGTGGAGAGTGTGTGTGTGAGTGAGAGTGCATGTGGCGTGTGTGTGAGAGAGATGTGTGTGAAGAGGGTGTGTGTGTGTGAAAGGAGAGTGCATGTGGTGTGTGTGTATGAGATGTGTGTGAAGAGTGTGTGTGAGAGTGAAAGGGGAACACACAGAGGTGTGTGTGAGCATGAGAGTGCAAGAGAAGAAAAGCGCCCAGGAGAAAAGCAGAATGGACAGGAGAATGCAGAGTGTGTGCAGCCTCACGCTGTGAACGAGCATGAGAGAGAGAGCAGAGAGTGAGAGAGAAGAGAAAGAGACTTTAAGCCTGTCAGTTTGTACCCAAAAAGTAGTCTGTGTATATTTATTAGGTGCCTTCCAGATAGCCCTGCTTCCAGTTGAGAACTCTGATCCCATGTCGAGGCTGGACATCAAGAGAATGTAGAGACACAAATTGATAAAGATTAACTCCGTGGGAAATGCAGATGCTCACTTTTTTTTTATACTGGTAAGTGTGGGAATCAAATCCTGGCTCTCACATGCGCCCTCTACTAGTGAGTTATACCATCTTTTTAACAATCGCACACACGCATGAGCTCACGAACACACACAGTGCTAAAAGGATTAAAATCTATGAGGAAAGAACTATTCAGTGAGTTGTCCTGAGATAATCAGAACTCTGTCAGAGGGAACAAATTGGCTCTGCCACAAAGCATAAACCAGAAAAACTCTAAACAGTTCAAAGATGTGGATAATATAAAACAAGACCTTTAAAGGACCGAAGGAGTCACAGGAGAATTTCCTCATGACTGGAGTAAAGAGACCTTTGCAACTCTACTGCAAAGTTTTGCTCCACAAAAGACAAACAGGCCTCCACAGTGCTTGGGCAAAGTCAACAGGTGAGTGAAACACCACAGGGAAAGCATCTGTGGACTGAGGGTGTAGTTCAGTGGGTAGAGAGAGCTTGTCAGCATGCATAAAAAATAAAAATAAAAGTGTGGCTGAGTGTGGTGATGCCACGCCTTTAATCCCAGCACTCCAGAGGAGAGGCAGGCAGATCTTTGAAGTCAAGGCCAGCTGCCTGGTCTAGAGTGAGTTCCAGGGCATCTAGGGCTACACTGAAACCCCTGTCTTAAGAAAAATAAGACAAATAACAGAGATAGATAGAGAGAGAGAGAGAGAGACACAGAGAGAGAGACAGAGAGAGAGAGAGAGAGAGAGAGAGAGAGGAAGAAGGAAGAAGAAGAAGAAGAGAGAAGAGAAGAGAAGAGAAGAGAAGAGAAGAAAAAGAAACTCATAGCTTAGCACTGTACACTGACTGGCCTTGTGCTGCACGGCTATAATCCCAGGCATCAGGAGGATCGGTACAAGGTCATACGGGTACAGAGAAGGCTCAGTGTTAGCTATACAAGCATGAACATCAGAGTTCAAATGCTCAGTACCCACGTAAAACCAAGTGTGGTTGCGTGCCTTTGTAAAGGTGGAGACAAGCAGATCTCAGGGACTCGATGGTCAGCCACTCTCACAAAATAGTGAGAACTAGGTTCAGTGAGACACCCTGTCACAAAAAAGGTGGTGAGGGATGGAGGAAGACGCCCAGTGTCAACTTCTGACCTCTACACACACTTCACACGAGGAGCAAGGAGACAAGGAGACACCAGTGTACACGTAATACACAAAGATGTTCAGGGCCATCCTCAGCTACATTGCTAGTTTGAGGTCAGTTTAGGCTACACAAGACTCTATCTCCAAAAGAAAAAGAATCTTTCTCATATATAAGAATGAATAATCAATAGAAAGTAACTAATGAAATAATCAATAGAAAAAAGAACTAGAGAGAAAAATGAACAAAGGATTTGAACAGACAGATCACATAAAAATATTAATTCACTTAAATATACAAAAAATATACTCAACATCTTTCCAAACAAAAGAGATATAAATTTAATGTAGACAGATACTATTTCTCTCTATCAAATTGTCAAATTCTCTAGGGTTTAATAATATACTCTGCAGGCAAAGCTTTGGGGGAACAGTGGGTGTGAGCATAAATTGGTTGAACGTCTCTCAAATCTAGCTCATCAATTTACTAATTCATCAAATTACTAATGCATGTATTCACCGACCAAGTGATGTCGTTTCTGAGACTTTACTCTTCCCACACAGTGAGCAACTGATATACACTAAGCTTATCTTTTATGACTGTGGACACTCCAGTAGGCATCAAAACACAATCAGATAGATTATTTGTGATACAGCCATCAATGAAATACCATTTCTATAACAAAAGAATAAGGAAGCTCTCTTTCCAGGAGAGCAAAACACATTAATCTTAAAAAGCTAGGTATGTATCAGTGTATATGATATACCACCTTTTGTGTAGTAAGTGGGTCAGAGACAAAGTCTAGTTTCATATACAACTGTATGGTAAAGTCTACCAAAGTTATCTCATGTTCTGTGACATTTCCTGTGGAGACATAAACAAATATCTATTCACCCCAGATGTGGGTATTTACAACAGAGCAAAGAAATGATTGCTCTCAAGTCTTGCTAGGTGAACCAATGAGTTTTTAGGGTTGCTTAAAGGAATATGGGTGAGAAGTTACTTACAATAATTTAAAGATATAAATTATATAGCAATCATTATACTGTTGCAGGTTTAATTAAATGGTTACAGTGAAGGTTTGCAGTACCCATCCAGACCCGGAGGTGCAGACACTAACTGCCAGTTCTCATGTGATCCATGGATGGTCAGATAATCCATAGTGCCTGTCTCTCGCCATTAATCCTGAGCCCCAGGCAGTGTGGCATTAATGTTGGTGACAGCAGCAGCCAGTGAGGAAGAAGACACAGGGACATAGGGACAGCTGCTGTCCTGTGCAGTAGCACATTTGCAGAGGACAAGGGACAGCTAGCGAGAGTTGGTTCTCTCTCTTCATAAGATTCTGGGTCTCAAAACCAAATCATCAGGTATGGTGGCACATGCCTTTTCCATCTGAGCCAGCTCTCCAGCCAGTGATGGTTAACTTGATGGTTGACCTTGGTTGTCAACTTGATTGGATCTGGAGCCATCTAATAGACATGCGTCAGGGCAGGTTGTTTGTTCCAGCAAGAATTAACAGAAGGTAAGAACCAACCCCATAAAGGCCAGTACCTTCCTACAGTGACCCGGATTGACAAAGGTCTAAGCAAAAGTAGGTCTCCATGCGTGCCTGCCTTTGCTTCTTGCTAATGAGTGAATCTGCTGTGATTGATGCTGCTGTCCCCAGCCTTTGAAGCCCCAGAGCCCAGCTTCTTTGTCCTTCCAGGATATACCGAGGGCCAGTGGATCTCCAGGAATCCTCCAGCCCTTCAGCACCAGATTGGACTAACTAAGGCATCCAGTCTTGTGAACTGAACAGTAACTGCCTTCTCAGCCTCTGCGGTGGAAGACAAGCATGGTTGGCCCACTCCATCCATTGCGTAAGCCACTCTGATCAGTTTTCTCACGTAGTATATATTCTTTCAATTGGTTCTGTTCTTCTAGTGAGCCCTAAGGATATGTGGTCAACCACAGGTAAGAGGAAGCAGTAAGAAAAACCTCCACCTGTAAACTACAGGGTGGCCAGCCATGGTGTGGGTAAAGATCTGATGGAAAGGGTTATGGAAATTAAGACTAGACTAATACTGGTCAAATAAACTGAACCAGTAAACTCCATGTATAGACATGGGAGTGGGCTACGTTATAGGCAAATTATACAAGAAAACGATAAATCTTTTACAATGCAAATTGTCCCAGAGAAAAGGGAAACAGGAAGTTACTGAACTCATTTTGTGAGACTAATATAATCTCAGTCCCAAGACTAGGCAGGGAGCAGCCAAAGAAAAGCAGTGCCCAATGTTTTTCTTTGTGCAAAATAAATAAATTATAATAAGTTATAATATTAGTATATTAAATCTATTGTGTTAGCACAATCATCATGAGCATGGGGGCTTATTTTAAGATAATTTTAGGAAATATATTAATTGAATACAGTACATTAACATATTGAAGGAAAATACACCATGATTTAAATAGATCAAAAAAATACATTCATCAAGATTCAGAATTCATTCCTGGTCAGAATTTTCTTGGCCAACTAGAACTTAAAGATCTTTTAACCTGATTCCAAAAAGCCCATGACCAGCATCATTCTCTGTGGTGAGATTCTGAGGTATCTTCAGAGCAGTCAGAGCCAGACACACCCGTGAGCTGCAGCACGTGTCGCTATGCTCGGGTCTTTGTGCACCGCACGAGAGATTGGGAAGGAACAGAATCAACTATGGAGTAGGCAAGATGGCTGGGGACAAGCTCAACATAAAAGCAATGTCTCTGTATGTGAGGACTCACCAGTAAGGATATGACCTAGAAGAGAAATGAAGAAGAACATCTGTATTAGCAAAGCATTGATACAAGTGAGATGCAAGCTCATATTTAAAAACCATAAAAAAACAGACTTGGGGGCTGAGCATAGTAGATCACACATTTATTCCCGGTACTCGGGAGGCAGGGGCAGGCAGATCTCCGTGAGATGGAGGCGAGGCTTCTGTGTATGGTGAGTTCTTTGCCAGTTGGGGCTTACACAATGAGATCCTGCTTGAATTATTAAAAAAAAAAAAAGACTCAGGTTGCCTGGTGTGCATGAGACCCTTTTTTCTGTCCCCAAGCAAACAAATGTAAATATATTTAAAAAGAAACACATATGGAAAACTGAATAAACCATAATAATGAAGGGAAGACTTAATTATCTCAAAATGGTGATCTTACACAGATTAACCTTTAAATTCAATGTTACTTTAACAAAAAACCAAAAATTCCCAATTAACTTTCAGTTGTCTCTGTACAAATATTTCTTAAGTTTATATGGAATATAGTTATGTGCCTATGACAGTTTAAACCCAACACTGAGAAAAAGAAGAATAAATTTCATAGGCCAAGGTGTTTTAACTTGGCAGCAATTGACGTGGTGAACGGACAAGTGGGTTCCCGGGAAAGAGCAGCAAGCCGGTGACAGAGGGTTCGGGCATTAGGAGCTCGGCCCATGTGACACCAACATGGCCTCTCACGTCAGTGGGACAAGGTGGATGCTTACTGAGGGGTCCTAGGAAAATCTTCCTTTGTTGTTGTTTAAAAAAAAATTCTTTGGAAAGCCCAAATCCTATACTGAATACAAATTAAACTCTAGACCAATTTATAAAATCTACACATGGGCTGTAGAGATGGCTTAGCAGTCAAAAGTACTTGCTGCTCTCGCAGAGGACCCAAGTTTAGTTCTCAGCACCTCCGTGGTAGCCGACTCAGCACCCATGACTTATAACTCCAAGGGCTCCGACACCACCTTGGTCCAGCATTTCTCAGCCTTTGTTATGACCCCTTTGGTGGTCAAATGGCCCTTTCACAGGCGTTAACCAAGACCATCAGAAAACACAGTTATATTACAGTTCATAAAAGTAGCAAAGTTACAGTTACTAAGTAGCATCGAAAATAATTTTATGATTCTACAGCATGAGTTAGAGCATTAGGAAGGTTGTGAACCACTGTCCTGGTCACTGTGGGCACTAAACACGAATGTGATGCACATACATGCATGAAAGCATTCATACACATATAAAATAAAGGTGAACAGATCTTTAAAATATGTCTGCACATAACGATTTGAATTAGCATGCTTGAGGTGAGTGAGTGTGTTCATGCTTACTTGCCCAGCATCAGAATTGACTCACATGATTGTGGGGGCCAAGAAGTTACAGATTTGCTGTCCATATCCTGGGGAGACAGGGAATTAAATTTTGACAGAGTAAGCCGTACGTCCAAAATTGAAACAATGTAGTGCATGTAAGTGTCCGAAGCCTTCCCTCTTCCCTCTCCCTGCTGAGGTTTGAATGCAAAAAAAAAAAAAAAAAAAAAAATCTCCTGTAGGCTCAGGTGTTGGAACACTTGGTCCCCAGCTGGTGGCGCTGTGTTTGAAGGTTGAGAACCTTTAGGAGGTGGAGTGGTGCTGAAGAAAGTGGGCCACTTAGGACACATGTTCCATTATGTTCATATCAGCCTTATTTATAATAGCCAGAAGCTGGAAAGAACCCAGATGTCCCTCAGTGGAGGAATGGATACAGAAAATGTGGTATATTTACACAATGGAATACTACTCAGCAATTAAAAACAATGAATTCATGAAATTCTTAGGCAAATGGTCAGCACTGGAAAATATCATCCTTAGTGAGATAACCCAATCACAAAAGAACACACTTGGTATGCAGTCACTGATAAGGGGATATTAACCCAGAAGCTCGGAATACCCAAGACACAATTCACATATCAATAGATGTCCAAGAAGAAGGAAGGAGAGGCCCCTGATCCTGGAAAGAATGGATGTAGCAGTGTTGGGGAATACCAGGACAGAGAAGCAGGAGGGGGTTGACTGGGGAACAGGGGGAGGGAAGAGGGCTTACGGGACTTTCGGGGAGGGGGGAACCGGGAAAGGGGAAATCATTTGGAATGTAAATAAAGAATATAGAAAAGAAAAAAGAAAAAGAAAGTGGGCCACTGACAACCTCATACATGTAAGCGATGCCCCTTAGTCAGCTCCTCCCTAGGCACCTCTGGCACGTGCCCCTCTCCTTTCTTTTTGCTCTTTTTGTTAAAATAACTCAATGAGTCCAGTTAGTGTTGATGTTGGAATAGTGGTTGAACTTGAGGCTTGGTCTTGTGCTACTGTGAGTTCATGAGTGCAGTGACCTGGTCAGATCCCAAGACATGGCTTCCCAGCCCTCCTCCCAGCCCTCCTCCCAGCCCTCCAGCCATTACATTCTTTCTGCCCCCTCCTCTGTGATGTTCCCTGAGCCCTGTGGGCGGAGGACTGGCAAAGATGCCTCCTTTAGGGTTAAGCACTTGATAGACACTAATTCTTAGCACTCTATTATGAATCTCTGTATTCATTGGCACCCACTGTAGAGAAAAGCCTCTCTCTGGTACAAATACACACACACACACACACACACACACACACACACAGCAGTTTGACAACATGAAGTTTAACAGAACACTACTAGTGACTCCTCCCTAGGACTTGTAACTTTCCTGGCTTTTGCCCTCATAACCTTCATGCTGCCTTTACACCAGCGGGCACATCTTACCCGGTAATTCGGAATTCAAAGTCACCGTTGATGGGCTTAGTTGTTTTTTTTTTTTTCTTACATAGGGTCTATGTAATGCTGTCTGTCCTGGAGCCCTCTCTATAGACCATGCTGGCCTCAAACGCAGAGCTCTTCCAGCCTCTGCCTCCCTAGCGCTCGGAATAGAGACATGCCACAACATCTGGCAGTAGCTATTTGTTTCCTTTTATTCTGCTGCCGTTGTCCACAGACATCAGAGTCCAGCTTGCTCAGCCTTTGAATGTATGTGACCGGCAGCTCTCCAGGAGCTCCCAGGCTCTCAGCTCCAGCTTCTTGGACTGAGCTTAGTTTCCCTGGTGCTTGTGTGTTGCCATCGTGGAACTACCAGGCCTCCCGTGAGCCAGTGAGAACCCGATTGTTCTACAGTTCCTTGTTGGTGAGTGTGGTTCAGTGCTATTTGTGGTCACCGGGTCACCACTGTGTGGCTGTGCTTGAGTTTATTCATTTTCCTGAACAATAGGACAGATAGTGTCCCAGTCGAATGGCCTTGTGCAGACACTCTTTTTGAGAGAGAGAGAGAGAGAGAGAGAGAGAGAGAGAGAGAAAGAGAGAGAGTGTGTGTGTGTATTATGGAGCATTCTAGGCAAGTTCTTTCCCAGTAAGCCACACCTCATCCCTGGACTTTTTGAACCAGACGCTTTCTATGCAGCTCAGAATATTTGACTTTGAATGCTCTATATAGCCCAGGCTGGTATCAAATTTGCGGTTGCCCTGCCTAAGTCTTTCAAGCGTTGTGATTGAGAACATAAATTTTTTCAACCACCATAGAATGCACCTGGTACATAGAATGTACCTGGACCTTGCTCACCTATCAGTTTTGTTTCAAAGAAGAAGTGAAAGTTTGTCACAGAAAGGAAGGGCAGCAGCCATGAAAGATACACAGCTGGTCACCTCCAAACACTGAGCGCCCCAAAAGGTACCTTTCATTTCATGGGACAGATTTGAATATTCATGAGCTGCTTTGCACACGGTTTACCATGAGCCTGCACGTGTGTTCGGCTCCCTGGGAAGAACTCACCGTGCTGACCCACACAGCGATGGGATAGTAAGGACGGTCATTGGTGAGGTTTACCACGGACTCAGTGGTGACTAGTCTAAGCCAGTTTGCTCACAGCTTTCCATTTTCATTTGCTCGCCTGTAGGCAGCTCTGTGGCCAGATTAGTGGGCTCTCTGTCTCACTCCCCACCCCAAGGGCTTCCATTCCCCTAATCCTTTTTTCAGAACATTATTTCCCAATGGATTTGTCTGTGTAGGCCAGTGTTTGCAGAGTCAGAAGGGGTACCCTGTCAGCGCCCAAGAGTTTATAACAAGTTGTGAGCCACTCAGTGTAGTTACTAGGAGCCAATCTTGGGTCCTTCGCAAGAGTAGCAAGTGCTCTTAACTGCTGAGCCATCCCTCCAGGCTCCCTTAATATTAATTTATTTTGAGGTTTTGAGACAGGGTCTATCCATGTAACCCTGACTATCCTGGAACTCACTATGTAAATCAGGCTGGCCTTGAAGTCACAGAGATCTGCCTGCCTCTGTCTTCCTAGTGCTGGAATTAAAGGTGTGAGCCACTTAAGAAGAGGGGAGGTCCATGCTCTCACGTTGGCTTGGGATGTTGGCCCTGCCTAAGTCAGAGGAAGTGGAGGCCTCTACAGTAGACCTTATTTTTTGGTGTCTTTTGGTAAAGACTGGAAGCTATATGCTTGATCACTGAATTTAGGTAGAACTGTCCCAGCCTAGAAGACACAGAGACCATTTGTAATGTTAGCTGCTAGAGGCTAGGGTAGGAAGATCTAATGTTCAAGGCCGTCCTGGGTGGCAAAGTAAATTCAAGGCTAACATAGGCAGCTTAGTGAGAAACTGCCTCCAAATAATCCCTAGAACCAAAGTGCCTAAGCAGATCAAAGATTAATAACAATATTACAGTCATCGTAATTTAAATTTCATAATAAAATGTAAAGCCAAACAAAGCAAAGGGGAATGGCTAAAGTTGCTGGAGTGAGCTGGGGACATCTGGATCAGTGGACGATTGCCAGGGATGCACAAAACCAATAAGCTAAAACAGAAATAGACTGTAGCATAACCTCTTCAAAGTCTTGCAGAAGGAGGCAGGTTTGCTGCAATCATCACTCTGTGGTGCCACAAAGGCGGAACTAATCCCAAAGCCAGGGAAGCCGGCTCTTCATTCTGAGAGTCCATGTCCAAACCTCAAGCTCATGGACGGGGAGGCGGAGCAGCACGAAGCTTGGTTCCTGCCTGTTTTCAGACGTATCGAGTGATCGATGAATAACGGTTTGGTGGTGTTTCTCAGTGGGTAGAACAGTTGTGTAATGTGCACCAAGCTGAGGTCAGTCCTAGCACCAAACAAACATACAAAAAGTACAAACTTTACTTTTATTTTCTTTTTTTTTTAACTTTATGTGTGTTGATGTTTTGCCTACATGTATGTCTGGGCCAGTGTGTCAGATCCCCTTGAACTAGTGTTACAGACAGTTGTGAGCTGCCATGTAGGTGCTGGGAATTGAACCCGGGGTCTTTGGAAGAGCAGCCAGTGCTCTTAACCACTGAGCCATCTCTCTAGCCCTGGCATCTGACTTTTTAAAATACTGTTGCCCAGAACCAAACAACATTTGGACAGCGGTGAGAGCTGCCTTCCCAGTCTAACTTGGTTACCAACCAGCCTTAGGCCTTCTGATTTTGACTTTTTATTTTTTATTATACTGGGGACTGAATCCAGGACCTCTTAGATGCTAGGCAAGTGCTCCACCACTGAGCTATATACCCTGACCTCTTCCTTTTATTTTGAGACAGTCTCAATAAGTTGCCCAGGCTAGCCTTGAATCCTTCCTTCCTTCCTTCCTTCCTTCCTTCCTTCCTTCCTTCCTTCCTTCCTTCCTTCATTTCTTTCTTTCTGGGGAGATAAGAGGGTATTGAGACAGGGTTTCTCTGTGTAGCCCTGACTGACTTGGAACTCACTTTGTAGACAAGGCCGGCCTCAAGCTCACAGAAATCCACCTGACTCTGCCTCCTAAGTGCTGGGATCAAGGTGTGCGCCACCACTGCCCAGCTAGCCTTGAACTTTCAAACAACCTTCTAATACCTGGGACTGCAGGTAGTCCTTGTTGCTTTATACATACATATTTGTATGTATAATCTAAAACCTAAGGATAGTGTCCAAAATATACATAATTATTTTGTCTATTTGTTTTTTTTTTTTGTTTTTTTTTTTTTTTTTTGGTTTTTCGAGACAGGGTTTCTCTGTGTAGCCCTGGCTGGCCTGGAACTCACTCTGTAGACCAGGCTGGCCTCGAACTCAGAAATCCTCCTGCCTCTGCCTCCCAAGTGCTGGGATTAAAGGCGTGCGCCACCATCGCCCGGCATTATTTTGTCTATTAAAATGAACAATAAAGGGGCTGGAGAGATGACTTGGCGGTTAAGAGCACTGACTACTCTTCCGAAGGTCCTGAGTTCAAATCCCAGCAACTACATGGTGGCTAACAACCATCGGTAATGAGATCTGATTCTCTCTTCTGGGGTGTCTGAAGATATAACAATAAATAAATCTTTAAAAAAATGAACAATAAAATTATCAAAAGTCACTTCTTTGGCTTCAATAATCTATCTAAATTAAATTCTTTATAATTATTTCAGAATTTCATTTATAATGGTTTTATAACCCAGAAGTAGTCAAGTACCACGTACACCTTTGGTTTTGCTCAGGGGCTCACACTCTCTTTCTCTCTGCCTCAAAAGATTTAAGTTACACATATGTGTGTATGTATGTATGTATGTATGTATTGTGTAGTAGGGGTATGTGGACATGCAGTCAGTTGCCCGCAGGGTCCAGAAGAGAGTGTCACATTCCCCTATGGCTAGAGTTACAGTAATTGTGAGCTGTGGCATGAGGGTGGTTGGAACAGAACTCTGGTCCTCTGCGAGAGTAGCAAGCCATCTTCACCTCTGAGCCCTCTCTACTCCTCCGTTGTCTCTTTCTTGTGGTGTTAGATTCCTCTCACAAACATTTTTTTTTTCTTTTTTTTTAGCTTTTTATCAAGTCGACCTGTTGAAGAACCCTGGTCAGTGATCTTATGGCGAGTCCTGCATCTCGGGCTGTCTGTTTTCTCATGATGTCATTTGCTTGTTTCTCTGTGACTTGCACTATAGTCCCTCTTCTCTCAGAATGGCCGCAGGATGTTGGCCTGCCTAACATGAGCCCCAGCTGACCACAGCCCTTTCTGCCTGGGTTCCGTCCTTGGAGTTTCAGTAGGTCATGTTTCCCAAGAAGATGCCTCCTGCTTCCTGCCCATCTAGAGATCAGAGATGGGGAGGGTTTGGGGTTTCCACATCTAGGATGTGAACATCCTCCAGTCCCTCTGGCTCTTAGGGCAGAGGCCCCCTGCTCCCTGCAGGTGAACAGGCCTGGTCTTTGGCTAGGGCAGAAGATGGGGGGGGGCATCCTGGAGGTCAGGCAACTTTCTGTTTTGTTCTGTTTGGTTTGGTTTGGTTTTCAAGACAGGGTTTCTCTGTATAGTTCTGGCTGACCTGGAACTCACTTTGTAGACCAGGCTGGTCTTGAACTCATAGAGGTCTGTCCACCTGTGCCTCATGAGTGCAGGAATTAAAGGTTCAAGTAGCCTCTTGATTCGCACCTCCACTGCTCATAGGGGTGTACCTGCAGTTGTGGGTTCCGGCCTTTGATGCCCAGGAACAAAGCTGCTTGTGTTCTCCCAGCGTGTTCTCAGAACTGCCTGCATGGTCGGCACTTTGCCATTTGCTTTCCACCTTCTGGCTGTTGCTGCTTGTTGTCTCTGTGTTCTTGGTTCTGGTGGGCTAGATTTCTCTGCAAATCTCTTTCCTGGTGCTTAGCCAAGTGTAGAGGGAGCAGACTAAATTCATAGTGGCTAATCCACCAGCTCGATCTGTTAGTAGATTTAGAAAAATGCTTTGAATGGCCAGGTGAGTGTTTCAGTGAGAAAGGTTTGCTTCGGAGACAACAATGCCCCTGGGCATTTGGATAAACCATGAAATCTGATTGCTTAGCAGGATGTTGGGGGAATTTAGAATTACAGAGAGAGCAAGTAGTTAGAGACCAGAGAGGAAGGGAAGATGTAAAGATCGTGCAGATGGGATAAGAACCCAGGGACAGTCAGAGCCACACTCATGCCATAACTTAGGGCAGGAGCAGAGCTTAGTTCTGGTAGGAACTTCCTGGTGGGGGCGCTGGTTGAGGAGCTTGGGAGAGCAGACATCTGTCATCCATCTTAGGCTGGCCATTGGACTGACATTAGGGCAGGGTCTGCTGCCTTCCTGTGTCTGCATTTTCTTTCTCTTTGAGTTGAACATTCATGTTTGGGGAAAATAATCCATTTCCTTTGCAGTAAATTATGACCACACGATTCTGTTCTTGCCAATAGGATGTAGCATAATTGTGTCTGAGTCCTGCACGGTAAATATGAGCATAAATGTCATGTCTGAATCCCAGGAAGGCCAATTAAAGGGAGTTCCTCGGTTGTCACACCTCTTTAAAGGCCATCTGCCGTTAGACTGAAATTTAGATGAATGGCTGGAGTTGTAGGAGGTATTGTACCTTGGGAAGTATTCTTTTTATTTTCTATTTATTTATCTTTCGTATTTATTTCTTTATTGGGGGGATTTGTGCCATGGCACATGTGGAGATAAAAGACTTCTCTCACCATGGAGTCCCCGGGTTGTCAGGCTTAGTGGCTAGCACCTTTACTCACTGCTCCATCTCGGGGTCAGTGTCTGTTTTGAGGTGTTCTTGAAGAAAGAATCGGAATCCAGGCTTAATAATATTATGCAGCTACCAGTACCACAGGTCCGTCTGCTTGTCTCTGGCATTTTTCTTTAATGGAACAGATACATGAAACTCTCTTTGCTTTCTTTCTTTCTTTCTTTTTTTTTTTTTTTATAGTAATCACTTCTGTGCCAAGTGCCTCGGAAGCTCTCAGCCTGTGTATTAACTTGTCTAATCCTCCCACTACTAGCCGAGAGAGGTAAGTACTGTTTTTACCTCTGTTTGCAGATGAGGAATGAGGGAGGCTTAAGGAAGTTAACTAGCTTGTCTAGTGGTGACCTGGCTTGAGCAGTGACCATCTGGCCTCGCAACACATCAAAGCCTTTGTGGCTCAAGTCACAGAAATGTCACCAGCCAAGCCCATTCCGACTGACACCGTCCCTGCCTGCCGCCTCCACATCTTGGATTATAGAATCAGAGTGCTAGCCCAGCAAGCAAGCCCAAGAAATGAAGGAAGAAGACTCTGGAGTTCTGGGTCGTAGCCAGCACAGACATCAGTAAAGGGCCCGGGAGAGGCAGAGGATTAGAAAAAGCCAGGTGACCTGGAGGGGTGGGGTCTGGGGACTGAAGTGTAGATTAAGAACAGGTAAGAAGGGCTGGGGTTGTATAACTCAGTTGCTTAGGGTGCTTGAAGCCCTGGGTTCAATCCCCAGCAACCCAGAGTAGAGAAGGAGCAAAAGTTCAGGGTCATCCTCAACATAGCAAAGTTGAGATCAGTTGGGCAGTGCCAGCTACCCATCTTGAGACGTGGTTCCCTTTCCCCCACAATACTATGCAGAGCCTCTGGTTTGCATCTGTCAAGAATTCCCATTGTTCAGTATCATCCCCTTAGGTGTGGTCATCTTAAATCCTGGCGTCCTTTGAGCTGAACTGATAAAAGGATTCATTAGGAAATTTGAGATGCTGTACTTGTTAGGAATAGAGAGCCGTGTAAATTCTACTGTGTGCATGGTAGGGAGAGTCAGGATCAAATTTTTAAGATACAAATAAGAGCACTTGGTACCATAAACTCATCCTTGTTCGTTGAATTAATCAAAGGGATAGGAATTATTGAAAAGAGAGAGAGTATGTGTGCTAGGCATGGGGCTCTTGATTAATGGGGAGGCCAGGAAGAACAGCTTTCTCCGGGGGCCGTAGGGAGCGATCCTGTTCCTGGTGCTACCTTATCTCATAAGTTTCATTCCTTGGTCCCCAAGCTGATTGTAAATAAGCCAATTTTAAGGGTACTGTTGCAAGCTAGACTCACTGGAGTCGAGGGTTTGAGGTCACACTAATGAGCTGTGAGTTATGGGTGCTATCAGGTGAGTCAGGTTTGCCCTGGATCCGTAGGCAGCTCTCTCGGGCTTGCCTCTTGGTTCTGAAGTGCTGTCTGTCTGTGGGGTTGTAGGAGAGGGCATGGCTTGCTTGGAGAAAGCCAGTCTCTAAGGATGCTCTATAGCTTCCTTCTTAATAAAGTCACAATAGTAATGAGGCAAATGGGCTCTGTATTTGGAATGCAAATCGGACCTGCAGAACCACATCCTGGCAGAGCATCAGAGGAGAGCAGGCCCAACAGAGCTCAACAGAAGAGTCCTTTTCAAACATCTCCACCGAGAACCCAAATTTGCCTCCAGAAGGAAAGAAACAGCTTAAGGCTGAGCCAGCCCTGGGGAGTTCTCAGCCAAAACTAGATTGCCTGAGGGACACCCCAGGGAAACCCTGATGAAGAGTCCGAGTTGGACTCAGAGAAAATGAGAGTAAATGAAATAAATGCAAAGGAACCATCATGACTGGAGACAGATCTGGAGCGGGGAGAATAACCCAGCCTCCAAATGCAGGGCTGAGGGATGCTGAGAGAGCTCACCAAGTATTTGTTAAGTTTTTGAGTCACCTAAGAGAAATGAGCCTTCCCAGGGAAAGAACAAAGACTTCCAACCTGACAGCTTTGAGCAAGGCCTGAGCAGATCAAAACTGCCTCTGCAGAGATGCGTGATAAACAGCCCACAGTCCTTTCTTCCTGACTTTTATTTCTTCCGTCTGATCATCCGTGTATTTCACGATTTCTCATTCCTTCGTTCACTTCCGCCCCAAGGGACAGGGTCACGGAGCAATCAGGGACACATCCAGGAACAGAATATTAAAGGCTCCATCCTTGTTCCACATCCGAGAGAGAACACTGGGGAGCCGGGGAAAATGAAACAAATCACTCACCCCGACGGACGGCTCAGAATAGATCATTCCCGGGGCCTCAGCAGCCACATTCACGGCTGAATCCGGAGCTCTGTGAAAGGCGCTTAAGAGATTTTATTCCTAATCTACTTTTTCCTCCTTAGAGCTTTGGAAATATGGCTGTGTAATTTAATGATTACAGGAGATGAGCCGAAGAATGAGCTAAATAAGATAACATCGGCTTGCTTTGTAATGAGGGGCCGAATTTTCCAAATATAGAGCAAAATCCAATTGCGACCCTGTTGTTTATAGATGTTTCCTGCATGGCATTTACATGAGAGACTCTGAGGGAACCCAGAGTGTCCTTTTTCATATCAAGAGCCTTCTCCTTGGCTCTCTACAGAATTAAGGGAGGATAATGCAAGCCGAGTTCCGGAGATCACCCTCTTGGCCATATAGACTAATGAATGCATTCTGCTGCTGAAAGAAATATAGGCTGGAATAAGTCAGACATCCACGCAATGAGCACAATGAGGTTCCCAGGAGAGGCAGTAGACACCCCCGAAACATCAGGAGCTTTTCAATGGTTAACAAATAAGATTCAAAAAGCAATACCAAGAAATATAATTCAGTGTCCCAGTGATAGGCTTTGACACCGGCATGTTGGGTCTCTGGTTGGTGCTAAGACTTATCAGGTGGAAACTCTTGTTTATCTCTGTAACCTTCTGTTTATCCCAAAATAGAAATTTGGGGAAGAAAACAGTGACACTTCAGATGTCATTACTGAGGAGGAAATAGGAATAAAAGTCCTGACATACACACACTAGAAGTGTCCCTCCACCTATAAGTTCATTTGGAAGAATCTGTCTTATGCAGAGTTCAGGGTGTTGATCATAGTGCCCGCAAGAATGGGGAGGAATGACGTGCAGTCAGAATCACACACCACAGGAGAATTGGTGTTGCCACAGCAAGGAATCTGAGAACTTACTAAGACTATGAGGATATCTAATGACTGAGAATGCTATCCTCAAGTATTAGTGACTAGAAAGGGCAAGTTACAAAGTCAGCAGTACAACCCTGTTTTAAATAAATGTGCTTAGAATAAAGATAAAGATAAAGATGTTCAAAGGTATAAATAGTGGGTTCCTCCAGATGTGAGACTGTTAGGGTATGTGGATTTGATTATGTCCCCTCATATTGAATGCAAAGGTCAGTCTGAGCTACATAGTGAGCCCTTACCTTCAACACATAAGCCACCGACTTCTAAAAGCAAATGAGCATTCCCTATATGCCCTAACAGCTTAGTAATTACTGAAGTGATAAGCAACAAAGGTAATATACATGGCTCCTTAAGGGTGAGGCTTGGGGAGGCTTAGGGACTGTCTTAGAGTATTTATTGCTCCATCAAAACCACCTTGGCCAAAAAGCAAGTTGGGGAAGAAAGGGTTTATTCAGCTTAAATTTCCACATTGTTGTGGAAGTCAAGACAGGACCTCAATTGGGTCAGAAACCTGGAGGCAGGAGCTGATGCAGAAGCCATGGAGGAGTGCTGCTTAATGGTTTGCTTCCCATGGCTTGCACAGCCTGCTCTCTCATAGAACCCAGGACCGTCATCCCAGGGATGGCACCGCCCACAGTGGGCTAGACCCGCCCCCATTCATCACTAATTGAGAATGCCTTACAGCTGGATATTGTGGAGGTCTCTCAACTGAGGCTCCTTCCTCTCTGATGACTCTAGCTTGGGTCAAATTCACACACACACACACACACACACACACACACACACACACACACACACACACAAACCAGCCAGTAAGGAACCAGTGTCACATGGCTAAGGATGACAAAACCACACAGGAGCCAGGCTTCTAGGCTCCAAGAGTGTCTACCTTGACAATCAGTGCTGTCTTCCTGCCTTTTTTCTTTTTTTCATCATTCTTGGGCCATCTTGTGAGTGGGATTCAGAGTTCTGACTCAGCTCTCCAGAACCCCAGGGAAATTCTGGTCCTCATAAATTTCATATTGGAAGTAGAAATATGTTATACTTTGCCACTTCCATGCCAACCATGAGCTATTCCTGGGCGGCATGTTTTCTGGAACTCTACAGGCTGTGCACACTTTGCCAGAGAGTCAGGCAAATGGTTTTGGTTTGTTCCTGACCATCCGCATGGACACTAGCCCCAGAAAAAAAGGTGATTTAGAGACTGGCTCTGAAACTCAGGATTGTCAGTGCTGGGGCTGGCCCCAGATCTATCTATTGATGTATTTGTTTTGCATTGGCTAGTGAGAGTTTCAGTAAATGTCTTTAAATCTTCTTTGGGATTTTACAGTTTTTTACATTTGTGATTGAGAGCAGTTGCAGACAAGCACCATTAATGATCAGGAAGGTAAGTTAAAAAAATAAAATAAGGTAACTGCTAGGAGTTTATGTTGGTATGGGAATTGCTACTGCACTTTTTGACCAAGAACTTAGGGAACTGTGCTGATTTGTGGGTATTGGGTATGTCTGTGCATCCAGCAGATGTTTATCTGTGCCTGAAATGTACAAGGCATTGAGCCAAACTCAAGGAGAAGCAGCGCTGAATACAAAAATAAGATCTGCTGTCGGCGAGGATGGTCCACCGGGGAGCTAGCTGAGCTCACACGAATTATCCACAGCACTCTGGTGGGTGGAAGTATGAGGGGGATTGTTTTAATTATCCCTGGGGGCCTTCCCTGGCATTTATCAGCTAAGGCCTGGCCTGGTATCACAGTATGAACCAAAGTGGCCAGAATCAGGGAGGAGTTCTCTGCCCAGCTTCTGCTGAGCTCTTCCAGAGAGTCCAGAGTCGAGGCTGAACCAGTGCCTTCTTCTGAAACTATGCATCAGACCTCCAAAAGACAAGGCTTTCTGAGACTAGAGGGAAACTTCTGGAAAAGGAACCAAGGATCGCCTACCTAATACAGACTCCCCTGGACACCCAAACTCCCCATCTCTGGCTTCTAGGGAACAATCAGGGGTGGTCTTGGGTGTGTATTTGTACACCTAAGTGAACATGTATGTGAAGGTCAAAGATCAATGCTTGCTGTCTTCCTTTATCATTCTCCACCTTATATTTTGAAACAAGCTCCCTCACTGAACTTGGAGCTCACCAACTTAGCTAGAATGGCTGACCAGTAAGCCCCAGGGATTCTCCCGTCTCTACCTCTACAGCACCACCCCCCAAAATAAGCAGGTGTCTCTTGGAGATGTGACAGAGTGTCAGGAGGAGGCACAGGTCCAGCCTCGACTTTGTAATCTCTGGAAGAAGAGCTCAGTGAAGCCGGGCAGAGAGCTCCGAGTTTTTACATGGGTCCTGGGATCTGAACTCAAGAGCTCATGTTTGCAAGGCAAGCACCTTGTTGACTCAGCCATCCTCCAGTCTCTTTTTGTTTCACGCAGACCGGGCTCACTGAGTCACCAAGGGCAGTCTTGCACTCCTGATCTTCCTGCTGCCATGTTCAGCTTAGGTTACAGATTCTTCAGTGTGGCTTCCAAGACCCTCGCTAAGCACTAGCAGCTCAAACGAGGACACAGCCCATCCCTCCAAGCTCCTATCTACCCTTCCTGCTGGCTCTCCTTAGATACCCATCTCTGTCTCCTCCAAATATCACTGGACCAAAGACATTGAGAAGAAGATTCTAGTGAGATCCCTGTGCTCTCTTTGCTTAATAGCAGCATAAAGATCTACAGAGACAAAAGCGTTCTGCCCACTTTCCCACCAGACAGGACGCCTTTGCTCTTCCCGGAAATGGACCAGAGGAGTCTACCTTAGCAAGTCTTCCTAAAGCATGCTGGTGTACCTGTAATCACAGCACTCGGGAGGCTGAGGGAGGAATATCTGAGAGTTTAGTCTGGGCTATATCATGGAGTCTCATCTCAGAGTACAGGAAATAATCAGCCTTACCAACTACCTGTTGTTGGCCTTTTATTTCCCCACCTCTGACCCCGTGCTGACACCATGAGTGGCTCAATGTCCTTCTCCTTTGTTTTGTGACTTCTTCAGAACTGGAGTGTTAAAGATGCTGTGTAAACTGGAATTGCAAGATATCTCTTTAGGAACCATTTATTTTCCTGGTGGCTCTGATGTGTGTGTGAACTACATATATTAATGAACTTTCTCTCTCTCTCTCTCTCTCTCTCTCTCTCTTTCGGATCTTCCATCAAGCTAAGACCTATGGGAGTTATTCTTCTCTGACACCTTGGGGCACTGTAACTTTCTTCCCCTTGCCCGGCATTGGCAACCTCAGCCTCCATCTTTCAGGACCTCTCTGCTCCTCCCCCTGCGCCTCAGCACGCTGTAGGACCCAGCTATAGCAGTAGGTAGATGACATCCTCCCGTGAGCTCAGCAGTCATACATTCTTTAAGGTAAAATACAGAGCCTGTCCCTGTTCCAAAGACAGAATTTGTGGCGTTATTTTGACATTGTCAAGGTCAACCACCTCAGTCACCCACAGCCTTGGTAATGATAAACATTTCTTTGCTGGGATGAAATTTTGTCCCTACCACTGTTTGATGCTTCATAATTGGCTAACAAATCTTTGTGGGATTGATTTGAGTGAGCCATGAGGTAAGACTTCAGGGAGGTGTGTGTTACTAAGTTATTTACAAGAGATAGCAGAGAGCTGAAGTTAGAAATGACAACTGGCAGCCTGGCTGATGGCCCATGTGTCCCAGCTTCCTGTGGATAGTGGCAGCAGCAGCCTCTCAACCGTATTCCAGAAACAGGCCACACTGGCTGTCTGTACCACAGAAAAAGACCAGGAAGGAATGGAGGCTCGGTGAAGTCCTGCACTGCCACGGGTCTAGAAGGGATGCGGGGATTTCAGTTGGGTGTTGACCCACATGCTTCTCCGGTATTTCCTCTCTTCAGGCTAGTAATGGAATCATTAATGGCTGTTTTAAATTTAGACAGTGTTTTCCACCTGGGCAGTTTTGAGGTTTAATAACCAGTAAGTTGATAGCTTGGGAATGTGTTCTAATAACTTTCTTTTTGGAAATGAAAGAAAATGACCCTCAAAGAACTAGAAAGTTTCTGGACAACTGCACAGTTGTCAAAACAGGACTGAGATCTGAGATAGACTTGACTCCCAGATGCGGCAAAGCCACAGCTCACAACCAGCTCAAAAGGCTAAGGGCCATTGCCCATGTGATGGACAGCTAAGTGCTGTGGTCCATAGGGCAGATTCTCCAGCCTTAACTCTCTCCTGAGACTGACTTCAGAGAGACTCTGATGCGAGCAGTGGACCCTAGAGGGACAGTGTACTGATGTGTACTTGAACTCCTCCTGTGAGATTACCTACCTGTCAGGCCTGCAAACACCCAGGATGGCCTTCCTATTGGTACCTGGTCCATCACAGGTCTTCATTGACTTCTTCCTGTCAGTCAGATTCTAGGGGAGGAAAACCAAGGAAAGCCAAACACCCACCCACCTGTCCTTGGAGAAGGAAGAAGGAAAGTGACTCCTAAAGTCCCCTCACCAACCTCAAGCCTCCTCCTGGTCTTTGGTCCACTCTCGGCCATTTCTAATGACCTATCACCAGGCACAATGGCAGTGACAGACCCAGTGAAATGGCTTTTAAATGCCACCTTCTGGCTAAGGTGACCTCTCTCCAGCAAATATCACATGAGGTACAATATAGCTGTGCACTTCAAGGCTGTTGGGAAAAGCAATTTTCTCTCTCTCTCTTTTAAAGTCTTTCTTACTGCAGCATATCCCAGCACCCAGGGTGTGTATCGTGGAAGAAACTGGAGTTGACATCGTTGGGGTTCTGTTTCAGGCCATTAACTTAATAGCTCTAATTCTTGGAAGCTCTGCTAAGTAGGAGACCTGCCCTGTTACATAAACATATTCATCAGCCTGAGAAAAAAGTGCATAGTGTTTTCTGAGTACTGGTCACTTCGAGGAATTCTGTATGTTTTCCCGTCTGGTTAGTGGTTGCTCTGGAATACTCTTTGGGGCCTTTGGAGGGGGATGGTAACACTTCCAAACAGCTTCCCAAACCACAGAGTTTGCTTTGCTCCCAGTAATCTCCGGTGTGATCTTGGACTGTCACTGCTGAGAGAGATGTCAGTGGCAGAGAACGTCACCAGAGCATTGGTCTCCTGCTACCCTCAGAACACCAGGGGAACCAAGTCCTTAGTGCAAAGCAAAAGAGAGGAAGAGCCCATTACTCTTTTGCCTTGAAGGAGACTGTCTGCAAGGTGTCTTGCCAACAGTCTAGCTTACCACGTGTCTACTTCCCTCTCCCCGCCAGTCCTTACCTGGAGAACAGGCAAGGGTTCAGCACCACCAATTACTCCAAGTGTGGCAAAGACAAGCAGGCAGCTAATTGAATTTAATTCAGTGAGGTGGCAACCAATTTTATGCCAGAGCTGGTAAATATTTTGTACTCAGTGCTCATCTCCTGAAAATGCAATGCCAATTATTCTTGCAAGGCAGATTGTGCATTTGAAGGGGGAATGGTGCAGAGTCCGGAAGTAGCTGGCAGGGACCCAGGCTTGAACTCTGGCCCTCCTTAGTGAGTTAGCCCATTCCCCTGTGCCAGGGCCTGCCTCCCGATAGGTCTCACTCTCTGCAAGACAGGCCCCGTAATAAGACTGTAGATACAAATTTAGATCTGCCCAAGTAAACAAAAATGCAGTCTTCTTCACAGGGTGGCAGGCTAGTGGAGCCTTCTGGGTTAGGAGTGTGTGATGCGTATTTATGGAAACACTGTGTTCCTTAAGGTTCAAGGTAGAATAAGCTCCTAGCAGTCCCTGTGATCCACCAGCTGGCAGTGGACTGTGGTTCCCAGGCTTCTCTTGGATGGATATCCCGAATTCTCTCGTCCTTGTCCATCTGTTTGCTCTGTTCCAGAGCTGACCCGATACCATCCCGGGCACCATGCAGTTCCTTCTTCTGGGGAAAATAACTCACACTTATTCTTTCCAGGGGGCACTTAGCACAGAACTTGGCCCTTACACACTGCCAAGTCGAATGAACGGGTGAATTTTCCCCTTGTATTCCCTCGCTCATTCTTCAAATGTCGAGTTAGATGTAGCTTCTGGACTCCAGTCCCTCTAGCATCCTGCATCCATCCAAACTTGCTTGGGAGCAGTCGTATTGGAAGCTGGCAGGAATGGGCTATCTTATCTTCTTGTATGTACCCCCCCCCCCGATGGGTTCTGTCATCACAGAGCCCTGTAGGTCACTTAATTTCTCTGTGCTTAGAAGATTCTTGTCACTCATAACAACTAATTCGATGGCCTTTTCTTTGGGCTCTGATCCAAGGACAAACACACACAGACACATCCTGGCATGGGGTAGGCGCTGTCTGGAAACAGTCAGATAAAACAAAATTAATTATAATGAGAAAATAAAGCCTAAAAAAGAGTTTGCCCTAAGACAGCAAACCCCATGAATTTATAATGAGTGAGAGATTTGTTTTCTGCCAAGAAGAGACCATTAATTATCATAGATGGACTCTGGTGAACTGTGACTGAAGGCTCTGTGAGGACTATGAGCCAGAGTGGGAGAAGAAGAACTTAGCTAGGTAAAGTCAGACTCGCTGGAGGAGGGGAAGGCTGCTAACATAGATCAGATGAGGAGAATCAAAGTGGTTGTCATCGGGCAGAAAAGTAGTTGTTCCTGAGGGGCCCATCACACCATGGGACTTTGAAAGACCAGTGTGTAAATATTTCCTACATTATTTCAGTTTTACAAAAAGAAAGAAAGAAAAGAAGGAAGAAAGAAAAAAGAAAGGAAGAAAGGAAAGAATGAAGGAAGAAAGAGAAAGAAAGAAAGAGAGAAAAAGAGAAAGAAAAAGAAAGAAAGAAAGAAAGAAAGAAAGAAAGAAAGAAAGAAAGAAAGAAAGAAAGAAAGAAAGAAAGAAAGATGGATGTTCTTTGGGGTAAATGCTTGCTTATTTATTTATTTATTTATCTCTTTATTTGTGTATGTGCAAATGGGTGATCATGTGCCTGTGTGTGTGTGTGTGTGTGTGTGTGTGTGTGTGTGTGTGTCTGTGTTGGTCTGAAGTTAACCTCAGGAACTCTCTGCCTTGTTTTATGAGGTAAAGTCTCACTGAGATCTGGGGCTTCCTGATCAGATAGGTACCTGGCTAATGCGCCCCAGGACACCTGCCTGTGCATCTCTAGACCTTGGGCTACAGGGGTGCATGGCCACCCCTGGCCTTTTATAGAGAGAATCAAAGAGCAGACCCTAGATGTGTCAGATGACTGTCTGCTTCCTATCTGCTTCTGGTCTTGTTGGGGGGGCGGGGGGCTTGTCACATGAGACACAGTGGGAGACACTTCAGAGCTTAACAAAAGCACAGCACATGTAGGGGTGATGTAGGTGGGCAGAGACAAGCTTGTCCAGGGTGAACAGATAGCAGCTGACCTTGAAGAGAACAGAAAAGGGGTCAGCAGCATCCCTGTACTGAAGATAGCATACTAAAAAAGGCCTGAGGCAGCATGAGTCATGGCTGGGCACTGTAAGACTGGCCTGGTCAGGAAGCAGGTGGACATCCAGAGAAACCCAAACCATTGCTAAACAGGAAGTATGGTGACAGTTGGGTGTGGTCTCAACTTCCAAAGTACTGCATATTCACAAGGCATGCCTGTGTGGTTAGTTTCTAGCTACTTGATGGGAGCAGAGGGATGTGAGCACAAAGTCTGGCTCAGACTTCTGAAGGATGGGATATGCCCTCCATGTCTGCTTCTTCCCTTACCATCTGTGATGGTTTGCATGTGCTTGACCCGGGGAGTGGCTCTATTAGGAGGTGTGGCCTGTTGGAGTAGGTGTGTCACTGTGGGTGTGGGCTTTAATACCCTCATCCTAGCTGCCTAGAAGTCAGTCTTCTGCTAGCAGCCTTCAGGTGAAGATGTAGAACTCTCAGCTCCTCCTGCACCATGCCTGCCTGGATGCTGCCATGTTCCTGCCTTGGTGATAATAGACCGACCCTCTGAACCTGTAAGACAGCCCCAATTAAATGTTGCCCTTCTAAGAGTTGCCTTGGTCATGGTGTCTGTTCACAGCAGTAAAACCCTAACTACAACACCATCACAGCTGATGACAGAAGTGAGAGGCGACATTGTAAACTGTGTGGTAGATGAGAATCAGGAAGTGAGCAGGAAGATTGGAGCTGAATGCTTGGCTGTGCAGACCCTTCATCAACTCTACGTCCTGTTAGTCTCTACTTTTATAAGTCACTAGTATGTTGACCTTTCTTTTAGGATCTGAAATTATAACTTCACCAATAACCTTTTGGGTTGGTTTTTAAGTTTAACCAATGTTAATAACACTTCGAACAACCAGAATTGGATAGCATGGCAATAGACTCAAAGTATGTCATTCTACATGTGTATCATAATTATCCAGTCACTTGTTTATTTTGGTGTGTGTGTGTGTGTGTGTGTGCGCGCACATGCACATGCATGTGCAACCAGCAATCCCCAGAGACTCTCCTGTCTCTGTCCCCTATAGTATTTGGGTTTCAGGCACACACATGGCCATACCCTGCTTTTTACATGGGTTCTGGGTATTTGAACTCAGGTCTCTGTGCTTGTGAATCAAGAGCTCTTCTCCACTGAATCAGCTCCCCAGGCCCAGCTACTTATTTTTTTATTAGATATTTGTTTGTTTCTACTTTTCCATCACAATGTGTGGTTTGACGATATGTCTTTGGACAGAATTGTGATTACTTCTTGGCCAAAATTCATAGAAGTTGAACTTCTAGATCATAGTATTTCCAAATTTTTAGGATTTAATTTCCAGAAGTGCCAAAGTACAGAACTGTATGAGACCAGATTGCCCCAGTTCCTGAATATGAGAACTAACATGACAATTCCAAAGGAACTGTGGTGGTTTGAATAAGAATGGACCCCATAGGGTTCTGCGGGTTCAGAGTTGTGAAGGTGACAGCCAGAGGTGGCCCCTTTTCGCTCCCACAATGCTAGCAGCACAGCCTTTTCTCGAAGGTCGGGTATCTGTGCACGTATCTGTGCCTTTCAGTAGCAGCACGGTGAGGCCCACCCTGATTCAGGCCCAGGCCTAGGATGTATGGGTGGTGAGAGGCGAGCAGGGTTGTGGTCCTCTCTGCAGAGACCTCTCCTCTCCGAGCTACCACCCGGCCTGGATTAAAACTAACGGTCCCAACTCCAGGCTGATGATTTCCAGTCCAGCTTCTCTTGTTTTAACAACCTCGTCTTAGGTAAGGGTTGCAGGTTTTGAGGCATCTTAGATAGTCTGTTATTTCTTCCTTGCAGCCTTGCCAGGTATCAGGGTCTTTGCCTCATTTCAAAGTTCAGAAAACAGCTTTGAAAAAGATGTGTATCCTCAATCCCCCGACAGTGTTCTGCTTCCTGTAGTGGCCAGAAAACACGTTGTGATTTTTTTTATGAGATAGGGGTTCACTATATAGTTCTAGGCTGTATTCAAATCAGTGTTGATCCTCTTATCTCAGTCTCCCTGGGTGCTCCTGGGACCACAGGCATCCACCACTACACCCGAGGAGACATGCTTTTAAGGAGGTAGGAGTGGATGCCAGGCCACTTTCTACTAAGTCATGAAACATTCCAATCCACACCTCTCCCTTATCTCAGATAGACCCCAAACCCCTTTTGTTTCCCAACCCCAATGAGGCATTTCTCTAACATCAGTAACCACATATCACCTCTTCAACAGAGTTAGTGAAAGCTGGGCAATGGTGGCACATGCCTTTAATCCCAGCATTCGGGAGGCAGAGGCAGGTGGATTTCTGAGTTCAAGACCAGCCTGGTCTACAGAGTGAGTTCCAGGACAGCCAGGGCTACACAGAGAAACCCTGTCTTGAAAAACCAGAAAGAGAAAAAAAAAAAAAAGAAAAGACTGACCTCCTTAGGCTCATATATTTGAATGCTTGGTCAATAGGGAGTGGCACTACTTGAGAAGGATTAGGAGGTGTGGCCTTGATGGAAGAAGTGTGTCACTGGGGGTGGGCTTTGAGGTTTTTGAAAGCACAAACCAGACCCAGTGGCTTTCTCTTCTTGCTGCCTGCAAATCTGGATGTAGAACTCTCAGCTACTTCTCTCAATCCAGGTCTGTCTGTACGCTACCATGCTTCCCTCCATGATGATAATGGACTAAACTTCTGAAACTATAAGCCAGCCCCAATTACATGCTTTCTTTTATAAGAGTTGTCTTGGTCATGGTGTCTCTTCACAGCAATAGGACAGTGAACAAGGACAGGAACATAGATTCTCAAGGGCAAGGGAACTGGGCAGAAAATCTTAACCTTGCTCAACATTAGAACCAGATTGTTGCCTTTTAGATGTGTCTTGCAAAGTCACCTGCCCTAGCTTCAAACTCTGGATCTTCCTGCTTCGACCCCCAAAGTGCTTGGGTGACAGGCATGGACCTAACTCAGAAGATTCAGTAAAACATAAGAAGAAAGGAATGTTCTGAGCTGGACTGGAGAGAAAAAGATTAAAGTCAGGGCTACAGTGCTTAGTAGAATAGCCAGATCTGAGGAAGAAGAGATGTCATAATTGATACACTTGGTTTTTATAGAACATGTTTCTATAAAAACTGAGTGAGGAGATGGAGAACTGATCCTATAGTTGAGAGCACAGACTGCCCTTGCAGGGAGACTGGTTTCAGTCAACACTCATATCAGGGAGCTCACAGACACCTATGACTCCAGTTCCAGGGCTAACTGATGCCTTTGACTCTGAAGATACCTGCACATATGCACACACCTCACCCATCCCCAAGACACACACACACATGCACATAATTAAATAATAGTTTGTTGTAATCTAGGGAACAAACAAGGGATAATTACAGAGTTCAGTGGATAAAGGGCCTTGTCACCAAGCCTGATCTCCAAAGACCCACACTGTGGAAGAAGAGAAGCGACAAGCTACAAGTTGTTCTCTGACGTCTTTTTTTTTTTTTTTTGGTTTTTTGAGACAGGGTTTCTCTGTGTAGCCCTGGCTGTCCTGGAACTCACTCTGTAGACCAGGCTAGCCTCGAACTCAGAAATCCACCTGCCTCTGCCTCCCAAGCGCTGGGATTAAAGGCGTGCGCCACCACCGCCCGGCTGTTCTCTGACTTCTACATGCATCCTGTGACATGCATCTCAGCCCCTTCCAAAAAAAGAGATAAAATTAATTTTAAACAAGCCCAGGTGAGACCCAGAATATGGACAGAGCCAAAGAAGAGGTGGTATTTAGCCCTGAGTCCGAGAAGACTCGAGGAGAGGGAATGGGACCTTTAGGCAGAACTGTGTTGAAGCATCTATTTGTTCAACAAACACAGAGTGTACTCTGCACTGGGGAGAGAGACAAGTCCTTCCTTTCAGGAGCCAAGAGTCTGGAGAGGGAGCTGGACATCGAGGAGGTAGACAGATGGACAAACGCATCGATTTCAGATGGAAAGATAGAAGCAATGAGGTGGCATGCTTGAGTCCCGGAGCAGCAAGACAAGAGGGATCAGGGAGACCCCTGGAGACCTCTGGTCCTGGGTCAGTTCTCTGAACCTGGGGCCTCTGGGAGGGTGTGGGGAGAGAAGCAAAACCATGGCTCCATGGAGGTCGGTGAGGAACCAAAGGCAGCCGTTGCCCTAGCAGCTTGATTTCGTTCTGGAGGCGAGGGATGGGTGTGCCTATTTCACTGCCCCACGGATAGGAGTGTCTCTTTGCTGCCCGTACCTTTAAGGACTATCCAGCCACTGAACAACTTACTCAAAGCAACTTCTTTTTGCCATACGTGTGTTTCTTTCTCAGCCTCCCCCCTCCCCACCAGGTTTGGATGCCACCTTTAAGGACTCCCAAGTGTGCCTGCAGCGGTGTCTGGGTAAGGAAAGCTACTTACTGTTCTCAGTACCGCTCGAATGGCTGCTGTCAACAGCTCTGGGGACCATGAAGGCTGCTCAGCATCACCGTCACGGAGGAACGTAAGCCACTTCACGGCCATCAGGGTGCTTACTACAAAGCAAACCAAAGATGGCAGGTGCTAGCAAGGAGCCTGCCCATGGGGACAGGAAGTGGAGCCTTGGCCGTGAAGCCCTCAAAAACTAAACACAGAGCTAATTAGGATCCAGCAATTCCACTTCTGGGTGTATTCCCAAAAGAAGTGAGAGCGGACCGAAGGGGGTTTCTGCGCACTGATGTTCATAGCATGGCTCATGGTACTGCAGAGCAGAAGCACACATTAGGTGCTTTTCTCGCAGCCATAGTAAAACCCGTGACTGAAACATCTTAAGGGAGGGAGAATTTGCTTTAGCTCATGGTGTTTAGGGGTTACAGTCCATCGGCAGGGTGGCTCTGCTGGTGGCATCAGAATTCACTACTTCATGGTGTGGCCTCCCAGGAGGCAGAAAGCAAAAGGGAAGTAGGGTGACAATATCCCTCGAGGACCCGTCCCCAGTGGCCTGCATCTGTCAGGTAGACCCCACCTTCTAAAGCTTCCACATCCTCTCAAAATGGTACCACAGTTGAACACCCAACCCTATGAGGGACATTTCATATGGAAACCGTAACAACCCAGTGATCAACAGATGACTAGAAAAACGAAATGTGGTTGGAAATAAAATAAAATGTTACTCAGTCTCTAAGAGGAACAGCATTAGGCACATGTCCTAATAATGCAGATGAGCCTGACAGACATTATGTGAAGTGGAGCAAGCCAATCACAGGGGACAATATTGCACTATCTCTTATTTATGAAGTTCCACGGGTAGGAAAATTCATGTGCACAGAAAATAGAGTCATGGTGTCCAGAGGCTGGCAAGAGAGGCCAAGGGGGAGCTGGTGTATGATGGTTAGGGAGGTTAAAAGAGAATTCTGAGGTTGATGGGCGAGAGGTTGTACAACTGTGTAAATATACGTAATGAAACTGGACCGTACACCTAAAAATGCATACACCTAAAAATACACCTAAAAAGCATTGTGCATATATATGTAATATGTATATATACACACACTCATATTTACACACACGTGCATATGTATGTGTAGTATATGTGTACATGTTCATGTGTGTATATCCATGTAGGTGTACATGTATGTAGAGATCTTATATTGCCTGTTTTCCCTCAATCACTTTCACCTTATTTTTTGAGACAGAGCCTCTCACTGAGCCTGGTGCTCACTGATTGGAGTAGACTAGTCAGCAGAATGCTCTGGGTCCGCCCCTCTCTGCCTTCTTCCAGAGCTAGAGTCACAGGTGTGCACTGTGACACCAGCTTTTTACAAAGAGTCCTGGTGGTCTGGATTCAGGTGCTCATGACCAAGCCGCCTTCCCAGCCTGAGATACGTACATTTATCACATGTATGCAGATGTGCCTTCTAAAGAAGTCGAGACACGTTGCATCAAGGGGTACAGTTCCTCTGGTCATAAAACCTGTACTTTTCGAGTCTTCCATGTATGTTGAGCATTTTAAGAAAGAAGGGTGTGTGTGTGTGTGTGTGTGTGTGTGTGTGTGTGTGTGTGTATACACATGCCCTGTTTTATACTCTCAGGATACCTGGAGTAGGTATTGCTTTATCTTCTTTGTGTAGGTATTTATCTTTATTGTGAAAAACTGGGAACAGTTACACAAAGAAGTGAGGTTGTCTCCAGGCATGACGTGCTATCAACTCTGGTTCAAGTGGTGACACCAGAGTGTTTCTTTAGCCCTCTTGCTGTGTCCTAACTGGAAAACAACTCTACTGGCCAAACAGCCAATGACTGTCCGTGAGAAGCTGCTACAGTGAGTCAGAAATGCCCCTCACAGTCCTGATAAAGACTTGGTCACCAGCCTGTAGAGCTATTGGAAGCTGTAGGAGCTGGAGAATGATACTTAGTCATGGGGAACATACCCTGAAGGGGTTACTGGGATGCTGGTAGCTGCTCAGTAGCTCCGACTGGCCTGGAACTTGGCACGTAGTAAGGGAGAACCTCAACTTTCTGATCCTCTGATTCTACCTCTCAAATGCTAGTATTCCAGGCCTGTGCCACCATCACTGGCTTTATGTGGTACCGGGGATGGAACCTATGGCCCTGGCATGCCAGGCAAGCTCTCTGCCAATGGAACCAGCTTCCCAGACATTCTTTTTCTCCTTTATTCTAAATTCCGACTGTCATAAAGGTAGCAGCCTTCTTTGCCATGTCCTCTGGCCACGAGGTACCACGCCACCGCAGCACAAAGTGACAAGGCCCAGGAGCTACACCACCTGCATGCTGTGGAATCAAAATCAGCCTTTCTGCTGGATGTAGTGGTGGCACATGTATTTAATCGCAGCACTCAGGAGGTGGAGGCAGGCGGATCTCTGAGTTCGAGGCTAGCCTGATCTATAGCACTAATTACAGGACAGTCAGGGCTACACTGAGAAACCCTGTCTTGAAAAACAACACAACACACACACACACACACACATCAGCCTTTCCTCCTGAGCTGGAAGATAGTTGACTGATAGAGGTAATGCAGGTTCTAATAAACACAAGAGCCCCAGACTTGCCTTCACCGACCCACTGAATCCCCTGTGCTCTCCCCTGCTCTGGATTTCAACCTTTCCACAGAGACATTTTATTCAGGGACCGACAATGGGTCCCAGTCCTCGTCACCACATGTTCTAACCCTGTCACTGCTCCCCTGTGATCCTACACTGCCTTTTGACATGAAAAATGAACTTTAATGAGTCTACTGGCTAATTAATTAAAATGGAAAAAAATCCCAATCTTCAAATCTGAAGTGATTAATTACATAAGCATTAACGCCTCTGCAACCCAAGACTGCACGCCTTCAACCTCAGCTCTCCTGGCATGCTATTTTCTGCTGGTGTGCGCATGCGCATGCATGTGTTTTCTGCCTGTCTGCGGCAGGTTTCTCACACACTTCAGTCCGTTTCACAGCAGATGATACCAGCGCTGTTTATCCTGCTCGTTAGGAGCCTGAATCAGTTAAGCAGGCCTGGCCGAGCAACCATTCAAGGTCTCACAGCCTTGTCTGGGGTTCATTTTTAAATCCTCAGCCACCTGGTACCCCCAGACCCCTCCCCACTCCTTAAGGTCTAATGCTGGGCAAGTCCTTGGGTTTGCTTTGCTTTGTATTGTTTTTACAAGATCAGGACAGAGTTCTGCTCTCAGAGGGCCGCTCTAGGGGACTTGCCTTTATGGCTTTATAAAAGCGTATTCCAACTGTCCGCATATTGCATCGTCCAGGTTCAGGGGCATGCATGGGTTTTGCACATAAACTCACACACGGGTGTCACCCCTCAGGTACTTTCCAGCTTTCCGTTTTTTGGATATAGAGTCATTGGCCTGTGGGACAGACTGGCTGCTCGGGAAGCAGAGGGACCCCACTGACCTCTGGGAGTCCAGGTGTGCATGCCATACTTACCTTCTTTTTCGCTGGTTCTGGGAATCAACCTCAAGTCCTCGAGCTTGTAAAGCAAACACATCCCTGACTCAGCTGTCTCCCAGACTGCGGGTTCACTGTGTAGCTCCGGCCTGCCTGGACCTTGCTATATAGACCAGGTTGACCCTGAACTCACAAGAGACCCTCATGCCCCTAACCTCCGGAGTGCTGGGATTAGAGATGTGAGCTATAGGTCCTACATCCCTAGTTGAGGGACAGGCCTCCCTCATTGCTCTCTTGCTTCCCAATAGTTGGCCTGCTCCTGCTAGCGATTTGTGACACTTGTTTATTTCACTCATCCTTGCCCCCTGCTTTGATCTTTGCTTCTTGCAAAGGTCAGGACTACAGCGTTAGAGCAGGAGATGCTAGAAATTAGGGCCCTGAACGGGCAGCAGGAGAAGCCAGTAGTTCCCTTTCCCTGGGTGCCCATTCTCTATGGACAGAAGGCACCTCGGTGTCAGGAATGTCCGGCAGCCCCAGGGCCGATGCTCAGATCTGCTGTCAGCTGGCTACGAACAATTATTTGTAGTGCCTGTGGAGGAGAAAGCAGTCATTTCCCAAACAAATATTTGAAATCCAGTGAGCTTCCAGATGGAGTGGCTGTCAGGAACAGGGTGGGGCACTGGGCCCTCCATGAGCAATAGGAGAATGTGTTTATGCCTCTGGCTGTAAAAATCATAGAGTGATGTTAGAATCCTAGAGAGGCAAAGCCCCCGGCGAGAAGATACAGAGATTAATGATGGGCATGTGCTGAAACCGGCACTTCCATTTTCCAGAAGCAGAAAATGACATTTTTTTTCTCACGGAAATTGTGAAAAAAAGAAGTTACTATGGTTCAACATTTAGATAGGAATTAAAGCTCTTTCAATACAAACTGAATTTTTTTTGTTTTACTCCCACGGCCTGGATTCATTGGCTTTTCTTCTGTGAGGGTTTAGACAAACAGGGAAAAGTCTGTATTTCCCTTCCCGCCGTGCTTTGCATAGACCTGTGTAGCATGAGCTCCACAGCCTAGCCACCAACTGCATGTCAATCTCTAAGGTAAGTGGACAATGAAGTTCCTCAGTACACCAGCTGCTGCCTTTCAAGTACTGGATAGCACATTTGCCATTTTGACCGACACAGACACAGAATATTACCAATCTCAGGTCCAAAAGAAACTCCATCTGTCCGAAATTCCAGACAAAAGCCAGCATTCCTCAGGAACTTGTGAAGCTGGGTCCCCTCTACCAAAGCAACCATTTCCCTTATCACTGGCAGAAGGGACAAATGGCTGCTCCTGGTACCTGTTACCCTACCAAAGCGCAGGCTGGCCCCCAGGCCCCCTCAGTATCACAAGTGCCTGGTACACATCTCAGAGTCCAAGCTGGTTGGCACCCGCTCCTCTCACACCCCCAAGCCTACACTTCCTCCATCTCAGGAGCTGCCGTCCCCCTCCCCGCCCCAGCTGCTTCTTTTCCTCATAACCCTTCTATCTTGGCCGTGCTCCCTCTTCCGTGCTCTCTTGCTCTTTTGCCCACACTCCCTGTGCCTTATCTCCGTCCCTCCCCCACAGGCTCTGCTCATGTTTCTCTCCTGTCCAGGTCCAGTCTGCTGGCCATGTTCAGTCTACTACTTTCTCTCTCTGCTCTGGACCCTCCCAGATGCCTCTGGCTGTTCTCCCCTCATATCTACAATAAAAACCTCCCTCTTAACCATATCACGGAGTGGTCAAGTCATCAGTTTAGATAACCATCACTGACAAAGGTTCCATTGGATGGCCAGCCAATGGACCTTTATTATAGAGGCAAATTGCATTTTAGAGCTGTATTTATTGAACAAGCAATGCTTCAGCTACATGTTTACGTGAATTTATTTCTTCCTGTGGTCTTAGAAATGACAAGTTCCGCATAATTTTCTAAACCAGAGGCCTGCAAACCTAAGACAGGACAGCAGCAAATCCCTGGTCCTTATCCCACCACCCCACTCAGTTCCGAGGTCCCACAGCGGTCCCCATACTCCATCCAACCCGCATCCTTCTCAGCCACTTTCCCTGAAGAGCAAGTCCTCATCGTCAGGACAGTGTTCATACAGCTAACATAGCCTGGGAGAGGGCTGGGGGATGGCTCAGTGAGCAAGGCACATGCTACCCAAGAGTAAGGCCCGGACTTAGGACCCCCAGAACCCACATAAAGCTGGACACTGATGCTACTATACACAAGCCACAGCAAAGAGCCCTTGCTAAAACAAGGCAGAGGACATAGGCCAGCACATAAGGCTGTCCTCTGAACACACACACACACTCACAATGTGTACTTGGGATTTTTCAAACAAACCAACTGGTCCAGAGAAGGTTGTAGAGGCCCAGCCTCGTACGGGCACAGTGGTGGGATTCCATTTGTACCCCCGAGGTGCTGTTGAAACATCTCAAGCCTCCCCGAGTTTGTCAACTCAAGTTATGTGTGGCTCTGTAAAGTGCATTTAATGAAAAGAGTCTGCTTTTCTATAGTATGTGCAATCAATATAAAAATAGGTTTGGTCTCCTTGCTTTGTTTTTAATTCTGAGGCACAAAATCCTCACCAAGAGTTGTTCTTCCTGCCTCATTTAACTCGAAGTCTCGCTGAGTGGCTCTCCCTGCAGCGTGCGGGATAAATGCCACTTTTACAGCCCACCGGAAATTAATGCCACTTGACTGACAGCATCCCTGCTCTCTCAGAAAAGCGTGGCCCCAGCTCTTAGTTTCCTAATTTGATCATAGACTCCCGGAGTGCCCTGGGCTGGGAACAATCCTGGGCAGTCCCAGCCCCTGGTGGCCTGCTGCCCTTGTTTACATTTCTAAGGTTCCAAGGGAATGCTAGCTGGCTGGGCGGGCTTTCAGATGACAAAGCAGATGACTTCTGTGACGCCTCCCAGGGGAGGCAGGATGCCCACCCTCCTAGCTCTTCTCCAGGCCCAGTTCCAGTCTTGCTTAGGTTTCCCTGGTACCTGTTTGAGTTGCAGATGTGAAGTGCCGCCTGTGGGTGACGCCCGATGTGAACGCAGCCTCATTAGCCAACAGAAGAGCTTCGTGGTGCTTCATGTTGGGAAGGAAGCCTTGGCACCACGAAACATGTCTTTAAAACCAACCTTATTTTCCTGAGGGGGGAAAAATTAGTATTTTCTCTCTGCCCCCCCTTCCAACCCAAGCCCCCACCCCCACCCCGCACCTGATAGCCCAGTAGGGGCCAAAACAGACATTGCAGGGATGTCACAGGCTGGTCTCAGGCTAGGGCCTGAGCCAGACAGAGAGATGCTGAGAAGCCAAAAAAAAAAAAAAAAAACCCGAACATTGGAAGAGAAAACAATGAAGAGACCCGCCCAAACGGTGAGCAGCCCAGCTTCACACACCCCTGCTGGGGCAGAGGGAGGAGGGAGCGAGCAACTGGGCCAGCCAGGAGGAAAAGCCGCTGGGACCAGGAAACATGGGGCGGTAACTGTGGTCAGTTCGCCACAACAAAGCTAAGGGCCACCATTTTGTGGGTGCTGCAAAATGGCAAAGTTTGGTAGTAGATCAGAGAAGAGAACTGATGGGATTTGAGAAAAAAAAAATCCTCCTCCAGCCATCTGCCCGGTCACTGCAACTGTTAATAACGCCAGCAGCGACTGTTTAATGAGTGCTTACTATGTCCAAGGCACATACGCATGCACATGAAGGCTTTCATTTCGACATTATAAAGAACCCAATGCTCAATGAAGTGGACAATCCTATAGTGGGGTCACAAGATGCCCTTTAAACACTGCTGAAAGAGTCAAGCCATTTTTATGACTTGCTATGGGTCGTTCCGGCTCTACACAATGTTCAAATCCAATTGTTAGCCTGCGTTCTTCATAGCAGTAAATCACTGATTTTGACTGAATAAATGGAGTTGGTTTAGAGAGACAATGCAATCTGCAACCTATTCTTTAAATGTGTGGAGATTTCTGTAATACTCAACTTGGGGAGAACTGGGGCAGGGAGGAAGGTGGGATGTTATGGGAAACATAGAAAGGGCTCTTCATTTGAGAGAGAGAGAGAGAGAACATCTAGAGACAGTTACTCCGTAAACAGAGCATGAGCACATGCAGCCATCCCATGTACTTTGCCACCCACTCACTTGTTCTTAATGACTCAAGAACAGAACTGCCTGGGCAGATTCACAGGCTCCCGTTCCCGACATCTGCGCTGGAACAACGCTGTGCGTGTCCACAGAGCCCTTGCTTCTGCTCAGGAGGAGAGGGACGGGCACCTTGGGTTGATTCTCACCTTTCCTGTGACTTAAAATAGACTGAGTTTTTCTCTTACATCTGTGAACTCATAGGATGGGGAGTGGGGGGTGAGGCAAGAGGACAGGGTGGCGTCAAAGTCTGGGGTTGAATGACAGGTGATGCTCACACAAGGAAATATCTTCATTCAGCTCTCCAATAATTAGGAAGCTGAGCTCCGGCCCGTGTCTTTGGCTGGATAGTATGGGCTTGTTTGGAATCAAGGTAGCAGATTGCTCTCCTGTAAAGTATTGATTAGAGTATTGCCAAGGAGTCGGGGTCTGGGTCAGCTGCGAGCTCCAGTCCCAGAGCCAGCATCTCTTAGCTGACTTTCCAAGCTCCTCATCTGTGCTTTTGTGAATGTCCCATGTCCTCCAGTTGCCCAGAGGGAGATGTGCTCTCCAGTAATCATTTCCTGCAGATCTGTAATTTCTTCCCTGGCTGGTTTCCATAGTCTTTCATTTATTTATTTATCATCCTTTTATTGATTATTTGGGAATTTCATATCATGAACCTTGAGCACATTCACTTCCCAGTCTTTCCACTTTTGAGATGACCCCTCCCAACACACACTCCCTGAAAAACAAAAGAAGAAAGAGGGAAAACAAGTCCAATTTGTTTTTCATATATACTCATTGAGCATGGTCAAACTCCCAGTGGCCAGCCCCTTAAAGAGAACTGAGTTCTTCCCCTTCCGCATCCCCACCAGAAGCCATCATCTGTGGAGAGCTACACTTAAGCATCCTACCACAAAGTTCTCTTTGTCTATAACCTTTCTTTACTAGACTCAAGGCTCATTCCTCCCTTCACCCACCGTGTCGGAAGCACTTGGCTTAGTGAGCCCAGAATGGCCTTCTCTACCTGCCAACACCCAGCTGATCCTGTGATTCTCCTGGGAGGAAGTACTGGACAGTGAGCTGTCCAAGGTAAGCTAGGTGCAGCTCATCTCCCTGCCACCTTTAAATGGTTATTTCAGGACTGTCACTTTGGGTTTCTTCGTAGCAGAAAATTAAAAGGAAATTGCCAAGATTGGAGGTACAGCTCACTGGCAGAACTCAAGTTCAACCTGGAGCACTCAAAACCCTGATTGTTAAACCCACCAGGCGAGAATAAGACCACCACCACAATTCTGAGCCAAATTTGCAGCAAGCTTTAAATATTGGCCAGGATGAAGGACCCTGACCAGATCCATTCTGGGATTCCTGAAAATGGCCACAGCTCTGTTGGCCAGGTGCCTATGAAGGCAAGTCAATAAGGCTACCTTCTTCCCACCTCGTCTAATTGGAGGCAAGATGCATCCTGACAGAGTTCCTGCCTGTGGACCTCCCACCCGTGTGTGGTGAAGCACATCTGGGTCAACCAAACTTGTTTAGGAAAGCAAACACATGAACACCCCCCCCCCACGCATCTCAGGAAGTATCTGTCCTTGGGCAAGGGGCTTACAGGTTAGAGGAATTTCTGTTCTATGGATCTCTTAGGCACAGTAATTAAAAGTAAAACATAACTTTGGCTGTCACACAATAACAAAACATGCCAACTTCCCACTGTGAGCAAGCCAAAAGAATGGATTTGGCATCTGGAATGATCCTGTGAGATGGTTCAGTGAGTAACAGCTCTTGCCATCAAGCCTGACTGGAAATGAATTATATATTCTTGCCCACCCATATAAATGACATAAAAACCTGGTATTTTACTTGACAAGCTGTAAGCCTAGATTGGGCAGGTTCTGAGCTATTCTAACTTACATCCAATCCATAGCCTCCTTGTTACTCTCTGTTTACGTCTCACCTCCATTATTTCTGCTCCATCAGCCTGTCCTCAGGGCCTGCATCTCTTGGCCACGTGCTCAGGACCCATCTGACCTCCTGGTGGCCTCCTCCTCTCTCCATCTCCTCTCTCCTCTCTGTGATCTTTCTCAAGACCCCCTCACTGGATTCTCAGGTCCCACCTTTCTCTCTCAACTGCCCAATCACAGGCTCTAGCCTTTTATTAACCAAGAGCTTTAATTCGGGGATCAAGGTTCATACAACAAAGGCCAGTGTGCATGAGAATTCACTGTTCTGGGGGCAACCAGATTTTGGGGTTCAGAATTTAGGATTTGAATACACAGCAGCATCAAACCAACACCCAACACCTGACAACCTGAGTTGGAGCCCTTGGACCAGCACGGTAGAAGGTGAGAGCTGACTCCAACACTTTACGCTCTGACACATGCACTTTGGCGCCTCCTCAAACAAATACATGGTAAAACACTGAAAAATAAAAGTTATCCGAGCTAGGTACGATAGCATAAGCACTGAGGCTGAGATAGGGAGATCTTCAACCTGAAGCCTGCCTTGGCTCCACAGTGAGTCCCTATGCAACCAACAAACAAATAAAAAGAAAGGGAGGGCTGGAGAGATGGCTCAGCGGTTAAGAGCACCATCTGCTCTTCCAAAACTCCTGAGTTCAAGTCCCAGCAACCACTTGGTGGCTCACAACCATCTGTAATGAGATCTGATACACACTTCTTGTGTGTGTGTCTAAAGACAGCTACAGTGTACTCATATAAAATAAAAATAAATAAATCTTTAAAAACTAAATAAATAAAAGGAAAGGGAAAGTAAGCTGGAAAAATCCGATTTTTAACTTACGCCAACACCAGAAGTCGCTGTTACTTTCTTGAGACACTGGACTTTTCTTGGACTTCAAGCTTTACACCCAGAGTTCATGTCTTTGGTGGTTGTTTCCATTTTTTGGATCCACCTGACAGTTCTGCTCTGGCTGCCTCAGGGCGGGAAGGATTAAAAAAAGAGAGGAGAAAAGAGCAATGGAGACTGGAAATGGAGATGTTTAGGTTACACTTTTAATTACAGCCCCTCCCCCTCCATTACTTTTCAGGCAAGGTCTGTGTATCTACTAAGGCTGGCTTCCAATCTGCTGTGTAGCCAAGGTCATACTTGCAATATAAAGCCAACCTGCTATCACCTTGACCTGTTTGATCCTGTTTCCCGTCCTGAGTTCTGGGTAGCCACTCCGGGCTTCATGCACTGCTAAGGTCACCCTTGTACCAACTGAGCTCCCTTCCAAGGCCTGTGTCTCCCCTATCTTTATACCCAATTCCAGGCCAGTAAGATGGCTTAGTAGGTAAAGGCAGCTGTTTCGAAGCATGACAACCCTTTTGGGTTCAATTCCCACAATCCACATGGTAGAAGAGAAAACAGACTCCTGCAAGTGCCCCCCAGCTACATACAAATAAGTGAATATGTAAAAACAAACAAACAAAGAAAAACTGAAGATGGGAAATCCTAAAGCCTTACAGCATGGTCAATTCATTTTTGTTTTATAGTAGTAACTACAGATCAAATTTTGCTGTTTTTATTTTTATGTAACACCATCTCCCGTACAGGCCTGACCGCCTGCTGCGTGTGTGACTTTACCCTTTGAGATGGGTTCTCTCACTGAGTCACACTCACAGGTGGACTAAGCTAGCTGGCCAGCGAGCCTCAGAGATCTGCTTGTCTCTGCCTCCCCTCGATAGGTCTATGAATACATCACAGTCACAATGCTTGCCTTTTTTGTGTGGGTTAAAGATCAAAGTCAGGTACTTAAACTTGTGTGGTAAGTGCTTTACCAGCTAAGCTAGATCCCCAGGGATTTTCATATTTTAGGTTACAGTTTTAATTATAACCCCTTCCTCTCAGTTACTTTTCAGACAGGGTCTGTGTCTGATACACACACACACACACACACACACTACATATATATATGTGTATATATATATATATATATATAATTACATTTAATATATCTAATATATATTAAATATGTATTAAAGCTTTCCAGACCATATTGTCATATTTAATTCTATTAGCCTGTTGTATTAGATTTTTTATTCTGTGGTCAAGAGGGGCTAATGAAGTATTACAAGGGCACGAACCTGGTGGATTCAGAATCTGTGATCAGGATCTCCAGACTAGCACTGACATAGAACACTCCATGTTTTCATACTGGATAGGTTCAGGTGAGTTCTCACAAGGAATGCCTCAGAAGAAAATGTCCTGTCAATCATCCAAATAAGATCCAGGAGTGTGCTGATCATTTATTATTTAATTACAGCAGGGTTGGAACCCAGGGCCTCTGCAAGCCAAGCATGCAAATATGGACTTCCGATCAAGGCCACGTGTCTTTTGAGCTTGTTTTTTGTTTTATTGTGGTTGGCTTTGACACAGGATGTCTGTAGTTCAGGCTGGTCTCAGATTTGCTATGTAGCTAATGCTGGTCTTGAACCCTGATCCTTCTGTGTCTACCTCCTGAGTGCTGGACTTACAGGTATGTGCCACAAGGCTTGTTTCAAGGGTGTGATTCTTCATCTTTCCTCTCAATTGCCAATCTCTTTGGCTGTCGGCACAGTGTGGAAGTGACTGTTCATTCTTACCATGATGTGTGGAGGTAGTGTTTGTCCATTTTCAAACTCCTTTGTTGACTTACTCACTCATTCATTCCCTCACTCACTCACTCACTTACTCACTCATTCATTCCATCTATAAAAAAAAAACAGCACTATATGGTGTTAGCTCTAGAGTGCAAAATGGCTCTGGAGCCAATTCCCAAGTGCTTTAGTACTTGGAAACTGTCACTCAGTAGTTCTCACATCTATTCAGATGGTTAAAGGATGTCTGAAATTAACTATAGTTTGGAATATATATACAAAGAAACATTTTCTAAATTCTAATTTATATGCCTTTGGAGTTTTTGGGTATTTGTTTGTTTTGACAGAATGTCTCTGTGTAGCCCTGGCTGGCCTGAAATTCATTGTATAGATCAAGCTAGCCTGAAACTGAGAGTGCTCCAACTGCCTGTTTCCAGATGCTGCCATTAGTGGTGTGTATCATCACAGCAGGTCACTCTTAGGGAATGTGTGTTATTGTGTGTGTATACAATACACACATTCTTATGAAGGTAACATATGCACACTGTAAAAACATTTCAATCCTGCAGACATATATGAAGCAGAGAGCAAGGGTGCCCAGGGATTAGGAGCATCCCTCTGTCACCTCCAGACTAGGGAAGGCCACTGTCTCCCTTCCATTCTGCGGACAGAACATTATACATGCTGTATTTTTATAGATGATTTAATGTAAAGTGGCATGAGTCTTGTTCTTGAACTCAACTTTTTTCTGTGCATAATTAAGTGTATTTAAAATGATTTAAAATAAATTATGAGTCATACCTCAGCCTTTCTTTACCAGTGAAATGAAATGTGATGTGTCAAACTTGAGTTAAATCCATAATCTCCTCGGATGCGCTTTTGACTTGCTTGTAAGGCAGGCATGCAGGCAACTCGGCAGCAGCCTCCTGCGCCATATTGACATTCAACAGAGAGACGGTCAGAGTAAGGAGCTGATGTCAATATGTTCATCCCAAACTGCAATAAAGCTGTCCTGACACAGCTGCCATTTCCCTGTCCCTTGGGCTAGAAATGGGCCTTTCAGACCCTCCATTCCCTGCTATGAATAGGCCAGGCTTCTATGAAGGACTGTTTTAAAGTAAAAATATAATCCTTGATTTTAGGTTTTGAAGACAAAAGTCCCACACCAGTTAAGGGTTTGGTTTTTTTTTTTTTTGACAAAAATAAGGAATAAAAGATAGCAGCTGAGTTTTCTTCCACATGAAAATTACCAAATAATTGCAGAGTGTCACCATAAGCATCATAAAGTGAGCTTGGCTCTCAGTTCCCTTTTCCAATGCTTTGCCAGAGATGGTTTTCTCAAGGATGATTGGCAGAAGTTATTTATTTATTTGTTTGTTTTATATTAGTACACCGTAGCTGTCATCAGACACACTGTAAGAGAGCATGGGATCCCATTACAGATGGTTGTGAGCCACCATGTGGTTGCTAGGACTTGAACTCAGGACCTCTGGAAGAGCAGTCAGTGCTCTTAACTGCTGAGCCATCTCTCCAGCCCCCAGCAGCAGTTTTAAATGTCAGATTTTGGGAAAATGCACTCCCTCTACCTCCCATTCGTGCTCATCTACTTATTGCCAAGGATGGTCCATACAAGTCCCAGAGAAGTATCATGTCACTGTGACACCACACCTGGCCTACCTCATTTCCCAACAGGGACACAACCTCAGAATGGCCATAACCCACCTGCACACACGTCCCTTCTGAGGATAGCAAGAGTCACTCAGCCCACACATTTGGCAACGAAACAAGCAATACAGCAAGGAAAGTGGGGCTTCCTTGGGACTCTGCCCTGGACATCACTTCTTCATGGGAAATATCCCTAAGACAAATGCTTACCAACAAAACCTTGACTTTGGTTTTTTTTTGTTTTTAATTTATTATATATAGTATACTGTAGCTGTCTTCAGACACAAGAGGGCATTCAATTTCATTGCATGATTGTTGTGAGTCACCATGTGGTTGCTGGGATTTGAACTCATGACCTTCGGAAGAGCAGTCGTTGCTCTTAACCCACTGAGCCATCTCTCCTTCTCCAACAAAACCTTGAATATCTACTTCTAACAGTAGACATCAAAGCAGGTAATATATGAATCCTTTGGAAACAAGGAAAAGTGAAAGGAATCCAAAAGAGGGGTCACAATCACCTTGACTGTTATGGGGCCTAAGTGTTTTAGCTCTGCCTTACCTACCATGTGTCAATCAAAAAAGGGAAAAAAAAGTCAAATTAAGAGAATTAAAAATTAAGAATTATTTCACGCCGGGCGGTGGTGGCACACGCCTTTAATCCCAGCACTTGGGAGCAGAGGCAGGAGGATTTCTGAGTTCGAGGCCAGCCTGGTCTACACAGTGAGTTCCCGGACAGCCAGGGCTACACAGAGAAACCCTGTCTCAAAAAACCAAAAAAAAAAAAAAAGAATTATTTCACAAGGCAGTTCCTGTGAAATTGAAATTGTTGAACATAACTCAGTTTAAGCTTTCTATTGGCTTCCCATTCATGGCCTAAATGCTCTCACAGAGCAGCCTTCCAAGGCCATTAGCACACAACCCTCACAAAAGGAGAAGTGGTATTTCTTCTGGTCCACCAGTTGGCATCTGCACTCAGTCATATCACTCAGCATTTGGCAAGCTTTTTTACCCTGAGCTCTGGTCACTTCCCTTCAGAAGACCATCTGGAGAACAACCTGAAGGTATCATGATTAAAACAAGCGAAGCTGTCTGAGGCTGGGTGGGACGCACAAGTGCGGGTGAGGAGAGTGTGCCTCAGCGCTGTCACAGTGTGCTGCATCTTATTTGGGAAATGAGACAAAAATCTCTCCATGATCAGCCACTCCATGTGACATCCCAGCCCACGCTCTGCTACTGACATTTTATCTCCCACTGAACAGCCCGGCTGGTGTAACATTTTCAGGATTCTTAATTTATGTCTTGCAAGATCTAAAATCAGAAGGCAGGGATTTTAAGAAAATAAGCAGTGTCGACAGGCACCTTTATACTTCAAGAAGCTGCTACACCTGATGCTGCTGGACACTGGGGAGCACTCTCTCCGTCCTCTTCCAAAATATGTCCGGAAGATCGGAGGGAGATGGGAGCTGTCCTAAACCGCTCACTTTTTTATTTCATATAAACCTCCTCCTCCTCCCCCTTCCTCCCTTCTTCTTCTTCTTCTTCTTCTTCTTCTTCTTCTTCTTCTTCTTCTTCTTCTTCTTCTTCTTCTTCTTCTTCTTCTTCCTCCTCCTCCTCCTCCCCCTCCTCCTCTTTTCTTCTTCTTCTTCTTCTTCTTCCTCCTCCTCCTCCTCCCCCTCCTCCTCCTTCCTCCTCCTCCTCCTCCTCCTCCTCTTTTCTTCTTCTTCTTCTTCTTCTTCCTCCTCCTCCTCCTCCCCCTCCTCCTCTTTTCTTCTTCTTCTTCTTCTTCTTCCTCCTCCTCCTCCCCCTCCTTCTCCTTCCTCCTCCTCCTCCTCCTCCTCCTCCTTCTTCTTCTTCTTCTTCTTCTTCTTCTTCTTCTTCTTCTTCTTCTCCTTCTTCCTTCTCCTCCTCCTCCCCCTCTCTTCCTCCCCCTCCCCTCCTCCTCCTCCCCCCCTCCTTTCTTCTTCTTCTTGGAAAAAAATTCCAACATTTGATTAGTTAAAATTAACTAGAGCAGTGGTTCTCAACCTGTGAACCTGTGGGTTGCCTGGGGGACGCATATCAGATACCCTGCATATCAGATATTTACAATTCAATTCATAACAGTAGTAAAATTACAGTTATGAAGTAGCAATGAAAATAATTTTGTGGCTTGGGGTCACCACAGCATAAGGAACTGTACTAAAGCGTTGTAGCATTAGGGAGGTTGAGAACCACTGAATTAGAATAATCAAGATTTAAACATGCTAGTTAAGTAACCATGTTGTCTTGGTTAGGGTTTTACTGCTGTAAACAGATACCATAACCAAGGCAACATTTTTCTTTTTTAAAGATTTATTTATTTTATACTTCTGAGTACACCACCATTGCTCTCTTCAGACACACCAGAAGAGGGCACCAGACCCCATTACAGATGGTTGTGAGCCACCCTGTGGTTGCTGGGAATTGAACTCAGGACCTCTAGAAGAGCAGTCAGTGCTCTTAATCGCTGAGCCATCTCTCCAGCCCACCAAGGCAACTCTTATAAGGACAATATTTAATTGGGGCTGGCTTATAGGTTCAGAGGTTCAGTTCATTATCATCAAGGTGGGAACATGGTAACATCCAGGCAGGCATGGTGCAGGAGGAGCTGAGAGTTCTACTTCTTCATCTGAAGGCTGCTAGCAGAATACTGACTTCTAGGCAGCTAGGATGAGGGTATTAAAGCCCACACCCACAGTGACACACCTACCTCAGCAAGGCCACACCTCCTAATGGTGCCATTCCCCGGCTCAAAGCATATATACAAATCATTACACATGTTAATTAAGCTTCTTATCTAAGGACAAAGCAGCTAGGTCAGAAGTTTGCATAAGCTTTATGATTTCCTGAATGGTTGAGTCTCTGAAAAGAAAACGGAACTCAAACGGAAATTGTAACTTTTATTTCTTTTCTTTTACATTATACCACATCTTTGGAAAGGCATCATCCTGGCTAGACTTATGTCAGCTTGACACACAAACTAGTGTTATCCGAAAGAAGGAAAACTTGTCTGAGAAAATACCTCCATAAAATCTGGCCGTAAGTTATTTTCTTAACTAGTGATTGATATGAGAAGGCCCAGCCCATTAATGGGTGGTGCCACCCCTGGGCTGTTGGTCCTGGGTTCTATAAGAAAGCAGGCTGAGTAGACCAAGGAAAGTAAGCCAGTAAACCCTGCCCCTCCATGGCCTCTGCATCAGCTCCTGCCTCCAGGTTCCTGCCCTGCTTGAGTTCCAGTCCTGACTTCCTTTGGTGATGAACAGCAATGTGGAAGTGTAAGCTGAATAAACCCTTTCCTCCCCAACTTGCTTTTTGGTGTTGGTCGCAGCAACAGAATAACTAAGAGTGGACAGTAACTTTGGATTACTTATCATTCGAAGCTGCTGGAATCTTTGCTGTCCAGGGTATTAGAGGTGCTGGATACAAAGGCAGGATGCCAGTTCCCATCCTTACTCTAGAGTGCTCGGCTTTGAGTCTTTTTTCTTAGAATGGATTTATATCTATTTATCTGTACTCTTGAGCCTGGTGACTAACTCTGCCACTAATTGATGGCCTCAGCAAGTTGCTTCATTTTTCTGGGCCTCATTATCCTGTAAAATAGAGATGGTCATAGTACTTATTCTGGGGTTGTGGGGATTCAATACTTAGAGAAAATACTATGTCAAGCTTAGCATCAGCTATCTATTACCAATTTCCTTTTCTTCTGTGCCTCCTTTCCTCTCTTCCTTTCTTTTCCTCTCTTCTATGTAAATTGCATAGCCGGGCAGTGGTGGCGCACGCCTTTAATCCCAGAGGCAGAGGCAGAGGCAGGTGGATTTCTGAGTTCGAGGCCACCTGGTCTACAGAATGAGTTCCAGGACAGCCAGGGCTATACAGAGAAACCCTGTCTTGAAAAAAATACAGTATGCATAAATCTATAATGTGTGTGCAAAAACCTCTAGTTAAGTGATAGGACTAAAAACTTGTTCCTGGAGATCAAGAAACCAGCAAACTCCTTTTATGTAGTATTTGACTCCGAGTGAACACTTGCACCACACTGCATGGTGCACAGTACTACTATAACCAGGAAGCTGTAACTGCACACCATTCAAGCAGAAGGTAGAGATTTCACAAGTGTTCCCAGTCACCTCCCCTGCAGGCATTTATCTCAAAGAACAGAGACTAGGAAGAGATGAGCTACCAATCCCCATAAATGAATGCAGAAGACAGTAAACCCTCACTTCAAAAGCAGCAAGATGCACACACAGCTCCTTTAAGTTTAGAGGAAGTGTATGCCTTCTGCAAAAAGCCTACAGGTTTTTCCCCTCCCCTTCTTTCCTCTCTTCTTCCCTCTCTCTTTTCCTTCCTCTTCTCTTCTCCTCTCTTCTCTCTCTCTCCTTTCCTCTCTTCCCTCTCTTTTCCTCTCTTCCCTTCCTCTTTTCTTCCCTTCCTCTCTCCCTTCCCTCTTTTCTTCCCTCTTTCTGCCCTCTCTCCTTTTTCTTTTCCCCCTCTACCCCTTCTCTCCTTTTTTCCTCTCACCCTCTCCCTCCCTCCCCTCTCTTCTCTTTTCTCCCTTTTCCTCTTCTCTGTCCTATCTCCCTCTCCCCCCTCTCTCCTTTCCTGCCACTCCCCCACCCCGCATTGAGACAGGATTTCGCTCATAGGCAATGCACTCACGGCTCCAAAAAACTGTCTCAAAAAAAAAAAAGAAAAAAGGTGAAATTCCTAATAACCCTTGGTACTTAAGACCCCTCAACAGATATTAATAACCTTCCAATGGGGCGGGACCTGCGCCTGACGAGACCCCACCCACGTTCCGGGCCCCGCCCCCGTTCCAGGCTCCGCCCAGAACTCGCTCAGGTCCGCTGTGGCGCTCTCAACCCTCCCTCTTTGTCCACAGGACGCTTGCGCATCTGTCAAGGCGTTTTGGCACTGCCCACATCCAAATGAGTGGCACAAAGAAGACTAAGTTTTCGAGACGCCTCAACACAGCGTCTTTCTATCTCTTTTAGAGCTTGTTTTCGTTTACTTTGTCTTGAGAGAACGCGGTTTATTTCCCTGGCGTTGCTTAAGAGGGTATGTTTTAAGTCAGGCGCTCTCTAGACAGTCCGCATCTTGGATTAGGGTCCTTGCTCTGAGCTTTGGGCGGGCCAAAGAGGAAGCCGGGTCCTTTGCTAGGGCGGTCGCACAGGCAGCGGCAGTGCGAAACCTGCCTCATCCAACATGTACTACAAGTTTAGCAGTTTCACGCAGACGTTGGCTAGAGCTTGGGCTTCGGAAGCTTATACTCCGCAGGTACGCTTGTGCCGCGTCGTCTTGGGCCGGAGAACGGCGGCCCGAGGCAGGCAATCGCGAGGTCCGAGCCGTGAGGGGCTTCTGCCGACCGATCGGTTCGGCTTGCTCGTATCTCCTGGTATCCTACGACGCAGGTTTGGAGCAGTCGCCGAGGTTTCTGTGTGTGTGTAGTGCACCCTAGGCAGGGTTTTCATGGCACAGAACTTAGGTCTGATACCTTGCGGGGGTCAAGGTGACCCCTAGGGTGGTTGCTTGTTTAAGATGGATTTCCCGTAGAATCTGTGGATCGCAGAAGGTGACTTAACTGAGTTTGGGTTTCCGCTCTCCCTCGTTGAGGTGGCCTTTATGACTTCCCCATGTTACAACCCCTGTCACAGCCCAGAAAGCAGCTTCACTCAGCTACCAAATGGACGACTGGGGAGGGCGGGATTGAGAAGCTCGCTTATAAGGCATGGGGTTTTTTTTCTCCCCCCTATACTGGGGAAAGCATGGGAAGTGACACCCAACGAGGTTTATGCTTTTGCTAATTTTAAAGTGGCAGACGGTGACCGTGAGCACTGGGCAATCTGACATTATCCAGGTTCCAGTTAGATCCTACCAATGGCGTTTCCATCCCCAGCCTCAGTGTTGTGAAAATGTGTTATTTAAGAGTTCCATTCATACTGGGTTAGTACTGAATTTAGCATCCTTAATCTAGTGACCTTGACTGTTACTTTTCGTTGTGAGCCCGTTCTGATTCAGGGCAGCATTAATTTGGGTTAAATACGATGTGTCAAGTAAGCAGCTTTTTTGGCAGATGGTTGATGCTGGATAAATGCTATATATTCTCCAGAGGCTGAAGCTGAATCATTGCTCAGAGTAGTGTGAGAAGCCTTGGTGGAACACGAAACTGAAAAACCTTGACTAGAATAGTAAGTGACCTGTAATGGGCTGTAAACAGACTGTTATTACTGCCTCTTTTCTACCCCTACGGGACACTGTATTTTAAGGGAGAGTGTTCAAGTATGATTTCATTCCAAGATTAGATGTGCTTTCAGGATAGAGGAGGCCAAGAAGGATTTTATGGGAGGCTGAGGAGGAAAAGTCTTACTAAGACTTATTTAGTCGGGCAGTGGTGGCGCACACCTTCAATCCCAGCACTTGGGAGGCAGAGGCAGGAGGATTTCCGAGTTCGAGGCCAGGGTGGTCTACAGAGTGAGTTCCAGGACAGCCAGGCCTACACAGAGAAACCCTGTCTCAAAAAAAAAAAAAGACTTATTTAGTCGTATTTAGGTGTTCAGGTTTTAGTGATATGTTGTGTCTGGCAGATGCTGGGTTTTTATGAATATGACTAGTAGTAAGCTACTTGCTGATGGAGAGATCGTAAAGAAAAAAAAAGAGACCATCGTTCTATTATGGAAATGTGAAAGGAAACGAGGAAAATTCACTCAAAGAACAGTCCAGGGTTAGAAGGGGAGTCAGTGTGGTGTCAGTAAAACCCAGTGTAATGAGTTGTAAGGAAAGAATTGCCAGTATGTTGACTGGTTTCTTGACAGAAGATTTAGGGAAATGTCTGTTTCCATTCTATCTTATATAGTGTATTTTCAGTGCATAGAGATGGTGGTATGTTAAGGTAAGGTTTGGCATGCATATGCCACGTAATGCACTCTTTTATTAGTGTGCAGATCATTAATTTTACCACCTGTAGGAAGGTCTCTCAAACTCTCTTTAAAATCCCTGTCTGCCTTCCTATTTTGACAGTTATCAGTTATAAATAGTTTTGCATGTTTTTGAACCCCTGTAAACTCCACAGAAAATTCACTTTTGAGGTTCCTTCATGTTACAGTGTTGAGTGTTTCATCATGTATCCGTCACAGTTTCTTTTGTGATGGTTGTAGATGTGCTTTTTACATTTTTTTATTTAATGTTTTGTGTATATGAATGTTCTGTCTGCAGGAATGTCTGTGCACCAAGTACATGCCTAGGGCCTGCCTGCAGAAGCCAGAAGGGGTTCCAGATCTCCTGGAACTGGAATTACAGGCAGTTGTGAGCCACTATGTGGGTGCAGGGGATTAAACTTGGGTCCTCTCCAAAGAGCAGCCAGTGCTCCTAACTGCTGCACGTTTCTCCAGTCCTATCAATATATTTTTAGTAGAGTCGAAACAAAGTCTAAGCTTTTTTTTTTATTTAGAAGGAGAAAGTAAAAATTTGACGAAGTGACATTGAAAATTGAAAGAAGCAGGTTTGATTGGGCATTTTATAAATTGTAGACTCAGAGTAGCTTCCACAGTCCCTGTAGGCCCCTGCCCAAGATAGCACTAGGGGAACCAGGAAGACTTTTCTCTCTACAGAAGGGATTTAAACTCATTTCCATCCAGAAAGCTGGGACTGAATCTATTCAATGACCTGGTAATCTTTTGCTATCTGTAGATCCAGGCTTCACCCCAAACCCCACAGTATATTATGTCTATCCCAGACTTCTGAGCATTGTTTCTCAGTCAGTAGAACCCATTCTTATGAAGAGTTGTACTTTGCAGAAGAGCCGGACTTGCTTATTCCAGACCCTTCCTCCCTAGACCTTCAATCTGAGCACTGTTTCTCAGTCAGTGGAACCCATTATGGAAGAGGTCATAGTACAGGTGCTTTGCTAAAGACATGCACTTTGCAAAGGAGTGTCTTAGTTTGGGTGTCCTCATTTGATCGTGTCTTAGCTAAAGTGTTTATTGCTAAAGACCATGACCAAAAGTAACTTGGGGAGGAATGGGTTTAGTTTGTCTTAACAACTTCCCTGATCATCGAGTGAAGTAGGAACTGAAGTAAGGCCATAGCGGAACACTACTTATTACTTACTGTTGACAATGGATTTATGCCTTAAGCCTTGTTGTGATAATTGCCAAGAGAAAACTTTTGCTCATAGTTGTACTGTGTTTATTAAATGTGTCAAAAATAAACTGCTCAGACTCTAGAAGTTGAACCAGATTTCCTTCTTGCCTCATGAGAATCACTTCCTGCTGGCTCTAGCATTTGCAGGGACCCTCCCACCCCCCCACCCCCCCCACCTCACACACACAAGCTCACTTCCTCTACTTCATGCTCCGATCTCAACATTAGTAGTATGTTGTCTTCCTTTCTTAGGCACAGTGCACTATAAAATGAAAATGTTTATAAAGTGAATAAGCAACATGTATTAAATCACCAAATATGGAAATGCTACTTCTGCAACAATAGCAGAGAGATTTGTAAATCAACTTTATGACAACTGATTATTTGAAGAATACATGATAGAGGCTGATAAAAAGCATTCATCTTTTTTGTGACATGTGCTACAAATAAATGAGGAACATGGAAAGGTACTTGACATTATTAGTCAATAAGGAAAAGCAAATTAAATACCACTTCATGTCTGCCAGAGGGCCTATGACCAAAAGACAGACAATAGCTTGTGGAAATGAAGATGTAGGGAAACCAGAAGCCTACTGCATTGTTGGAGAGAATTTAAAATGTTGTAGCCACTTTGGAATGTATTTTGGTAGTGTCTTGGCTAGGGTGTTTATTGCTGTGATAAAGACCATGACGAAAAGCAACTTGGGGAAGAAAGGGTTTATTTTGTCTTTCTTACTCTCGATCACTAAATGAAGTCAGAGTAGGAACCGAAGCAGAGGCCATAGAGGGACACTGCTTTACTAGCTTGTTCCTCTTGGCTTGCTCAGCCTGCTTATAGCACCGAGGAACACCAGCCCAGGAGTGGTACCACCCACAGGCCAATCTACTGGGGGCATTTTCTTAATTGAGAGTCCCACTTCCCTGATGATTCTAGCTTTTGTCCAGTTGGCAATTTCTTAAAAAGGGAAATACAGTTTTACTCTATGATCCAGCAATTCTAGTTAAGACACTAGAATGATGGTCACTGTGGGGAACTGAGGGATGAGAGGAATGGAGGAGAGACTGAGTAAGTTTGACTGTGGAGGTGAATCATGAGGGGCCTGTGATAAGATAACTAAATTTTGTAGGAAGTGAATAGGATGTTGGATGCAGACAGTTGGGGTAGAAGTGCCATCTGATTGATGAACCGCATGCTGGACATGCTGGAGTATTCAAGGTGACGTGGGACTGGGAGGGCGGCAGTATTCCCCATACAGATGGGGTCCTGAGAAACTGAGTGAATTCAAGGCATTTGGAGTGTGAGATGGCAGAGAGACATGTTGAAGGTGTCCAGCTTCACTTAGAAATGATTTGGGTCACTGAAGACTAAATATGGTTTCCAGTCATAAATCAGAGGTGAATAGATTGATAGATTAACATTTAAAAACTGTATTTTTTTTTGTTTTTCACTTTGTGTTATTTATGAGAGTTTTACAGGCACCTGCATGTCCAGTGTCCACAGAAGTCAGGAGGAGGCGTTGACTCCCCTGGAACTGTAGTTAAGGATGGTTGTGAACTACCACATGAGTCCTCAGTAAGAACAAATACTCTTAGCAGAGCCTTCACTCTAACCCCCATTAAACACATTTTTAAAGGAGCTTCTGGTCCGGGCCTGTGCCCTGAGCAGACCTTGGGCACAAACTCCCGCAGCCAGTCCCACAACACCCAGAGGAAGCTCCACTCCCAGGTGTTTACACGCCCAGGATCACAGGATCACAGGAGCTTGGTCACACCAGGATCTCAGGGTCCCAGAGGCAGCTTGACGCCCAGGAGCTCGGATACACCCAGGATCTTAGGATCACAGGATCACAGGGACAGCTTGTCTCTCAGGAGTCTGACACAACCAGGATCACAGGGACAGCTTGTCTCTCAGGAGTACTGACACAACCAGGATCACAGGAAGGACAGACTCCCGTCAGATATATGGAGAGCAGGTAGCACCTGAGATAACCAGATGGTGGGAGACAAGCATAAGAACATAAGCAACAGAAACCAAGGTGACCTGGCATCATCAGAACCCAATTCTTCCACCATAGCAAGTCCTGGATACACCATCACACCAGAAAAGCAAGATTCAGTTCTAAAAATCAGTTCTCATGATGATGATAGAGGACTTTAAGAAGGACCTAAATAACTCCCTTAAAGAAATACAGGAGAACAGGTAAACAGGTAGAAGCCCTTAAAGAGGAAACACAAAAACCCCTTAAAGAATTACAGGAAAACACAATCAAACAGGCAAAGAAAATAAACAAAACCATCCAGGATCTAAAAATGGAACTAGAAACAATGAAGAAATTGCAAAGTGAGGCAACCCTGGAGCTAGAAAACCTAGGAAAGAGATCAGGAGTCATAGATGCAAGCATCACCAACAGAGTACAAGAGATAGAAGAGAGAATCTAAGGTGCAGAAGATACCACAGAAAACATATTGACACAACAGTCAAAGAAAATGCAAAAAGCAAAAGGCTCCTAACCCAAAACATCCAGGAAACCCAGGACACAATGAGAAAACCAAACCTAAGGATTATAGGTATAGAAGAGAGTGAAGATTCCCAACTTAAAGGGCCAGTAAATATCTTCAACAAAATTATAGAAGAAAACTTCCCTGACATAAAGAAATGTCCATGAACATACAAGAAGCCTACAGAACTTAAAACAGATTGGACTAGAAAAGAAATTCCTCATGTGACATAATAATCAAAATACCAAATGCACTAAACAAAGAAAGAATATTAAAAGCAGTAAGGGAAAAAGGTCAAGTAACATATAAAGGTGGGCCTATCAGAATTACACCAGACTTCTCACCTGGGCAGATGTCAAAATACAGACCCTAAGAGAACACATGCCAGCCCAGGCTACTATACCCAGCAAAACTCTCAGTTACGATAGATGGGGAAAACAAGATATTCCTTGACAAAACCAAATTTACAAAATAGCTTTCCACAAATCCAGCCCTACAAAGGATAATAGATGGAAAACACCAACACAAGGAGGGAAACAACACCTTAGAAAAAGCAAGAAAGTAATCTTTTCAACAAACCCACACAAACATAATTCCACTTCTAACAACAAAAATAACAGGAAGTAACAATCACTTTTCTTTAATATCTCTTAATATGAAACTATTACCAAAATATGCTAATCGATTGAAATTCAAAAATGAGGAATTAGGAATTTGTTGGCTGTCACCCAGTGATCTCTCTAATTTGGTAATTGGAGAAATAGGTCCAATATTGTACACTCCATATACACTTTCTACTTGTTTGTACATGACAATGTCTTGATGTGTACCACATAATGGTCTTGAAATCATGCTTCTCCTATCTCAGCCTCTCTATTAGTAGGATTGTTTATTTGATGTTTCTACACTATACTATGGTTTCAGATCAGCTTACATATTTCAAAATTATTTATACAGTCAAAAGAAATGTAGACAATTAATTTGGGAGGTGACTAATTTGAGAACAACAAAAAGTGAGACTGAATGTTTTGCTTGGTATTTATAATATCATTCTGAGATGAATGCTTTTCAAAATCATCACAGCCAGTGAACCAGAATCTTACCCTCACCTAATGTCTGTGCCACCCTCCTAGCAGAACAGTTCATTGAAACAGTTGATGAATGACTTCATGGATAGATCATCTTAATACATGCACCATATCTTAAATGAATGTAACCTGTTCCCTGTGGGCTGAGAATGATGATAATCACTCAGGTCACATAGCTTTGACCATAGCAGGAAAACTGTATCCAAATAATTGTGCCCTCAGTTCATTCCAGAATTGTAAGCACAACTGTCAGCTAAGCAGAGCTGTCAACTCTTAGCTTAGCTACTATGGAGGCAAAACCCTTTGGTGATGTGAGGAACATTGAAATACAGCCTTATCACAATGAACACCAGGCTAAAAATTGTTCTTATTTTGAGTTTGTACCACAGTAAGAGCCAAGATTTTAAGCTCTACTAAAAAACAAAACAAACAAATAAACACAAAGACTTTATCTTTTTATGTTCATTTAATAATATGTCTATCATTTTTATGATTGGTATAAAATATATATGGTGTTGGATATAATAAAAAATAAAAATTATAAAAAAAATGTGATAAATAAATAAATGCTAGAGCCCAAATAGGTGGAGTGGGTGGTTGCTGGTTGTTCAGTGAAAAAACAATTTTTTTTAAAGAATGAAATGATGTTTCTATCTTCACCCTCCTTAGACCTAAAGAATGCTAAGTCTGTCAGCTTTAGGAGGAAAATCAGGAGTACTTTTGTCTGTAAACATTTGAGCGGGAGGTTAGAGAGATGCTATTCCATTAATTAATTAATTCAGGGGTCCTAAGTTTGGTTTCCAATACCAGAGTCCATTGGCAGTCAACTACCTGTAACTCCAGCCTCAAGGAATCTGATCCTCTCTTCTGGGCTCCTCAGACACACCTGTATTCCCTTGTACACAGATGTGCCACTCCTCCCCCTCCCCTGTAAACATACAATACATAGAATGTAAAAATAAGTATTTTTTTTATTTGAGCTGGACATGTGGTACACCAGCACTGTCAGGGCTGCTACTACTCACACTGCACTTAATAACTGTATTATTTCTTTAAAATTTGAGCTCAGTGTCTGATGCAGCTGAGTAATCACAGCATGGAAGGTAGAAGCAAGAGGATCGGGAGTTCAAGCTCATCCTTGCGTACAGAGGAAGTTCTAGGCCAGCCTGAGCTTCCCAAGACCCATCCTAAACAAAACAAAACACAGTTTAGAGGCTGGAAGTGGCACAGTAGAGACATTGCTTAGCATTCTTGTGGCCCTGCCTTCCGTTCCCTCCTGAGACACAGTCCTTCCCTACTTTTTAGCAATTAAACAAGAAGAGTTGTGAACTGTTTAGAGGTAGGGATTAAGTACAGAATCAGCATTAAGAAGTATAGCCTGGGGTTGGAGAGATGGCTCAGTGGTTAAGAACACCAACTGCTCTTCCAGAGATCCTGAGTTCAATTCCCAGCAACCACATGGTGACTCACAACCATCCGTAATGAGATCTGACCCCTTCTTCTGGGGTGTTTTAATTCAGAGACAGTATACCCACATATATGAAATAAATAAGACCTGAGCGGGGCCAGAAAAAATTTGGAAAAGTATAGCCCGATATCACTTAATTTATTGACTTTCAGGACTTTACCCTTGAACAGGAGGGAGACTCTGTTGGCAAGTGCCAGTTAATAGACTTCAGAGTCTGTGTGTGGTGGAACCGCAGCCTCACTAGTGTAATTACCTGTCTGGCAAGTGTGTGTGGAATGTGCTGTCTATCGGCTGCTTTTGTTAGTCTTGGGAACACGATTAGGGACCAAAACATGACGAGCATCCTGCATCTGTGGGCCTTCTTTTGCATAAGGGAGACAGTAAGTAAAGGGATGTAGTATGTTTGATGGTGATTAAGTGCTGTGGAGAAAAACAAGGCGTGAGAGTGGATAGCTTGTTTGCAGGATCAGGAGGAGGACATGCAGTTTTGCAAAGGGTGAATTGAGCTGGTGTGATGCTATAATTTTATCTCTCAAGAGGCAGAGGTAACAGGATCAGGAGTTCAAGGCCAGCCTGGACTGCAAGTGAGTTAAAGGCGGCCAGCTCCGGATACATGAACCTGTTGTAAACAAACAGAAACCAAAAAAAGAAAGAAAGAAAAAGGTATTTTTGAAAAGTTTCCCTAAGGTGATGTAAGGTGCTGGGAAAGCACGAGTTGTGCAGAAGTCTGAAGAGCCTGCTGTCTGGGAGGTGTGGGGTTTGAGGAGAAGGAAGGAGCTGAAATAGGCCAGTGCAGAGAAGGGTGCCCGGGTGGGCTGCACCACAGCTCCAAAGCCGCTAGAAGAGCGTCAGTTTGCTTTTTGTTTGCTTGTATAAATCTTTTGAGACCAGGTTTCTCTGTAGCCCTGGCTGTCCTGGAACTCACTCTGTAGACCAGGCTGGCCCTGACGTCAGAGATCTGCCTGCCTCTTGCATGCGCCACCGCCACTAGGTCTAGAGCTTGGGATTTTGTTCTGTAAGATAGGCATCTGGGGACCGTGAGTCTCTGGGGTGGCAGTACCTGGAAACATTGGGGCTGTTGACTTGACAGTTGGTGGGTGATTTATCGTGTTACGGGGAGGTGAAGTATCATGTCCCTTCACCAGGGCCAACAAGCTGCACTGTGAGTGGATAGTGTAGTGAAAACAGGTGAGCCTCATTGGGGAGAATACAAAATTCAAAATGGATGGGATAAGATACTGAAATAAGGGGTTTGGAGAGATGGCTCTGGTTAAGATCACTGACTGCTCTTCCAGAGGTCCTGAGTTCAATTCCCAGCAACCACATGGTGGCTCACAACCGTCTGTAATGGGATCCAGTGCCCTCTTCTGGTGTGTCAGCGATAGCCTACTCATATACATAAAATAAATAAACAAATCTTTTAAAAAAGAGATACTGAAATAAGATGTAATTTTAAAAGTTTGTTCTGAAATTTTATAAAGAGTATATGGAATTATTTAAAAACTGTTGAGGTAGCTGATGTCCTTGTGCGTTTCTGGTGTTGAGTAGGTGATGGTCATACCTGCCAGATGAGTGAGTGCATTGCCTTGGACAGGCCATTTCCAAGCCACACCAGCCTTACTTCAGAACCTTATTTGTTTGGTCTTGGTTTTGGGTTCCGTTAATCCTCATGCCTGGTTGGTCGGGCAACCTTAGTGTTTTTTATTTTTTGTAATTCATTTTTGTCCAACCTCCCTCCTCTTTGTGTTGATCTTTTAAATATCTAATCTCTAGATCTTGTCAGTTATAATTTGAGAAATAAAGACTCAAAGAGTCTAGACTTCTAACTTCTTTTAAATCTAACATTTTATTTTTCCTAGTTAGAATCTAAAGGGCTAATTTTACTGGCTTGTAAGTCTCAGCCTTCAACTTTAGTGTGCAGTGTTGCCGTGGAGAACTGTGGGCATAAGTTACTTTGCAGCTTTGTGCCTTCAGACAAAAAGCAGAACCGTTCCCTTGGTTTGTTTGTTTTTGTGGTGCTGGCTGTGTGCGTGCGTTAGGCTGGGACTCTGACAGGACCTGCCCCCTCAACCTGCTCCTGGTCCTTAGAAAACAGCAAGAAGGCAGCCCTTGGTCCCAGTGCTCAGGCAGGGCAGGTGGGCCTTACTGAGTTCAAGGCTGACCTGTTCTCAGGAGCCTTGTGGTCATTGAAGGCTACCCAGTTAGACCCTGTCTGAAACAACAAACAACCCTTCCAGTGGCTTATTGAGATGTAATCAGTCTGCCGTACAGTTCACCCATTTAAAGTATCTAGTTCAGTAGTGTGATGGTGTGTACTGTAGCCCAGTTGATTAGGAGGGTGAGGCCAGGGGTTGGAGGCCAGTCTGAGCTCATAGCAAGCCTCCCAAGTGCATCTTGTCCACAGCCCTATTTATTTTAAGGTTTATTTTTAGCAGGAGTGATGCCACATACTTAGTCCCACCTCTTGAGAAGCAGGAGAAGGTGATCTTTGTAAGTTTGTGGCCAGCTTGGTTTATACATCAAATTCCAGGCCACTCTCCAAACATAAATAAAAGAGGTTTATTCTTATTGTTTTTAAGCTGTGTGGGTATGTACATGCGTTTGGGTGCCTACACAATCACGAGTGTCGGGTCCCCAGAAGCTAGAGTTCTAGGTGGCTGTGAGCCACGCCACATGGATGCTGAGAACTGAACTTGTGTCTTCTGCAACAGCAGTGCATGCTCTGAATGGCCGAGCCTTCTCTCCTGCCCCACAGTTAATTTTAGGACACTTGCATAAATAACTTCAGAAAGAAAGCCGCCCTCATCCAGCACCCTCTTACACTCCTGCACTAAACAGCCAGTACTCTACCTCTGATCTGCACTGCTGCTAATGGAATCATGTAATGGGTAGTTTTTTTAGATTTTCCAGACAGTTTCTCTGTAGTCTTGGCTGTCTTGGAACTTGCTCTGTAGAGCAGGCTGGCCTCAACCTCAGAAATCTTCCTGTCTCTGCCTCCCGAGTGCTTGGGTTAAAGGTATGTGCCACCACCACCAGTGTGGTCGTTTGCACCAGGATTCTGTGTGTACGTGCATGCTCGGGTAAGCGAGAGGTCAGCCTAGTTCTCAGGAGCCATCTACTTTATGTATTTATTGACAGTTTCTCACTGGGCCCTGGTGCTCTTCAGTCAGGCTGAGTCCCAGGGATCTGCCTATTTAAACTCTGCCCCCAATGTTGAGATTACAAGCTGATGCCGCCATCCCAGCCTCTGACATGATGCTGGGGAGTGAGCTCAGGCCTCCTTTCAAGACAGGCACTTTACCAACTTACCTAGGTCTGCCCTAGTACATCAGATCAGACAGACGAGAGGAAGGGACAGCAGAGTCCTTGTAGATGGGGCCTTTCTTGTCCTTCCCATCTCACTGGTAGAGTTCTTGACAGTTCGCTTTGGAAAACTACTAAGGGTATTTTGTCAGAGTTGAGAAACACCCAAAGGCCCCATAATGCAAGTGACAGAGACCCTGTTCCAGCTCTTAGACAGTTAGTGCTGTCTCTGGAAATAGCTCAGCTGCCCAGACATACTCATGGCGTCTCTTGCCCTTGGCTGTCCTGCAGGGGTTAAAGCCAGTTTCCACAGAAGCACCGCCCATCATATTTGCCACACCAACCAAGCTGACCTCCACTGCGACAGCATATGATTATGCTGGGAAGAACAAAGTTCCAGAGCTGCAGAAGTTCTTCCAGGTGAGTGAAGACGGGAGCAGAGAACTGTGAAATGCACACGTGTGTGCTAGGGTGGGAGCTTCTGAAGCTGACTTTACTGTTGCTTTCTCCCCAGCCTCCTTTTCTTTTCTTAAATAGAACTCGTTACTTCAGTTAGGTCCACTGACTAATAATGGAACCTTTGTACAGGTAGATGCTGGTCACAGGGCTGTGGCTAATGACCTCATTGCACTAACAGATTTCAGACCGCTCATGCAGTGCGCTTCTTCATCACCACTGAGAACACAGGAGTGTGTGTAATGACGCTGAGTCAGCCAGCACCTAATCATGCGGTGACTTCGGAAAAGTCTGTGTGTGTCTGTCTATGTGTCTGTGTGCGCAGAGATCAGGAGAGGCTGTTGAATCGCCTGGAGCGGCAGTGACAGGTGGTTGTAGGGACTGACCTGGAGCTGCAGTGACAGGTGGTTGTAGGGACTGACCTGGAGCTGCAGTGACAGGTGGTTGTAGGGACTGACCTGGAGCTGCAGTGACAGGTGGCTGTAGGGACTGACCTGGAGCTGCAGTGACAGGTGGCTGTAGGGACTGACCTGGAGCTGCAGTGACAGGTGGCTGTAGGGACTGACCTGGAGCTGCAGTGACAGGTGGCTGTAGGGACTGACCTGGAGCTGCAGTGACAGGTGGCTGTAGGGACTGACCTGGAGCGGCAGTGACTCTTGGCAGTTTTCTTCTGTGTTTGGCTTGCTTGGTGCTACAGTTCACTACACTATTGGTGGAAGTTGGGAAGCCCTCTTAGGGAGGCGATCAACAGAGAGAAGTCAGAATTGACACTTGAATATGATGAGTCTGTTTAGAGATAGTCGGGAACCTAATGACCTGACTGTGAGTGCTGGGCAGTGGCAGGGCCCATTAGAGCTGTCCTTACAGGGCTGCCTCTCCAGGAGTATGTCCAGGTTCACTTCCATCCTGGCTGTAGAACGCTTTTGTGTTGTTCAGTGTAAGTCTTTTAAATCTAGTGAGTGAGATTTAAGAGGCCTTTAGAGTCTGCACAAAATGAGTTAAGGATCCTGCAGTCTTTACCTTTCAAACGTTTCCAGGGCTCTGCCGTTGCAGAGCGAGACTGTACTAACGGCCTTAGAAACATGGCCTTGGCTGTAGAGAATGACTGCAGACTTAAGTCTTGAGCTGCATTTATAGGAAGTATACCCATGTTCTGCCACACCGATGAGTCCCAGTCACCTGTTATATTGTGTTTGTGGAGTAGTTTTCATGATGGACAAAATTTTCTTCTTCAGTTTGTAGTAAAATCTGTTTTTTCTAGCCAACTCATTGTCCCTTCTTGCTTTGCTTCTAGAAGGCTGATGGCGTGCCCATCCACCTGAAGCGCGGCCTTCCCGACCAAATGCTGTACCGGACCACCATGGCTCTGACCTTGGGAGGGACCATCTACTGCCTCATCGCCCTCTACATGGCCTCGCAGCCCAGGAACAAATGAGTCTGCCTGTGGAGACTGGTTCACACGGGCTCACTGGCACAACCCTTTGAAGGCTCTTTTTCCTTTTTTTTTTTTGTTTGTTTTTCGAGACAGGGTTTCTCTGTGTAGCCCTGGCTGTCCTGGAACTCGCTCTGTAGACCAGGCTGGCCTCGAACTCAGCAATCCTCCTGCCTCTGCCTCCCAAGTGCTAGGATTAAAGGCGTGCGCCACCACCGCCCGGCAACCCTTTGAATTCTCACGTTTCATATTTTCCACTTGGATAGTCTACTTAACATTTTTTCAAACAAAGGAAAAGCTAAGGCCGCACTGTTTTGGTTTGTTTATGGCGTGCAAATGGCCTGTCAGATGTCAGTGCTTGTTTGACAGTTAGAACTGTTGTTTAAGGAGATGACTTGGAGCCATCGCTGAGCAGTGTTTCTGCTCCTGGTTTCCCTGGAGATTCCGGGTGAGAGTTGCTCAGCTGCTCACTGGTGGCCTCCGGGCCCCAGGCGTGTCTAAGCAGGAAGCACAGAAGCCTTTGGGTGTAGGTGTGATTGAGGAAGGAAGACAAAAGCCAGGGGACCGGTGGGTGAAATGAGGGCTTGAGTCAGCCACCTGGGGGACTGCTCGCCTTGTAGAAAAATGTTAAAAGAAATTATTCGAAACCTGCCTCTATTTGTCTGGCAGTTTGTCTCAAAGGGTTGTTTGCCTTCCCCAGACCTTAGGGAAATGTATTTGTTCCATCATGGGAAAGAGCGCCTCTCCTGTCAGTGTTGCACTTTAGACAGCTGTCCCAGGAATTCTCCTTTAATAATGCTGTGGCTTTAAGTTATGATTTACTTGACTGTGGAATAAATACATGAATAAAGATCTTTAGTTTGTTTTTTGTTTTGTTTTGAGCCAGTGTCTTACTCTATTTCATTGGCTCACCTGAAACTCACTGCGTAGACCAGGCTGGCCTCAAACTCATGGAGATCTGCCCACTCTGCCTTGGGAGTGTAGGATGAAAGGTGTGCACTCCATGCCCAGCATGAAAGTTCTTTTCAGTTGCACAGTATTTCAGAAGAATCACAGGGGACTGAGGGGCCTAAACCTGAACTTTAATTTCTTTTTAATTAGCCACCAAACCTTTTTTTTAAACATTTATTTATTTTATATGTTTGTTTTTTTTTTTACTCACACAAATGTCTGTGTAGCATATGTGTGCCCTGGTGCCCATGAACATCAGCAGAGGGTGTCAGATTCCCTGGGACTAGAGTTTCAGTGCATTGTGAACCTTCCTTCTGGGAATTGAACCCTCTGCAAGCACAAGTGCTCTTAGTCACTGAACCATCTCTCCAGCCCCAGCTCCATCTTTACCAGACAGTTTCCCAGCATCCAGTAATGGGATTGTTGAATTCCATGTAGTTTCTAAGACTCCCACTTGCTCCTTAGTGAAAAGGCCCTGTAAAATGCACAGTTCACTTAAGACACTACTTATCCATTTGCTAGACCTGACTTGCTCTTTGTCAGTGCTAAAAGCAGGCTTTAGTACGGAAGCCAGTGCCATAGCAGAGAGCAGTGCCCTCTGGAGAGGAAATGTGGTACTAGCTCACACCTGTCCTCTCATACTCCGGAGGCTGAGACAGGATCAGAAGTTTGAGACCTGAGCTACAACAGCCCGTCTCAAAAAAAAAACATGCAATAATGGGAGTTTTTTAATAAACTACTAGGGCTTAGTAAGAGCTTGTGTGTTCTTCTAGAGGACCTGGGTTCGATTCCCAGCATCCACATACCTATCACCATCTATAGCTCTGGCTCCTGGGAATCTGACACCCTCTTCTGGCCCCCTGCAGGCACCAGGCATGCACATGGTGATAAACATATACCCTTACACAGAAATCAGTTTTGTTTTTAATTTAGATTTATTTATGTGTGTGTGTGTACTTGGCCTGCATGTAGATGTGTCCTGGTGCTCAAGGAGAGCAGCAGAAGGAAACACCCGGGATCTGGAGTTATGTGTGGCTAGGTGTGAGCTACCGCGTAGGTATTGGGAAGGAATTACACTTATAGGCTCAAATATTTGACTGATTAGTCACCAGGGAGTGGCACTGTTTGAAAGGATTAGAAAGATTAAGAGGTGTGACCTTGTTGGAAGAAGTATGTCACTGAGGTAGGCTTTGAAGTTTCAAAAGCCCAAACCATGGCCACAGTCACCCTATCTCAGCCTGCACCCTGGATGTAGCTCAGTAGCTTACCAACCACAGAACAAAAACAAAACACAGATTCCAATTCAAGTGTGAGTTGTGGCTACTGAAAAAGATGGGGGGGGGGCGGTTGTGTGGGGAGAGATATTGGGAACACAGCCAAAGAAAATGTCTCTGGTTGGGATGTAGTTCATTTGGTTTTTCAGGATTGTTTCTTAGTTGGGGTTTCTATTGTGATAAAACAGCATGACCAAAGCACCTTGGGAAGGAAAAGATTTATTTCACAGCTTGAAGGCCATCATCCAGGGGAGTCAGTACAGGAATTCAAAGCAGGAACTGGGAGGCAGGAACAGAGGGTGTGGAGAAGTGCTGTCTGTGTTTCACTTATGTCTTGTTCAGCTTGCCTTGGCTCTAGTCCTCAGGGCAGCCAACCCCGGGGGTGCCAATGCCTACCGTGAGCCTGGATCCTTCCGCACCAATCATAAATCAAGAAGATGCTCACAGGCAAATGAGTGGAGGCATTGTCTCACTTGAGAGCCTTTCCCAGGAGGCCAGTGAAATGGCTCAGAGGTCCTGAGTTCAATTCCCAGCAACCACATGGTGGCTCATGACCGTCTATAGGGGATCTGATGCCCTCTTCAGGCAGGCGGATGTATGTGCAGCAGAGCACTCATACATTAAATAAATAAAACGAGCCCTTCCCAGATGACTCCAGCTTGTATCAAGGTCACATGAAGCTAGCCAGGACCGTTGACCCTTGTCAACGTGACTTCAGTGCAGCACTACTAAACGATAACCTTTGCTTTTTTTTTTTTGTTGTTCATCCTCAAGATCTTATATTACTGTAACAGTATAAAGCGTTCCGAGTTTTAAAGTCCTTCACAAATATAGTCTCTTGCAGGCGTAGCTCTGAGTTCACAAGTGGATTTCAGAACAGCCAGAACAACGGGGAAACTTCATCTCAACAAACAAATTTAATCTCTTTAAAATAGCCAGTTTCTCTAACATTCCACAGTTTCTCCCGTGAGCTCCTTTGACACAGTGAAAATCTAAATCAAGGCAAGACCAAAGTACGGCAGTGAAGCTACTCTGTGCAGTGCCTGGAGTTCACTGACCATCCTTGGGGTTCCAAAGGCCATTTCTCCATCTCCATTTCTCTGGCTCTGCCATTCAAAGCACACACAGATTATTTCCAGGGCTCTGACTGGCTCTGAACCATGCCTGCTATAGTACTTGGTAGTGGTCCCAAGGCACCAACGTCTTCAAAATGCTGGGGTTTCCACTGCAACTGGGCTCCAATGTCACAGTAACCTCTCCCGGGTTCTCTTCAGGGACTAATCTGGCCATGTGTTGCCAAGCTTCAATCTTTGCCCTTTCTATCCTGGGGTTTCTACTGCTCCTGATGCTGCACCTACACCAGTGACATCTGGCCTCTCATAATGCCAGGCCTCAGTTGCTCTCCACAATCCCTTCATGTCTTCACAACCAGTACCACCCAGAAACTTACAGATTGCCAAGTTTGGCTGGCAGCACAAGGTACAGCCCTGGCTGCCTTCAGAATACAGCTTCTGTGTGCTGACCCTGAGGAAACTTTCTAGAACATTTTTCCTCAGTGATGCTAGTCTCTCATTCCTAGCTGGTTCTTCAGTCCCAACTGACCAGTATCACTTGTCCCAGCAAAGCAAAAGTTTCACCATGGTGTTTCTTAAGGCAAAGTAGCACCTAATCAGCCTTGATCGGAAGTCCACAAGCCAGACCGCTACTGTCCATGTCCTTCTCAGCATTATCTTCTTAGTTCCCTAACAGCTCTGAACACTCAACAGCTTTTCCAGCCCAAAGTTCCAAAATTCTCAATCCTTCCAAAAACCATATGATTAGATGTGTTACAGCAATACCCCACTCCTGATACCAATTTCTGTCTTTGTTGGGGTTTCTATTGCCATGATAAAGCAGTGTGACCCAAAGTACCTCAGAGAGGAGAGGGGTTTGTTTTTTCTTAAAAATTTATAATCCATCATCCAGGGAAGACAGGGCAGGAACCTGGAGGCAGGAGCTGGTGCAGAGGCCATGCCCTGGAGGAGTAATTCTCATGGACTTGCTTCTCATGGCTTGCTCAGCCTGCTTATAGCAACCAGGGCCACCTGCTCAGGAGACATATTATTCATAGGTTGCTAGGCCCTCTCATTGATCATCATTGCTAATCCAGAAAATACACCAGAGGCTTGCTGACAGACAGATCTTGGGAGTCATTTTCTCAACTGAGAACCCCTCTTGCCAAGTGTCTCTAGCTTGTGTCAAGTTGACATGGAACTAGCTAGGATGCTTGGTAAGGTACTTGTGTAGTATGGTGGTAATGGTCACCATAGCTGGGAGGTGGTGGCACACACCTTTAGTCCCATCACTCAAGAGGTAGAGGCAGGCAGATCTTTCTTTTGAGTTTGAGGCCAGCCTGGTCTATAGTGAGTTCCAGGACAGCCAAGGCTACACAAACTGTATCTCAGACAGAGTTGCTGTGGTCATGGTACTCACGATGTCTCTCCACAGCAATAAAAGACTAAGACACTTAGATGCACAAGCCCTTAGGTTTAATCCCCAGCTTGGGGTAAGATTCTGTTTCCGAAAGGAAACAGCAACGTTAACTCCTTATAAGTCTGTGGGAGGGGCAGTGTCTCACAAGCCCCTCCTCACTTCCATGATGAAAACTCTGTGCCTAATCTTGTGCAGTTTGTGTGGGAGAGATCACAGTTGCTGGATTCCCCCATCTCACAGCACTCTGCCTTCTCTCCGGATCTTACATTCTTTCTACACCCTAGTGAGTGTTCTTTGAGACTTTAGGGTATGTTACAGATGCCTCTTTAGAACAGATAGTTCTTACTTTTTTCCACTTATTATTAGAACTTTGACCAGTTATGTGTCTCCAATAAGCACCCACTTCAAATAGAAGCTTCTCTAACTGAAGCTGTCAGCCCTAGTCTAGGGGTATAAACACATTTAGAAGGCAGTTTCATAAACATTGTATCCACTGAACAAAATAAACTATAGTTGCTTCCTCAGCTACTTAGTGATCTCCCCAGGTGTCTTAGTTAGGGTTTCCATTGCTGTGAGGAGACACCATGACCAAGGCAAGTCTTACAAAGGACAACATTTAATTGGGGCTGGCTTACAGGTTTAGAGGTTCAGTCCATTATCATCCTGGGGGGAAGCATGCATGGCAGCATCCAGGCATCTGTGATGCTGGAAGAGCTGAGAGTTCTGCATCTTGATCCAACTGCATCCAGGAGAAAAGACTGACTCAAAGCCCACGCCCACAGTGACACACTTCCTGCAACAAGGCCACACCTCCTAATCGTGCCACTCCCTGGGACAAGCATATTCAAACCACCAGAACCGGCATGGGTTCTTGACTGAATTTGACCAGGGGTAGATTTCTTCCTGTGGAGCATCCCTCAAATCCAACTGGAGAGCAGCTGGTTACTCCTGTATGAGTCATGCCACTGGGCACACGTTGCCTAACATGTTGGTAGTTGTACTGGCTGGTTTTGTGTGTCAAGTTGACACACAAAAGGATTTCACAGAGAAAGGAGCCTTCCTTGAGGAAAAGCCTCCATGAGATCCAGCTGGAAAGCATTTTCTCAATTAGTGATCAAGGATGGGAGGGCCCATTGTGGGTGTGGTCATCCCTGGGATCTATAGAAAGCAAGCTGAGCAAGCCAGAGGAAGCAATCTAGTAAGCAGCATCCCTCCACGGCCTCTACATCAGCTCCTGCCTCCAGGTTCCTGCCCTGTGTGAGTTCCAGTCCTGACTCCTTTGGTGATGAACAACAATGTGGAAGTGTAAGCTGAATAAACTCTTTCCTCCCTAACTTGCTGGCTTGATGATGTTTTGTGCAGGAATAGAAACCCTGACATTGGCAGTAGTATAGCGCTTAGGGCCCACAGTTGGGAAGGACTGCTGCTGTGTACAATCCTCCTGCAGCCTGCATGGTGTCTTCTAAGGCTAGCCAGCAGGGTGGACGCTTCTAGCTCAGTCCCAGCTTGCTTTCACCAGGTCCTGCAACCACAGTGTTTATTGTATTCAACAGGATCTTACCATCTAGTTCTGGTGAGTAACAGGAGCAGTGGCAACAAACTATCTCGCTTGAGCTCACTGGGAGCTAGTTTGTTCCCGGTGCTGGGATTTTCTCAATAATCTATGACTTGTAGGAGCATCATTTTCTACTCACACAGGGTACCATCTCTCAGACCCTGTTATTTTTTCCTTAACCATCATGGGATGTTGGAGGATTTTCCCCCACATCCACCTTGTCATCTGTGCCTTACTCAATCATGAAATTCGTGTGTGAACTGATTGCCTGTACGCAGGATCTTCTAAGTCTTTGGACACGGAGAGGTTAGCATCATAACATCTACCAATGGAAACCTTTAGCAAAGGGTGAGCAGGACTGTCGAAGGCCCATGACCCACCGTTTCAAATACAGGTTGATCTTAGAAATCAACTAAGAGACTCCCAAAGAAAACGTTAGTAAGGTGCTGTCTCTTCTCTTCTCCAAACATCAGTGTTGAGTACAGCATGGGTGGGAGGCATCACCTTAGGCCTGCACAGCCCAGTTAGTCATCCTCTGTGAGTCCTGGGGCTGCCATGTGTCTGCCCACTGACTCACGCTGCTCTGATGTGGCCTAAGGCCACTAAGGAACATGGCTGTGTTCATCTTCTGCACCTGGTTGGAGGCCAGCTTCTGGGACCTGACATCCCTCGGGCCTGAGCATCCCTGGCGGCTGCTGCTCCACTGATCACAACTGCCTTCTGGAAGGGCACTGGGATGCGGGCGCAGTCACCAGCGCTGGTGTAATTTGTGCACAGCCTGTTCCCTGAGCTCACCCCTGTGGCAAGCTTAATCTGTTTTGTTTTGGTTTTTTCCTTCTATGCGGGCTCTCTGCCGGCAGCTCTAGGCTGAGAGGAGAGAATCCGCTCCAGCTGAGCCTCTCCATCTCTCCAGAGCTGAGCAGGATGGTGAGTGTTGCGGCTCGGATCTCCTCATTCCAGAGAATAACCACCTGGAGCCGGGAGTCTGTCAAAGCAGAAACTCATTTAATTGTATCAGTCTTTTGTTTATATGGGGCTGAGAGAGGAGGTGGGGTTTTCTGCTGAGGTGAGATGATGTAGGGGACGGGAAGGGTGACAGAGGGTATGGGGTGACTGACAGGGCCAATAAAGTTATTCGACATCAGCGGTGGCTAGACAAATGCAGGCTTAAGCAGGTCGTGCTGAGTCACTCCAGTATGGAAGTGACCAAGACAGGTCTCTAAACTCGAGCAAAGGCTCAGGCTCCCTCACTAGGCCTCAGTATCTGGCTGAATAAGACCCAACACTTCTATTTTTCAAGACTTGGTTTTTATTACTGTACAAAAAGCATACCCTTCCCAGTCTTTGTCTTCTTCACCTACTCTCCCCCACTCTGCCAGAGAACTATAGGTGCTGTTCAGGGATGCAGTAACCAGGAGGCCCTTGTCTCTTACCTTGCCCCTGCTCACACATATTCTTTGGCAGTAGTTGACTTGTGGTAGAAGCATAGTGTGCTGTACAGCCTTGCTTAAGAGCCAGGACTGGAGCAAGAGAACATTCCTCTCCCAGGGGCACCAGAGAAGTTGCTGCCTACCCAGTAAATATAGTAGGAAGAAACTATACTCAACATTTCTAGAGGTCAGGGGGTTATAAAAGTTGGTGACAATCTGATGGCCAGTCCAGGAATATGCTGCAAAGGCTCCAAGGCAGGAAGACATGCCACGTCTCTGCTCATCCCCCTCCCCACCCCCAGCAAGTGTTCTTTATGGTCATTGAGGCCACACAAGGGATAATACCATCAGGACTTGAGCTGTGTGGTAGTTTGAATGAGAATGGCCCCCATAGGCTCATAGTTTTGAATGCTTGGTCACCGGGGTATGGCATGGTTGGAAAGGATTAGTAGGTCTGGCCTTGTTAGAGGAAGTGTGTCACAGGGGGTGGACTTCGAGGTTTCAAGAGCCTGAGCCCGGTCTGCAAGCATGCTGTCGTGTTCCCACCATGGTAAGAATGAACCAAGCCTCTGATGCAGTAAGTAAGCCACCAATGCTTTCTTTAAGAGTTGCCATGGTCATGGTGTCTCTTCACAGCAATAGGACACTGACTAAGACAAGGGGGCCACCATGACCTGGCCTGTGGTTTTATCATCTACCACCCAGGCACTTGCTATCAGGCCCACCATTGCCACGGAAAAGCCCAGCAACTACAGGCCCTGGTTGATCATTTCCATCTCAGAAAAGATGGGACCCTAAGGGGTTTTCTAGTCCCACACCCTCTTTACAGCTTCCCCCTCCCGCCTGAAGTCAAGGCCAGGCCAAGTTTCATTCTCCACCCACAGGAACATTCTTGAGTAAACACTTCTCAGAATGAATAGTCACCTGATCCTCTGGAACATCCCAGGTAGAGTTCAAATGCGTTGTCATGCTTGCTAGCCAATAGATTTAAAGGTCAATATGCTTAGCCAATAAGTTTGAACTGTAACCTTGATGATATAACCTGTGCCCCTAAAAATTATAAAAACTGCTTATAATAGCCACTCGTAGTCACCTTCTCGTCACTCGCCTCGAGGGACTGATTGAGGGTTGTCCCTGACCCGCACCCGTAAAATTAACCTCTTGCTTCTACATCAATCTGCGTCTCAGGGTCTCATTTGGGGGGCATCTCGAAGTAAGTACAACTGACTGAGGGTTGGGGGTCTTACAACCCTACAGTAAAACAAAATCTGGGGAGCGGCCCAAGAAGATTTGCATGGAGATCACCCAGAGACAAAATCGTCTTTCGCTTGGTGACCCCAAATCTTATTGAGCAAAATAAAAACACAAATCCTCCAGGACAGCCAGGGATACACAGAGAAACCCTGTCTCGAAAAACCAAAAAAAAAAAACACAAATCAACCCCCTCCAGTGGAGTGACAGTCACACAGCAGATAGAACCAGCTTCAGCCAAAGGACTTGTTCCAGTCAAAAGTGTCCCAGTCAGGGTGTTCAGAGATTACCCGAAGACAAAAAGGGGGTGTCTGGGTGTGTGGCCTCCAGCAAGTATTAGGTCGTGCCTGCATGCACAGCAAAGTTGTTAGGCGGTGACCTGGCGAGTGCTGGAGCAAGTTTAGTTTATGTGTGTCATTTGTACTTCTCAACCCTTGCCTGTACAGCCTCCCAGGTGCCATAAACACTGAATTTGGCTTCTGCTGGTTTTTCTCCATAGAGACCCAGGCCCTACTCCAGTCTTAACACTTTGCTTTCAGGTGACTCAGACAGCCCCACCCCACCCCCACCCCTGCCTTTCTTGTTTCTCATACCCTCCTGATTGTTTTCATACTTCATGAACCTGATACATAGACTAATGTAAACAATCCTAATGCAAACCTGATGTTAAATCTCCCAAGTCAGTTAGACCTTGTAAAGACTATGGCCCTCTATGGAGCTCAGCAAAGCCACTGAAGTCCTACACCAGTGCCCAAGTCCCTGCTGAATCGACTTATTTTGGGGGGCATGTGAGTATGTGTGTGTCCATGCGTGCGTGCGTGTATGTGTATGTGCCTGTGGAGGCCAGTTGTCACAGGCTCAGGTGTTACCCTTTTTATTAAAGGCTAGTCTATCACGGCCCAGCACCTGCTGGATAGGCTGGTCGACCAGAAAGCCACGGAACCCCACCTGTTGCCACCTTCCCAGTGCTAGAGTTACAAGCATATGCGCCCACGCCTGATTTTCTGGCCATTAAACTCCGGGCTTTGTGCTTGCAAAGCGAGTGTTTTACTGATTGAGCTGTGCCTGCAGTCAAAAGCCCAACTCTTTCTTGACTCCTGTGAACACAGCACGTTTTTGGTCCAAGGATCTTGGCATCAAAACTGCCTCTGTCATGTACAGTTCTAGTAATTCTAGTTCTTATGTGTCTTCTAGGGCATGAAATTCATGGGGCCCTCAGTCAAGTGTCCATAATGACCTACATGAGCCAGTCTATCTGCGACTGAATTCCCTTGCATTTCCTTACATTAAACTGCCAATATATCCCCAGGGAGGGGACTCAAGTTCTTCCCTTCTGGCCACTGTTGACTGTTTATAAATCACAAGGAAGGGGCAGACATCATGAGTACCCTGTTTCTGAATGATGGAACATTAATTAATGTCTAACTTAGGGGAGTTCAAGAGGCTGTGTTTACGCCTACCTCCTGAACCAAGCAACCACCATCTTGGGGTGTTCAGATGCTCCCACTTACAAAAGTAGTATTCCAGCTGGGCTTGTTGCCTGTTTACATCTGGGGAAAGGTGGGGACAGTCGCAGGACTCTCAGCTGAGCACCCAGCTGCTCCCTACACCTGGTTATGCAGATCTGCCCTCACTGCTCACAGCCTAGGGGAAGAGCGAGAAGAACACTTAGGTCCCGGAAGGTTGGGGAGGGGAAGTTCCATCTGTGTAGCTGTTAAGAAAGCTCTCATCCCTTCTCACTAAAGGCTTTCCAAATGCAGCATTTTTGAGAAAGACGTACCCACAACTCACAAGCCCTCACCTGTGCTCTGTAAGGAAGCCCAGTAAATTCACTGGGAAGAGGAGGAGATATTAGCTCTCTCCCTCTGCGTAGGAATTTTAACAACAGGGCAAGTGCCCTGGCATGCCTGGAAGACAGCATGGAGTGGCACCTGCACTCCTAGTTGGTGAGAATTTTTGTTTTACAATTCAGGATCCAGTTAAAAAGTGTAATTAATAACGTGTAATTTTCATAGACCCGCTTAGTCTCCTTTAATCCAAACCAGCTCTCCGGTGTCCTTCCTGACACAACTACCCAAGAGCCCAGGGAAGTTGTTTGTGGGACACCTGTCCACTTGAATTTCTTTGATGGTCTCCCCTCATAAATGATGCATTTCTTATTTATTAGGTTGTTCTTGTTATAGTTTTGGTGATTCAAAGCTGACATTTCCTTACAATGTTATTAGATTTCTTCTGCCCCCCAAAAGATAACTTTTTCCCTTTGTGATTAAAGGTTGTCTGTGGGGTATTTGAGATGGTACAACCCTGTGCTCGGCTGCTCAAGCAACCAGGTTGTTAGCGCTCACTAGTGAATTTTGACCAAATTATTTTTAAAGCAATTGTAAAAAGTGGGGTTTTTTTTGGGGGAGGGGGAAGAAATGGCTTAGTGTTAAAAATGCATACTGCTCTCCATAGGACTCAGGACTCAGGTGTGGTTCCTAAGCCCTGTAGGGATATCTTGTGTGCATTGTGTGGAAGCTTCACCTGTCAGTAAAGCCTGAGGGCAGGAAGTAGACGGTGGGAGTTCTGGGAGATAGTCAGAGATGGGAAATTTGCCCTGATGCTGAGGAAGTCGGACACATGAAACTGAAGAAGCCGTGTGGAAGACAAAGTTTAAGTGGATTATATAAGTTACAAGCTAGGTGGGGAATGAGCCAAAGCTATGGTTTAGGTGTTTATTCATAAATAGCCCCTGAGGAACTCAGGCTGGGGTGGAAAAACCCACAGTTAACAAAGTCCCACGTGGCAGCTCATAAATAATCTTAATTCCAGTTCCAAGGGATCTGATTCCCTCTTCTGACTTTCACAGACATCAGGCAAACCATTTATACATATAAAATACAAATAAATCACCTTTTAAGAAGTGTTTTCTTCGAAGAGATGGCTCAGTAATTAAGAGGGTTTGCTACTCATGCAGAGGACCAAAGTTGAGTCCCAGCATCCAATCAGGTGGCTCACAAAGCACCTATAATTTCAGTTCCAGTGGATCAGATGCCCTCTTCTGGCCTCTGCAGGCACTGTGCTCTTGTGCACACACACAGGCGTACTTAAAAAACAATTAAATTGAGTTCCTATGCTGTTGGTCCTGCTATACTGGTGACAATGTACATCCTCTGTGACATTGAACATGTAGAGATTTTATTGTGATTTCTTTTTCATTATCTAAGAGCCATCTGCTTTTTATTCATTCTGATGCTCAATTGTAGCCTAGTTTGGCACTCTTCCCCCTGGCCAACAGAGGACCTTGCTGACCTTGTATTTTCTCCACCCTTATTTCTTTGGCTTCCTGCTAGGTGTTTGCTATGCATATGTGTGAATGTGTTTGCCCTGTCTGTTTAGTTTTTGCCTATGTGCTACTGTATCTCTCAGGTCTGACTTGGAGAATGGTCTTGACTGTACCCCGTTTTATGAATGCATTGCAGTTTTCTTTAGCTGTTTTTTTTCCATTTCATTTATTTATTTACTTATTTATTTAAACTAATTAGAGTCATCTGAAAAAGAGAGACCCTCGATTGAAGAAAATGCCATCATCAGACTGGCCTGTGGGACATTTGCTTGATTAATAATTGATGTGAGAGGGTCCCACCCACTGTGGGCAGTGCCATCCCATAGCAGGAGGTCCAGATTGTATACAAGCAGACCAAACAGTCCAGGAGGAGCAAGGCAGTAAGTAGTTTTCCTCTACGGCCTCCGTATCAGCTCCTGCCCTGGCTCCCCTGGACTCCTACCTTTTAGGTGTCCTAAACCACTACATCTCCTAAGTTGCTTTTGGTCGTGACATCTTCTCATAGCATCTGAGAAGTAACCAAACATGCAGGCATTAGGTTTTTGCTTTAGCTCTGCCCTACCTCTCTGCCTCTTGTCTGCTACCCCAATGAACACACATCAGAGGCATGATTTCTGGAAGCAAGGTCTCAGGCAGAGAGATGGGGCTGGTGCCAGTGGAGTACAGCATTTACCTTTTTCAATGTTTACCAATCTAAGATATAGCAAAATGTCTTTGTGGTTTAAATTACCCTCTTATTGTAGTTTAGTGACGTTGACTATCTTTGTTTTTTGTTTTGGGTTTTGTTTTTTTTTTCCAAGACAGGGTTTCTCTGTGTAGCCCTGGCTGTCCTGGAACTCACTCTGTAGACCAGGTTGGCCTCGAACTCAGAAATTCACCTGCCTCTGCCTCCCAAGTGCTGGGATTACAGGCGTGTGCCACCACCGCCCAGCTCTATCTTTAATGTTTTGAATTCAATTTCTCATGGAGGGGTAAGTTGTGTTTCTACCTTTGTGAACTATTTTCGTGCTTTGGCTACTCAGCTCTGGAGTGCTTTTTGATGCTGCTGGAAGTGTCACTGACTCCTTGGGCTGACTCCTTCATGGACAATCTCTGGTGTCACCTGTGTCAGTAAATCCATCATACCCAACCCCAGGGAAGCTGGGCCTCACAAGGGCTGCATTCAGGGTGAGGCAGCTGTCCCTTGTGGTGTGCCTTGGCTGTCCAGCCAGTTGATGCTGTCCGCAGGGCAGGCCCTCTTTCTCAGCTCACACATGTGCAAATAGCCGTCTAGCCAGCAGAACCCAGCTCTAAGTCCCAGTCTAGGACACCTTATTGGCCTGTTGGGGTCTTTCACTGAGCAGTCAGCAGTCTGAGGACACAGGACCAGTGCAGGATGGTTGCCCAGGCCCTCCTGTTCTTGCTCAGAGCCAGTCTACAGGCTTTGGCTCCTTTGGGCTCCCAGACAAGGTTCTCTCATTGCTGTCGGGGGAGCTGCCCCTTAACGGAGGTTTGGACCTTCAGTCTCTCTATTTTCCCCAGGCCATATGGTTAGGCTAGATGCTAACCAACTCTTCCATGTAGCCTTCACCTTTCAAGTGGTATCTTTCTCACTTCCGGGATGTATTAAGACCCCATGGGTGTCCAAGCAAGGGTACCCTTAAAAGATAGCAAGTTTTTAAATTCAACTTTTAGGTGAAGATACTAAGTAGCGGGTTTCATTATGGCATTGACTAGGGTTTCCGTTGCTGTGAAGAGACACCATGACCAAGGCAACTCTAATAAAGGAAAACGTTTCATTGGGGCTGGCTTACGGTTCAGGTTTGTTTGTTGTTGTTTAATCCATCATCATGGTGGGAAGCATGGTGATATGCAGGTAGACATGGTGCTGGAGGAGTCCTACATATGGATCGACACGCAGCAGGAAGGAAGGAAGGACACACCGGCCAGCCTTGAGCTTCTGCAAGCCCACCCCCAGGGACACACTTCCTCCAACAAAGGCACACCTACTCCAACAAGGCTACATCTCTTACTAGTGCCACTCTCTCTGGGCCTCTGAGGCCATTTTCTTTCAAACCACCACATAGGTCACATTTTCGAACGCTGCCGCCTCCTCCCTTCCCCTTCAGCTTCAGTTGATTCTCTAGTTAGCTCCCCCATATACTTTCTTTGTTTTAAAAAAACTATTAATTTATGTATATGAGTGTTTGCATGCATGTGTTTGTGTGTATGTGTACTATATACAAGCCTGGTGCAGGAAGAGGCCCGAAGAGGGAGTCAGATCCCCTAGAACTGGAGTGACAGATGGTTGGGGGGCCTCTACTGAGTCTTGGTCCGATGAAGAGCAGCCAGTGTCAGCCCCCTCCCATCACGGACCCTGCGTACCATCACGGATCCTTCATTACCCTATTTCTTCCCCCTCGTAAGCTCTCTTGTCCCTTCTCATGATTCCATCTGGTTTTCATAACCTACAAGTACACATATATAAACACCCACATACACATAACCTACACACATGTAAATACCCACATGTACAGAATTTTATATTTGTCTTCCGGTTCATCTTGCTTGACACAGGAAGGCAATAATTTTGAGTCCTCAGCTTCTATTACCCTTCCTACAGTTGAGCTGCCTGGGAACCCGGCTTAAGGGCTCCCTGCTGCTTTTCTACTCAGCCGTCCAGCCGACCACAGTGTAGTCCTGTTTTCCTTGGTGCACCTCCCACCAGGCTCACTGGTCTACTCCTGCTCCTCTCTGCTTCCCTGACCTAGCGAATGCTTGAGCCTCAGAAGTGGGGCAGATGGCAGCCTTAGATTAGCAATCCCAGGGACTGATGGAAGGAAGCATCCTTAAAAGTCATTTCTGGACCTGTTTTCAGTTGCGGGCTTCTGAGAACACATGGCCAGAACCCATCTTGTATGGGGTCCTGTATGGGGGCGCTCCTAGTGTTGGTGTGTGGACTATCAAATGCCTGTGAGGCTTTGCTCACAGAAGGCTAGTCTGTGGTGGGAACCTAGCTGACGGGAGGAAGCCTTGGGCTGGGGAACTCAGGTTGCATTAGACTCTTCTATGTTAGGAAGGGACTGGGTGGAGTGCAGTCTCCTGTGCCACTGGCTCCTGTCATCCTGGCCTGTGTGTGGCTCAGAAAGTGGCGTCGCCTCCGGCTGTGTTCTGCTTGTTCTGTTCCGAAGACTATTACAGGATTTCCAAAGGGACTGTTGCAAAATACTAATGGACCACAAGGGCCATGCAGGGCGTCTAGGAGCAGCATTCCCCAGATAACATCTTTTTCCTCGTGTTCTAAACAGCCCACCCAGAACACCATGCCTTTGCCCCGACCTTTTCTGTGGTCACTGATATTTGTCATGATCACATGACTTTGCTCCTGGACCAAAGGACAGGCTTTCCACGAAGCCCAACATGTACTTGCCAGACTGGAATCTCTGATCACCGCACATGTCACCTTCTGATGGAATGCAGCTGAAGCCGCTGCAGGTCATGGGAAATGGTGGCCTTGCTTCCCATCAGTGGGAAAAAGCTATGAAAACACAGAGCTCAGCTAGTCAGGCTCTGAGATGAAGAGGGAGGGAGGGTGGAGATGGGGTGGTGGTGGTGGAGGAGGACAGAAGAAATAAGGGGAGAGGGAAAGGAGGGAAAGAGGGAGAAGGGGGTATGGACTGAGTTGGGGGAGGCAGTAGATGTTGAACGAAAGGGACTTTGGGTCCAGGGGCCACAAACATGATAGCATAGGTTAGCCCAGCCCTCTTTGGGATGGTACAAGTGAGGGTTACTGAAGGGTTTTGCCACTGGAGGCTTAAACCAAACATACCCTAGTCGTTCAAAGCTCCTCCTCCCTCCCCCTCCCCCACCCAGGCCACCAAACCCTCCAGGTTACACAGCAGATTAATTTGAAAATTGAGTTGCAGCTGAATGAGTTGATGTTGATTTCAAAGTTCACTGGTGTTTAATTAGAACCATCTTGAGACTAAACCAGCTCCAAGGAAATTATTCTGACCGAATAATTAAAGAGAATAAAGGTTAGATTTGTGTTTCTGGTTAAGTCTGTGTTGTATTCAACACTTCCAAAACAGGAATCTCATTAACCTTTCATGAACCAACATTAAATTGCTCTCAGTGGCTTGTCATTCTAATTAAGGCGGAAGCATACAGAGGAGCCTTTGTGTATACTTGGTGGCTGTGTCATATCTTCTTTGAAGTAGTCCTTGGGAAATGGTTTTCTAACTTTGCACATGCCCAGCTGCCTGCAGCTGCCATCCTTGGGACTTGTTCATGGACACTGGGGAGAACTGGGTCTTGGACTGAGGCCACAGGGGTGAAAGGAGAGGCTAAGATAAAGGTAAGGGAGAGCTGAGGTGGCCTAGGCCAGCTCAGTGGTGTTCTAGGAAGCCCTGTGAGGACTCTCAGATGGAGAGTTATGCTGTGCTTTTTGAGGCAGGCCCTGCTCACGTTGAGTCTTTGAGTGCTCATTCCTGAGTGCTGGTGACCTTGTTTGGGGTTGGGGTAGGGGCTGGGTGTAGTGTTGATAGCAGAAGACAGGAGCTTCTGTGTACATGCTGCCGAAATACTGATTACCTACAAAGTATAGTTTATTTCTGTCTCTTTCCCAGTGATTATAGATCTGATGAGTTATAACTTATGCCAACACAGTGTTCCTCAAGGTGAGCTCCAGGCCCCCCAGAACACATGAGGCCCATGCAACATTGGCCATTCTTGGCTGCTGAGATCCTGAATCCTGGTACCAGTGGCTCAGGAAGGCAGCTATATGGTAGGCCTTTAAAATGAGTTATTGTGTGCATGTGGGTGGTGCACAGGGTAAAGAACAAATGACAACTTGCCGGAGTGTTCTGTCCCCCCCCCCCACGCCTCCCCTCTCCTGGTGCTTTAGGTCCAGAGAAACCTCAGTGTGGTCTGAATGGGTGGCCAGACCAGAACAGGCAGCCTAACTCCATCGGAGAATTCAGTCCTGCCTCTGTCTCCATGCTCAGAAGCTTGAATGCACAACAGCGTTACCAGTTGAGCCAGATGTTGGGTTGTGAAGCCTTGGTTCAACTTTCCTCGTCGATTCTCTGGCTGCCTGGGATGTCTCTCATTCTCCACAAGTCTTCTGTGATGCTTCATGGGGCCCCCTATCTGTCCTTTTCTGCAGGTCTCCCATAAGCAAATCTGGGGTTACCTGGAGATAGGTATCCCAACTCTCTGCTGAGGGACCTGTTCCATCTCCATAGCCAGGGCCCTCCAAGGCACACATTACACTGGCATGGTTGATTCTGTTGTGGGGTACTAGAGAAAGAATGGGGACCCTTTCTCTGCCTCCAGAGCTCACGGAGTGATGACCTAGCCTGGTGTGACCCCCCAGCTCTCTAGAGATAGGTGGGGCCAAGGCCCCAGAATGGAAGAGGTGTCACTGTTTAAATTGTATATGGTCCAGGGGAAAAGTGTGCGCCAACCCAGGAGAGCATCAGTATTTTTGGGCAAGCAGTGGAGGGAAAGAGAAGACTTGCACCAGAGAGCAGGAGTCAGGCTCGGGCCTGTTTTGGAGAGAGTTTCTATGCTGGCCAGCAGGCAGCAAATGTGTGCTTGGAGACAAGTCACCAATTCCAGTGCTGAGCCAATGGTACTAGGGGTAGAAGGCAGACAAAAGACCTGAGGTGTCTGGGCTGGTACTGAGGGGAGGCCTGGGGACCACTGGGGCACTAGACGCCACCCTGCTCATCTGTCCCTCCCTTGTGAATCTGGCAGACTGGCATAGAGGAGGAAAGAGAAGTTGCTGAGATCCTCAGGGAGGTGTATCCATGAAGTCTCTTAGGTTTTATATCTGGCCCCCTCAGATCTCAGTGTTTAACTTTGTTAATGTTTAATGAAAAAAGGAATCGACTACTATGATTTAATAAAGAAAACTCTTCTATCTTAACGTGTTACCCAGAGAAATGGCTTCAGTTTTGTGGACTGTGAATGGCAGCTTCATTACTGGAGCCAGCTGTGGCCTCTCCTGGAGTTCCTAACAACACGTCCTGTTGCTTGTCCAGGACAGACACTGTTGTGCTCCCAAGGGGACAGTGTCATTCACTCATGCCCACAGAGACCTAGCCTTGCCTGAGCAGATGGAGGAAGAGCCCCAAACTCTCTTTATTGCTCCTTTCTCGTGGGGCCAGGAGCTAAGGCAGCACCTCCACCTACCACAGGCGACACTTCAAGTAATTACTGCAGTTAAAACTGGGTCTTTTTCACTACAGCCAGAAGGCTCACTTGGCCATGGAGATCTAGTGATTCTAGAAGCAAAGTCACTTATGGTGGGACTGGTTAGGTTTTTGTTAGGTTTCCTCATCTACCCCTGGCAGAGGGCTAATCTACTAGCTGGGGGTGGAGGATTCTGGGATTGCCTCTTCCTACCAAGGGGATTCTAGGCTCTGTTTAGAATTAATTCATCTTCTAAATGGAAAATGTCAGGGCCCAGCAAACATTTTTTTTTGGCTAATGATTCTGGTGATGAGATACACAGGGGGCAGCAAACAGTAGACCACAGGAAAATAGATTTTCCCTGCAAAGCAGTTAGGAGGGAGAAAGCTGGCGGTCTCTTCGGCGGTGCAGCAGCAGCAGGAGGCTGCTCACCCCCCGCCCCCCCCCCCGTCATTTGACTAGTTCAGAAAAAAGGAAGATGGCTCAGCCCAGGCACTTAGGAGAGCAGGGCCAGGGGTGGCTTTAGGAGACGGTTCCAAGAACAAGACGTAGACAGTGCCTCTAGGAGCAAAACACGTGTGGGGAAGAGAAAGGATGTCCCACCTCAGCAGTGACATGGCACGGCGACGGCCATATCCCCCCATTTGCTGCAGGACTGCTACAGACTGGGCAAATCAGAAATGTTCTAAAAATTCCTAACTTCTTGAGTACTAAGATGATGTCACCAGTGGGAGGAAGGCTCCATCCACGCCTGACCTCACATGACAGGCCATACTCCGGATGCAGACATTTTTGTTTTTCTTTTTTTTTTTCTTTTTTTTAAAGATTTATTTATTTTATTTATGTGAGTACACTGTAGCTGTCTTCAGACACACCAGAAGAGGACATCAGATCCCATTACAGATGGTTGTGAGCCACCAAGTGGTTGCTGGGAATTGAACTCAGGACCTCTGGAAGAGCAGTCAGTGCTCTTAACCACTGAGCCATCTCTCCAGCCGTTTGTTGCTTTTCGAGACAGGGTTTCTCTGTATAGTCCTGGCTGTCCTGGAACTCACTCTGTAGACCAGACTGGCCTTGAACTCAGAAATCTGCCTGCCTCTGCCTCCCAAGTGCTGGGGTTAAAGGCGTGCGCCACCACTGCCCAGCAGGATGCAGACATTTAATGTGTAAAATTACTTTACAGTTGTGTATATGAGTGTATATTGATTTTGTTTAGTCTTGAATCTTATCCATTGATATTTCATTATGTATATGAATGTGTATGCTAACAAAATCCAAGAAAACTGGAACCTTTAAATACTCTGGCCCCAAGCATCTTGGATGAGAATGTGTATCACTGGAATGGACCAGATGAAGTCAGAGGGCTTGGGTTGTGACCAGTGTCATACCTCGAAAATTCACCCCTAGATCCCTTTATGATGCCACTGCAGCAAGAAATTCTCTCAGACACCTGTGATGGCAAAGCCAGGCAGGAAAGCAATAGATGCTAACCAGTTTCACCAAGTCATCTGATCTGGGGTAAGGCACTCCGGTGCACAGGGTCAGAGGCATGGAAGGGCTTTGATGCCAGTGCAGTTCAATCAGTTGGTAGAAAGTTTGCCAAGCATGTAGAAGGCCAGTAGTTGGTGGCACATGCCTGTGAGCTTAGCACCTACTGAGCAGGTGGGGGCACAAGGTTCCTTCATGTTGTTTTCAGCTATAGAACATGCTTGAAGTCAACCTGGTTACATGAGACGGTCTCTAGGGTTTTGTTGTAAAATGGTCCCACTAATGTGTTACAGGATATTTGGTCACACTGTAAACTCCAAGATGATGTTATTTACTGAAAGAAAACAAACAAAAAACAAAAACAAACAAACAAAACCCCCCTTGTTTCTTGTTGTGGTGTGGCTCAGCCCTTGGTACACACCTTTAATCCCCCAAAAAATGAAGGTAAAGTTAGTTTTGTACAAGGAAGCACCCATGTATGGAAGTGATGTCTAACTGTCAGAAAAGTGATGAATCAGAATAAGATATGCCCAACTCTCACAAGGAGAGAGGAAAGGGAAGCTATTTAAGTGAGTAGTGCAGACAGAGACTTTTATCAGGACAGTTATAACAAGTTGTAGAGAATGAGCAGTAGAACAGACTGTCAAAGTTAGAATGAGGCCAAGTAAAGCAGTTCAGTCAGAGGCCCAGAGAGAAGCCAGACTGAATCATCAGCTTGGAGAGGAGTCTGAGACTGAACGGCTGGGTTGAACCAGCCAGCCAGAGTTCAGAAAGAACTAGAAAGGGTGAGCATCTCAGAAGCTGACAACATTCTAGGCTTAGATAAGGTTGTACGGAGGCTAGAAGCTTCCAGGTCTAGGCCTAGGTTAGCAGACGGAGGCAGTGAGCCTCAGAGACAATTACTATAGGTAAATAAAACTTTTACACTAATGTCGCATGTACTCTTCAAAAATACTAAAGGGAGAATTTATTACGTTTTATATTTTAGTTTCATTTTGAAATGATAGATTCAAGCTTAAAACTTGGATTCCTGTGACTTCTTTCCTCATTTCTTCCAGTGGTGAAACTTTACATAACTGCACATTAACAGGAAATCAATAATAACAATAGCCCACAGATGTTACACTATATTTTTACCAGTTCTGGCTTTGATGTCATGTAATCTACATTCTTGTTCAAGCAGCAACCCTGGTGCCACTTTTTTGCTGTATGTATATATGTATACACACACACACACACACACACAATCTTGTTTTTTTCTGAGGCAGGGCTGTTCTGGATCTCACTCTGTAGACCAGGTTGGCCTTGAACTCACAGAGGCCTGCCTGCTGGGATTAAAGGTGTGTGCCACCACCACCCGACTGGTCCCACTCTTTTGTAGTCCCAGTGTAAAGCCCAACCTACTCCATTTTTGAAGAAACTCCATTTTGTGTGAGACCAGGGGCTAAACTCCAATTCCAGGAAGAAAATCACAAAGTCCTCTTGAGCAAATATCCCAATAGCATGGTCAAGGTACATATAGATAAGATCCTGCAGAGAATAGATAACAACCCTCCTGTTTGTCAGGTGGTTTTGCCCCTATGTTCAGTTTCTGCAGATTAAGCCAGAAATGCAGTTTTTAAAATATTAACTTGCTGACCCATATAGAATTTCCCCAAGCTTGTTGTTAACTACCAATAAATACCCTGCACTCCTAGACTGGGGGCTCTGACTCTAACCCACTGAGACAGGGATGGTGAAAGACTGCTCATGAGCGCATAATAAAGACCCTTATGTCATTGGCTCCTTGGTGGTCTTTGGGGTCCCTGTGACTTGGGCATAATACCAGCTCTCCTTCATTGCCCCTGGCCATCACTAGTCCTCTCTTTTTCGGGGTCCTTCACTTTTTGATACTATTGGGTCTGAAGTCCTCTCTAGCTGGCTAACCCATCTAGTGACTCTTAGGAGCAACCGCCCACCAGCCTAGTGTAATCTGGGGGTGGGAGCAAAGGAGCCGGCTGCATGGATGGAGCCTTCAAATTGTGGTTACTGGTCATCTAAGTCACGGGGCTCTTCTGTTCCTTGTCTATCGAATGGTAACAGATTTGGGACTGTTGCAAGGGCTGATGAAGAATGCATGATGCGCTCTGCAGTCAGTCATGGCTACTGAAGCGTCTATGGCACTCCCAAGATGGGACAGTTGTTCTCAAATAGTCTGGTGGTTATGGGGACTGGTAGGTGAAACTCAAGGCCCTGTGAAAGGTGAACCCAGCAGCTCAAGAGGAAGGCTGCAGCCTCTGTTTTTGGAAAAGCACCTGGATCCCATGGTTCTTGGGCTCCTGGTGTGAGTTTGGGGGCAATTCTGGATACAAGACCCCCTTCCCCCTTATTTCCATGATTATAAATGCTGCAGTCATCTTGTATGGAGGATGTGTACTGCTGAGCTACAAGGGAGACAACAGCCATGCCAGCCCTTTGAGTACAAGGCCTTCAAAAACCAACAACAGGAGGTAGCTGGGTCAGGTAGGTAACTAGGATTACCAGGACCAGCCAGTGTTAGACATCAGCAACATCACAGAGAGGAGACAAGGGGAAGCGGCACTGTTCACTACTGACTAGGGGGCGTATTTCAGAAGCAATTTCCTCTGCTGGCACGAGGTTTCTTGCTACTAGGAGTTGTAGCAGTCAATTGGTGTCTCCTTTTCCACTACTATACTTTCTTATATCTGGATAATCATAGAAAGTAGCAGAATAAACCAACTTAGGATACATGTAAAAACCAAAGAACCGCATATGGGGCATGCCTGTAATAACTTTCCAGCCCGAGGCAGGAGGATTGCCACAAGTTAATGCATAGCACGATGGTCTCCGAAAACAAAGGCAACAGAAACACTATGATTATCTTATGTTTTATCTTCAAAGTTTTCTGCCATGACACCGGAATGCATGATAGAAATGGCTCATCTTCACATGAAACACTTGGGTTCATTTGCATTCACAAGTTTTCTAAAAACAAAACAAACAAATAAAAAAAACCAATTTCATAATCCCACATCCTTCCAACCATGGTCACAGACTGACTGACATGAAACAGTAGTTGCCAGCACTAGAGGCTGGGATGCTCTCTGCACATTAGTAGTGTCCTTGGAAACTACCACCCAAGAGTATCATGATTATAAATCTCACTGTACATGGCAAACCCAAAGGTGACAGATGTCCCTAAATAAAGTCCCTGCTTGTGGAGAGCTGCATCCTCCAGGCACTGAAAGAAGCACATTTTCTTCTCCTCGAATTGCTTGTTCATTTCCTAGTATCCATTTTGCAAGGACTTGATTTCATCTCCACTGCTAGCTGATGGACAGAGATGCCTGAAGCTGTGCTCTCTGACAACTGGGTAAAGACTAAACTGAAGAAGTCAGGTGGCTTGAAATCTCCTCTTTGGAAGAGAGCTATGTTGAGGTGAGGTTTTTTTTTTTTTACTTAATTAAAAAAAAGTTGTAAACAAAAGGAGAGAGATACATGGACATACACCTAGACACAGACTTTCACTGAAAAAGTGGATGTGTGCATCTCACTCAGATACACTGCTCTCTGTTGTCCCTCCACACACCCTCTGTACAGCGTGGGAATAGTGTCGAGTGTCCTTGGCGTTCACGGGAGCGTTCACGGTTCCAAGCGATGATGACATACCTGATTTGTTACTCCTGAGAATGTACTGGAAGGGAATGACAGTTCTGACGCACTCTGGAATGGCACAATCACGTAAACGCTTGCACACTTAAGACTTCTGAACTTAGGAAAAGTTACATAATCCAACAACAAAAAAGTATGAAAACAATGTAGCAAGTTAAAAAAAATACAGTTTTGTAATCAAAGTATAAACAAACATAGGAAATGCACACTTGTCAGTAATTTAAGTAGGAAACATACTTAGGAAAAATAGTTATCTGACAAAACTTAGAAAAGCCCAACTTGCCCATGTACACTAACACTGCCCAGATCAAGGCTAGCCACACAAGGGTTGCAAGGCTCCCAGGAGGAGACGCTCAGACAGCACGTTGGCAAAGGGTGCCGCCTGGCAGCAGCACTGTGACTATTACACTTCTGTAAAAAAGGCATCTTATCTGTTGGTGTAATTTGTATAAAAATTACAACTAGACCAATGAATTTCAAGCACCAATTCGCCTATTTAACAACTGTGTGAGGGGACAGATAGTGCTGAAGGCTAGCGACAGTTAGCAGGTCACCATTACAGTTCATCTGTTAAAGGCATGCGGTTTTTTTTTTCTTCCATTCCCTTGAATGCCAAACATTAGAGAATGTTTAGGCCAGTGAAGGACTCCTTGGAGAATCGACTCTCTCAGAATCATGGTTTACTAGACATTAAAAGCTCTTCAACAAACCAAGGCTTGCTTCTGGGATAAAGCAATCTGTATACAAACCACTAAGGATGGTTCCTCCTTATAACTTAGAAAGGCAGCACCTAGCGAGTAGCCTACTACCAAGCACGTCTGGACATCTCGGGTAGTGTAAGAAATGCAGTATCACATGGAAAGGCAACACTGTTGCACTTGGCAATACTTAAATTCTCCTTAGTTAAAAAGTTCCCGTTAGACATCTAAGTGGTATCACAATAAGAACACTTTTTCCTGCTTGTTTTTTTTGCATCAGGAAAAAATGGCAGCCTGAGCTAGCAGCTGAGCGAGCGATGGTGCTTGTGAGGCCTCCAGCTGTTGCAGGAACTCTTGTTCAGATAACAGGTTTCTTCCAATGGGTACAGCTGTAGTTTCATTTCCAGTATTTGCACCACACACGTTGATTTCTTAGACACACTCACCTGCCAGTCTCCCCCTGCGTTTTAAGTTTGGTTAAGTTGTGAACATCTACCAAACAGTCTCCTGGTTTGCTCTAGCTCACTGATGGCTTATCGGACTGCCGTCAGTCCGATCTCATGGGAAACAAACCTCATCCACAGTGATCGCCATCACTGCCCGATCACATTACAGGCAGCAGAGCCTGGAGCCCAGGTTTAGCACAGGGGTGCTGTGCCTTGCTCCTCCTCAGGCAGCTCATTTGCTCCCTGCTTCTCACCTAACTCACAAGCAGGCTCCTCATCAATCACCACACCAAGGTCTTCGCTGCCCCCCTCGCTCTGCTCCTCACTGGGCTCTGCGATCTGCTCCAGGCTGTTCTCCACAAGTGTGGGGGAGCTGCTCATTCTGCTTTCTTCCTCAACTGTCCCAGGTAGCGGTTGGGAAGGAGGCAGCGGGGGAGGGTTAGATGGCCTGGCATTTTCAGTGGAAGAGGCAGGGGTTTTGGTTAAACTGGTGTCTGTTATGACCTCATTTTGAGGCAAAGGTAACTTTTCCACAAGCTTCCACTGAATGATGCTCATATCTTTCCCACCAGTTGAAATTAGGTGACTGTCATTATGAGTAAAACTGACGTTGGTCACATGGCTGCTGTGGGCGCTGTACTTGTGACTGGGAGCCTATAAAATAAATCAGCAGGAAAATTAAACTCATTTTTACATGCTTGCTTACAGCAATAGAAATGACCAGTTTCTTTAAAAGGAATGAGAGCCTGGTAGTGCACTCCTGTAATGGCAGTACCGGTGAGTCAAAGGCAGAAGGAATGCTGTGAATTCAAGGCCAAAAGGCCCTGACTCAGAAAGAAATCAGGACACTAAGTATCACCCATCCTCTAGTGTGACAAAGGGAACACTGGGCAAGACTGCGCAGCACATCACCAAGAGAGCTGATAGCCCACAGACACCCCAAACAGAAGATATGGCAACACCGGTCTTTGTGGAGCCCAGCTGACCTTTGCTTTGGAGCAGGGATACTGAAACAGATGAACTTTACAGAAATCATCGGCCACAGCGATCACCCTTCTATTGTGGGATCGAACCAGTGCATTGATGTCTGTTCCATCGGATCCTTCCGGCCAGACCCCTGGAGAAACAGGAGTAGATATCATTGGCCTGAAAACATAACTGATGTTACATACACCCAACCACTTCAAGCCAAGAAGCACAGAGCCAATCCTAATCAGCAAGAAGCAACAGCTAGTGCCAAGAAGCTAGGCCTCACCTTGATCTGCTTACGCAATAAGCTCCTTAGGAAAAGTTATCAATTACTTGTAGAGAAGAGGAAAGCAGAACCACTCTGTCACCAAAGGGGACTAAATGTTCCCTTTTTCAGGGAGGTGGATGCCTTAAAAAAAAGTTCTCATGGAAGTGCCTAGGCCAGACATTGGTTTAAAGCTTTATCCCACAGAATTGTGTTCAAAGAGAAGAAATACCAAATATGCTTAGCAAGTTACTCTGAAGCGGTGTCATCATGGTCTAAGTGGACAAGCTTCTTTTAGGCCAGACTGAAACTGGAAATTTAGAGCTGAGGTACTGACTTCCTACAGCTAAGTCCTACTCAAGAGAACTTCTATTTTTTGTGTGTATGAGTGTTTGCTTACATATGGATCAGCACACCACATGTGTGCCTGGTGATCACAGATGTCACAAGAGGGCATCTGATCCCTGGAACAGAATAACCATTGTGAGCTACAGAGCTTTTAACTCAGTAGTCCACCTTTCTAGCCCTGAGAACAAATTCATTTTTGGGGTAGGTGGTAAGTTTGTGTGTGTATGACACACATGTGAGTGTGCAGAGGCAGGTACATGCGAAGTCAGAGGAAGATGCTGGGAGTCTTCCTCTATTGCTCTCTGCTTGTTCCATTAAGACAGGGTCAGTGTTTGTGCTGGGGAGAGTTGTTAGGCACTGACTGCTGCTCCTCAGGAACTGGGTTTGGCCCTACTCTTGCCTGGTGGCTCACCATCATCTTGACTCCAGCTTCAGAGGATTCAATCAATGTCTTCTGGCCCCCACAGACACACACGCACATGGCACATTTACATACATGCAAGGAAAATATTTTTATACATAAAATAAATCTTAAAAGGGGGAAAGAGGGCAGAATCTTTCATGGGACTGGAAATCTCACTGTTTTTGCTAGAACAGCTTGCCACCAAACTCCTGGGATGTGCCTGGCGTTGGCCCCACAAGGCTGGGGTTATAGGCATGTTCAGGACCACACCCAGTGTTCTCTGTGTGCGCACTGGAAACTCAAACTAAGGTCTTCATGCTTGCACATAAAGTGTTTGTACCCACAAAGCATCTCCAGGGTCTTGGGGGGCTGACAATAATGTTCAGGAACCTATCTCTGCCTCTCCAGTAATGGGGTTACAGCTCATACTACTATCTATATCTGGTTTTTACATGTTAGCTGGAAGTCTGAACTTGGGTCTTCATGCTTACACTGCAAGTACTTTGCCAAATAAGCCATCTCCTCAGCCTTATAATCCCCAACTTTTATCTTTAAATAATAATCTGCTAAAAATCACCTTAATATTTAAAAAAAAATGGCACTAGGACAACTGAATACCCATAAGCCAAAAAAAAAAGCACAAAGACACTAAGACACAGTAATTCTCATATACACCACCAGAGGACTGTACATGGCTTAGTTACACAAAAGTCACAGGACAGCAACATCACGCTGTAGGGTAATGCCCAAGAGAAATGAAACCTTGTCTGTAGAAACTCTGCCATTATAACACTTGAGAGTGGAAACGATCCACCTGATGACTAGATGACTAGAATTTGTCTGTGCCATTTACACAAAAGGGTACCAGAGCCTTGCTACACACCAGTGGATTAAAAAAAAAATTATATATGAGTACACTGTTGCTGACTTCAGGCACACCAGATGTGATGGTTGTGAGTCACCATGTGGTTGCTGGGAATTGAACTCAGGACCTCTGGAAGAGCAGTCAGCATCTCTCCAGGTGATTGATTGATTGATTTGTTTATTTATCTAATTTCATGTGCACTGGAATTTTGCCTGTGTGAGCGTGTCAGATGCCCTGGAACTGGAGTTGTAGACAGCTGTGGGCCACCACGTGGGCACTGGGAATCAAACCTGGGTCCTCTGGAAGAGCAGCCAGAGCTCTTAACCACGGAGCCGTCTCTCCAGCTGCCAGATGATTCTTAAATATTATGGCACTGAGTGGAGCCACTGTCAACGGACCACAGCTGTATGTGTACATTTATATGAACTATCCAGAAGAGGGGAACTGACAGAGAAAGCACATGTGTACTGGTTGCTGGGTCAGGGTAGAGCAGTGGTTCTCAACCTCCCTAATGCTGTGGCTCTTCCTAATGGTGGGGTGACCCCCAACCATAAAACTATTTCATTGCTACTTCATAACTAATTTTGCTACTGTTATGAGTTGTAATGTGAATATCTGATATTGTATTTATGAAAGGCTTGTTGATGCCTCAAGGGGTCATGACCCACAGGTTGAGAACATGGGATAGAGGGCATCCCGAGTTATGAATGACTCAGGTTCCTTGAGGCGAGGAAAATGCTGCAAGATCAAAGCATGGATAAGTCCATGAATGTGGGTTTGGGAAAACCACTGGTTTGTACGCTTTAGGTAAACTGTTTAATATGTGATGAGATCTCAATCACTGCTTTTTTTTTAGAATGTCTTTACTAATTTGAAAGCTTCAAACCCACTTGTGGGAAATACTAGAAGGTGTTTTACCCCTTTGTGTCAACTCCCTTCTGTTGAGATCGAAAGTTTAGGGCTCTGAGAGACCAATCTCATATTGGTTCAGTCAGTGTCTTAGTTAGGGTTTACTGCTGTTGAACTGACACCATGACCAAGACAACTCTTACAAGGACATTTCACTGGGGCTGCTTACAGGTTCAGAGGTTCAGTCTATTATCATCATGGCAGGAAGCATGGCAGTGTCCAGGCAGACATGGTGCTGGAGATGCTGAGAGTTCTACATCTTCATCTGAAGGGTGCTGGAGAAGACTTAACTTCCTGGCAGCTAGGAGGAGGGTCTATATGCCCACCCCCACAGTGACACTTCCTCCAATAAGGCCACACCTCCTAATAGTGCCAGTCTCTGGGACAAGCATATTCAAACCACCGCAGTCAGTACATTTAATTTCTCTGACTCTGAAAACAAGGGTCTTACTATAGTCTTGCCTGGCCTCAAACTCTCAGGGATACACCCACCTATCTGCCTTCTAAATGCTGAGGTTAAAGGAGTGTGCCTTCACTCCTGGCTAATAGCTTTTATCAATTATCTCGTAAACATGATGTATTAAAAAGCACACACACACACACACACACACACACACACACACACACACACTCTTCACATTAGCTGCAATGTTCTTACCAAAGACTTGGAAGCCTAGCACACAGGTATATGTTGTCCAATCGATGTCCTTACAATCTGATCGGTTCCTGATTAGTTTGCAGCCATTTTCAATGTCCCCTTTAGAAATTTAGAAACAGGAAGTATAATCATAGTGCTGTGTACATATGTATTTGAAAGTGCATCTTGATTCAAACTAGTCACGTTTACTTGTATTTATAATCCATACACTGAAAGACATTTAAGATTCATTTAAAAAGGAAAAGAATGTGTTTAGCAGGACCTTTCAGAATTACAAAGTGTTTCCCACAGAAGTTTTAATCTTTTCTATGGAAGCATAAAGGCTCACCCATAAAGTTTGCCCTGCCTCCAAGAAAAGCTGTTATATGAAAGCATGTAGAGCTGTATCAGGTTCACAGAAAGATCTCTCATGGCAACATCTGCTCAGTTCTACACCATTAAATTAATGCATTGCTTTCTTGGAGAAGAGGCTCGCACATGAGACTCATTATTTAGCCAAGAGTAACAGATGCTGTAAATTAGAGGCCAGCATGGACTCCTCCGAGTTTGTGTTCCATGTAGCCTGTGTAGCAGAGCCTGACAAACACATCTGAGCCCATATATGACTGTTCATACTTACAGTACAGTATCTCGTAGTCACCCGAGTTAGACATTATATGCTTATTGTCTGGGGACCAGTCAAGGTGTGTGATGTAGCTAGAATGTCCCTAAGAAAAGATTAATAAAGAAAGCATTTAGAGTTTTGAATGACAATTTCATACTTTTCTAACAGTGCTTAGTACTCATGTGCCAGGAATCCTAAGGAATGAGAGCATCATAGCCCTAGGGACTAAAGGGCACATAGCTGGTTCTTCAGTTCTTTTTATCCTGTCCTATTACAAGCACACAGTAGACACTGATGTGTGAAGAGAACCAGTGGCAGAAGAAGAATTTGGCAGGACTGTGGTGTTCAAAGGCCTGCACACAATAGGAATACTACCAAGTTTCTGGAACTAGGGTGAAACCTGCTAGCGTCTCTACCTATTCATCAGAAACAAGTTCCCACCACCTCTGCTAGGGAATCCCAAGGAAGACTCTTAGGCTTCCATCTCAGATGACGCTGTGCACTCCCAGGTCTGCGTTAACTCATTCATCCTATGTCACCATTAGAGTGATGCCGGTCTTGAGAAAGACGTGTCTATCACAGCTTATACACACAAAAGTCTCCCTGGGCTGTAGGTGCTCCCTATAAATAGCCAGAATCAAACTCTCCTAGGAAAATTCCTGTCTCCAAAGAATGTTCTAGGGGCAAGTGACCCAACATTGCATTCCTGCAGAACAGCTGGAACCCAAGTTTATCATCTGACTCTTCAAAACTTTCCTTAAATAGGAAAATGTTAATATTTTGCTGCTTGGCTTTTAGTAACACACTGGAAATTAACAAAAACTACTAAATACTTAACTGCTAGCTTTACATGTAAGCATTTGATGAATCCCAACAAATCAGGTAAGTCATAGAGATCTTATGGTTTGTCAAAGTTGACAGATACAAGCTCACTTGTTTCACCTAGCCAAATTTTGTACTTTTGGAATTGAAAACTTCCTGCATACAGTGTTTTAAGTTAATAAATTCAATATGTGTCAGACACAGTTTTAAATGATCCATAAGCTTCTTAATTATTCCACTCTCCTCCCAAAGCCTGATTAAATGTGCCCTAAACTCCTTCTGGACCCACAGCCTTCTTCAGAGCATTGCAAATACATATGCTTATGTTTAAGTGAACTGGATTGTAGAACTTTGGGAATTATGAAGCTTTCTGGACAATAGCCTATAGGTATGCTGGAAACAGGCTGGGGAAGGAATCCCCTGCAGTTGAGGACATTGGCAACAAGAGATCAGTGTTAAAGCCAGAATATGGTTCTGAGTGAGCCTGAGGGCACGCTCACATCACTTATAGACAAGTCTCAGGTCTAGTTCTGCTGTCTAGCATTAATCATGGCAATGCACACTTCTCTAAGTGCTTATCCTCACATAGATGTTCTTTGCATGTTACCTGCATCTTACTGAAAAGCCTCTGATCCTCTACTTAGAAGAGAATGGAAAGCACCAAGTGTCTATATAACACTTAATTCCTGTAACAGTGGACACAGTGTGTGCAGGTCAGTCAATGAATATTGCTTTCAAAGACTTATTTGGGGGCAAGGTTTGACTCTTGTTGGAAAACAGAATGATTATTTCCCCCTGGTAGCAATGTCAACAATAAACACAGAGATACAGTGCAATTATTGGGAAGGGAGGGTCTGTAATATCCTCTCCCGACTTACAGGCTCAGGGACAGAATGGGCTGAGCATCCCCATTCTAAGCCTGGAACCTGAATGCTAACAAGATTTAAAGCCCTTGTATTTTGGAGCATTTTATATTTTGGATTCGATGGTAAACTGGATAATATCTATGCAGATATCCCCAAATCTAAAATCCTTCTGAGACAATGCCCTTCATGTAAAATATTCAACCTGAGCACATACAGAGTAGGAAATAGTGTCAGACTTCACCTCAAGGGACAAGCATAATGGCCCAGAGTTGCTTTATCACCTTGAAAATTTAAAACAGTATTCAAAGCTAGTACTGCCACTACTGCCATTTAGTAATCAGATGGTATAACCACGTGTTAATCACAAGTAAATATGAAGAACACAGCACCTAGAGAATAGATGCAAACATTTAAGTGTGGCACTGCATGGAATACTGACTCCTAACTGAGTAGCCATGTCTAGTTGATTCATCCTATAGAACTTTCTATAGTAATGAAAATGTTCTGTATCTTGGTGATCCATGGTCACCTGTAGTTTCTAAGTAGCCAACTTGTAGCTAGTATTCCTAGGACATTGACCTGCATTTAGCATTATGAAAAGAAAGTTGTGACCAGTAAGAATCATACTGGATTAGCAAGGGCTAAGAATTTTCAATTCTTTTTTTAGTGTTTGAAAAGTCCCTCTTACTACTTAGTGCACTTAGTAAGATGTGGTTCTGTTTTTGGACTCTAGTCTATTCCCAAACAACTATGATAATTCTGCAGCACATGGGCAGTTTCAGATGAACATCAGATCTTTTTTCAAGCCCATAAACATCATGATGAATGTTTACAGCCATATCACATTTAGAGAAGAGTTTGCAAGGACCAGGCTCCTCCTTGCCTGCTTCTGTCTAGACATAGACATATCCACCTGGACTCAGCCTGTCTTCCTGGGATTTCACTTGGCTTCTTGGGCTTGTTGTTTATTCTCAACACGTTTTGTTCCAATAGTAGGAATTAAAGATAGGGTCTCCCAAACTTTTTACTTCTTGAAATATTCTCACTAAGTTGGGCTTCAACTAAGCATCCTCCTGCATCAGCCTCTAAAGTAGCTGGGATGACAGGCATGTGCCACCATGTCCATCCTCATAGATAATTTTGTTGCTATCCCCTCCTACTCTATATAAAAAACACTTCCCCCCTCATCCCCCAAAAAGAAGCCAGGTGGTGGTGCACACATTTAATTTCAGCACTTGGGAGGCAGAGGCAGGCAGATCTGAGTTCGAGACCAGCCTGTCTACACAGTGAGTTCTAGGATAGATAGGACTATACAGAGAAACCCAGTCTTGCAAAACCAAAGCCCCCAAACAAACAGATACAGTTGTTTTGCTAGTCTAACCAAATCTAGTGGACTCAAGTACACTGGCAGAGTCCTATTCTGTAGTACTTGGTCAGGCATCCAAATACCACCCCCCCCCACTACTACCTGACTCTGGGGGACAGGAGGACTGACTTAGTGAGAGGGGTGTCTTTGTTCCTTCTCTTCCCCTTTCTGCTTAGAAATGAGGTAATGGCTGGAGTTCCTTAGGCCACATAAAACGATGCTGGGCACTGAGATGCAGTGGAAGGAAAGGAGACTATTTTCATGTGTGATTGAGATGCCAGATCAAACCCAGGACCTGCTCCAGACTAGGCAAACACTCCGCCACTGAGTTCTCATTTCCAGTCCCTGTTGAGTCTGTTGTTGTGGATTTGGTCTAATGCTTGTTATTATGTTAATTGGGTTCCCAAAATTGGAGAATCCACGTTTAAGATGCCAAGGGTTCCTGCCCCCAGTTGCTTTTAATTGGTAAATAAGTTGCTGGCAGTCAATGGTTGGGCAAGGAGACAGAAGCGGAACTTTAGGATTGTCAGGCAGGGGGGAGAGAGGAAGGAGGATTGAGAACGGCCATGCCAGGAAAGGAGAAAGACCAGACCTTAGAAGTACAGGACAGAGAAGCCAACATGTAAGAGCCCCTCAGTGGCCTCCAACTAGGTCTAGGGAAACAAGATGGAATACAGATTTTAGCAAGTAATAACCCAGGAATATAGGTGTCAGCTATGTGGTTCAGCCATTGAGCTGTTTAACGCATATTAAAATAGAAGGCTGCATGCGTGTGTATGCATGTGTGTGTGCGCGCATGCACGTGCGCCTTTCATTCAGGAACCCAGAACATTGGGGCAGGGCGATTTGAGCAGGATTAATCTGCATGTAAGATGTTGAGGGTTCCTGCCCCAGTTGTTGTAATTGGTAAATAACTGCAACAGATGGTTCTGGGCCAGAAGGCTGAAGACAGATGCTCCAACATTTTGAGAAATAGGGGACTGTCCAAGAAGTCAGCTGTATCTACAAATAGTTTAAGTTTTGAAAGTTATGTTTGTGTCCTTCCTATATATTCAGATAATATTTATATATTCAGGTAATAGTTAATTCATTCTTGGACCTCTGGCAGGGATGAAGACTAGTCACAGTCTCATAAACAAACTTAAGTTGTTTAGTACTAAGGGAGATGATCTAGATTTGAAAGGATGGTTTTCAGATGGTAATGCAAGTTAAAATCAAAACAATTCAGATATAAAATTGTAAACTCTTTAAATTAGGATAGATGTTAATGTACCTAAAAAAATTGACAAAATTGATTGCCTGGACATTATTATTGTATATTATACCTTATAGTATACATAACTGTTATTACTATGTTCAATGGATATCCCAGAGAAAGGCCTTTTAATGGATGAAAAGGGGGACAGCGGATTTGGTCTAATGCTTGTATTATGTTAACTGGGTTCCCAAAATTGCACAAGAATCTGCATGTAAGATGTTGAGGGTTCCTGTCCCAGTTGTTGTTAATTGGTAAATAAAATTGCCAGCAGCCAATGGATGCCAGGGCAGGGAAACAGGCGGGACTTTAGGATTTGTGGGCAAGGGGACAGAGAGAGGAAGGAGGGTTGAGAACCGCTATGCTGGGAAAGGAGAAAGACCAGGCCTGAGGGGTGCAGAAGAGAGAGCATAGCTACCAAGTGCGAGTCAGGGAAGAGCAGGCCCCGCCCCGCCCCCGCCCACCCCCAGCCCCGCTGGTCTAGGACAACAAAGATGGAATAAGTAATAACTCAGGAGTATAGGAGGGGAGAGTGTCAGTCATGTGGATGGTTGGGAGTGGCTTAACCATTGAGCTCTTTAAGGTATATTAATATAGAAGGGTGGGGTGGGTGTGTGTGTGTGTGTGTGTGTGTGTGTGTGTGTGTGTGTGTGTGTGTGTGTGTGTGTGTGTGTGTGTGTGTGTGTGTATTCCACGACTTCTGCTAGGGTGATTTGAGCAGGACTTTGTTTGATTTTTCAAGACAGGGTTTCTCTGTGTAGTCCTGGCTATCCTGGAACTCATTCTATAGACCAGGTTAGTAGTGGCTTAACCATTGAGCTCTTTAAGGTATATTAATATAGAAGGGTGGGGTGTGTGTGTGTGTGTGTGGGGTGTGTGTGTGTGTGTGTGTGTGTGTGTGTGTGTGTGTGTGTGTGTGTATTCCACGACTTCTGCTAGGGTGATTTGAGCAGGACTTTGTTTGATTTTTCAAGACAGGGTTTCTCTGTGTAGTCCTGGCTATCCTGGAACTCATTCTATAGACCAGGTTAGTCTCAAACTCATAGACATCTGCCTATCTCTGTCTCCCAAGTGCCTGAACGAAAGGCATGCACCACCACTGCTTGGTAATATCACAATTTTAAAGGTAGTAGAGTACTTTGTACAATCTACTATAGTAATACCAAAGCATATAACTCTATTGAAATCTGAGTTGGTTTTATGGTTTATTTTCCTTGAGATTTCTAGGAAGTTTAGATGACTCAGGACACAAAAATCAAGAAAAACATTTAATGGTCCACAAAATAAACAATTAAAAAATAATTCTAAAATATTGTTTTTGGAAAGAGAAAAGGTAGGTATCTTGTTGAATGGCGCCCAGTGGAACCATCACTCATGTTTTGTTTCTGGAAGGACAATGTGTAGGGAGGGACACTTAAAGCAGCCTGCTGCTTGTACTAGAGAGCCCAGATTTGCATCCTTGTGCTGCCCCATCTTCTAAAATAACATTTCCACACATAGTAACAGCACAGAGGAAGACGGTAACTGCTCAGAACAGTCACGCTCTTATTACACGGCATGTCCTCAAGCTCTAGTCTGCCTCTTTGTTCTGCTACACTGTTCCCTTAAATGTTGACCAGTGTCAGTGTTAGGTCTCAGGCAGTACAACAATCAGTCCATATACCCAGAGCTCAAGGTGGGTTACAGAGATCTCTAACAGCTGTGTAAAAGCCAGCATTCCTTAGGAGCTTGTGAAACTGGCTCCTATTTGCCAGAAGGGGTCATTTCTCTTACCTAACAAAGCCCACGCCTGGCCTCCAAGCTCCCTCAGGCCCTACTCACAAGTATGTTAGACATTTAAAGTGAGTACCCTTAGAGCCCTGCTCTCTTTATACCCTCACTGGCTGTTCTCTCACAATTCCCTCTCTTGCTATGCTGTCTCTCTTGCTCTCTTGTTTCCCTAGCTCTGACCATATTCAGTCTACTCCCCCTCACAATAAAAATCTTTCCTTTAACCATATTGTGGAGTGGTTTCTTTACTAAACCCCTTTCATACAATCAGGAAAACGACAGGAAGCAGGGGCCAGCATCTGCATTTGAATTCTGAGCTCTACTTGTTCCATTTTAAGAAAGACCTCAGTTCTAGCAGTTCTATGAAATAGGAACTATTAAAATCCAATTTTATGAAAATAAGATTCAAAGAAGTTAATCAATTTGCCTGTAGTCACAAGTTAGCAGGTACCAGAGCAAGCCTTGTCCAGTTTGTCCTCCTTAATAGCAAACAACAGACAAAAGCAACAGTAGCATCTGAGCAGGTGGTGGAGGTGGAAAGTGCAGCCTACAGACAGCTAAGCCAGAGCCGTGCCCTCTGTCATAGCCCTAATGGCACTGTGCATGTACACAGGTCCTGAGACATCATGTGATTATTCGACTGTCATTTCCCAACATTTCCAAGGTCCTTCTGATCATCAGCTGTTAGACACCACTGTTTCGCTGCTGGGTAAGTTGCATGGTAATACAACACATGGTATAATAAAACACAGTGACAACTCTGAGGAATGTAAGCACTGCACAGTTTGTCCTTGACGGCAAATGAAGGAAAATTTAAGTTCTAGATCTGCCATGATATCAAGACAACTACAATAGGAGGACTGAGTTAATAAGCAAGTATCCCACACTGCAGCCAACTATAAAGCCAGATTCCCATTCCATCTCTGTGAGGTGGTACACATCCACAATCCTAGTGTGCAGGAGGCTGAGGCCAGCCTGGGCCACATAATGAGATCCTGTCTCAAAACAAAACAAACAACCCAAACAAACAAAATATAGGTTCTGTAAGGTTAAATCATATTTCCTATGCCCTATTCATTAAGCCTTGGGGCCTGTTTATTTCTGTTGAGAGGTTACAAGTTGAAGCACGATTTAAAGTTAGGTGGTGCGATGCTCAGTGGTTATAAGCTGCTGACCGTGAACCTGTATCCCGGCACTGGAGGCTGGGCAGTTGTTCTCTCACCTCCAATGTGTACTATGCACATGCACTCTCACACACAAATCCTCTACGTAATAAGCAAACGACTTACAGCCTACTACGGTAAATTAAAAAAAAAAAAATCCTCATGGTGAAACGTTGTTTTTCTTTTTTTATTTGTATGTGTGCATGCATATGTTCCATGTGTGCACATGTACACAGACCTAGATGACAACCTCACATTTCTTCACTAGTCTGGAACTCATCAAAATCAGCAGTGTATCCACAGTGCATCCCAGTGATCTGCCAGTCTCTGCATCCCCAGTACAGGCATTACAATCCAGCACCACCAAGCCCAGCTTCTTCTTCTTTTTTTTTTTTTTTTGGTTTTTCGAGACAGGGTTTCTCTGTGTAGCCCTGGCTGTCCTGGAACTCACTTTGTAGACCAGGCTGGCCTCGAACTCAGAAATCCTCCTGCCTCTGCCTCCCAAGTGCTGGGATTAAAGGCGTGCACCACCACCGCCCGGCTCCAGCTTCTTATTTTTAAACAAAGATTCTGTGCTCCACCCAAGGTCCTCACGCTCGCAGGGCAAGCACTTTTCCAGCTGAGTTGGAATATCTTTTTATTTTTTTAATCTTTTTTATATACTACAGACATTAAGTTGATAAATTAAAAGAAATAAATTTGTAATTTGTTTTCAAAAGAATAAAAATAATTTTGTTAAGTTCTGTAAGTACTCAGATTGTTTGTAGGCCAGTTTATAAATGGACTTTAGAGTATGGTAGAAAACATATAGAGCAGCAATAAACAAATCTCTCTTCTCAAACGCTAAGTCTTTGCTTATAGAAATTAAACTTTCTTGTTTTCTTTTCTGATATAGTCTCATTATGTAGACCTGCCTGGCCTTGAACTTGTGACCAACGTTCTTGCCTCTGCCCCCAGAATGCTAACAGCACAGGTTTGTGCTGCCAGGCTTAGCCAAACTGAAAACTCCTAATGCAAATATCCAAAATGCTTTAAATCTAGAACTTTATAAGCTTGTGTGATAGGTGGGTCAAAACACAAGTGTACTAAACACACTGTATAAAATTACTTCTGTACTATAAGAAACAAATGAATCAGTGTTTTTACTTCAATCTTGGCCCCAAGATCTCTTATAATGAATATATAAATATTCGAAAAACCAGAAACCTGAAATCTGAAACACTTCTGATCCCAAGCATTTTGAGTAAAGAATATTCAAGGAGAGACCCCTGGTCCTGGAAAGACTGGATGTAGGGGAATGCCAGGACAGAGAAACGAGAGGGGGTTGAATGGGGAACAGAGGGAGGGAAGGGGGTTTATGGGACTTTCGGGGAGGGAGGAAATGGTAAAGGGGAAATCATTTGGAATGTAAATAAAAAAAACTTAGAAAAAAAAAAGAATATTCAATCCGTGTAAAATAAGTAAAATAATTTTCAGCTCCACACTACATATGTGTTTAGAATAACTAATTCTTTTATTTATGCACCTGAGTGAATTGTTTTATCAAGACTATCAAAGGATTTGTGTTGCTATGCCAATTCATCATGTCATTTGCTAATTCTAAATAATTTCCTTATATACATGCTAAGTTACTTCATTTTGCACATTTACTGATTATTTATATGCCAAACACCAGCCTCAGTTCTTCTTTATGCACATTCGCTTCCTTCCTTCCTTCCTCCCTCCCTCCATTTCATGTGTGCTATGCTTTATGTATATGGAGACCAGAGGAGAACAGCTGGTGTCTGCCTTGTCCCTTGAAACAGGGTCTGTCATGTAAGCTGGAGCTAGGCTATAAGCCAGTGAATCCCAGTGATCCTCCAGTCTACTCCACAGCACTGGGTTATAGGCATGCATGTCCATACCCAGCTTTTTATGGGGGTGCTGGTAATTCAAACTCAGTCTTCATGCTTGCACACTAAACACTCTTACTTACTGAGCCATGTCCTCAGCCCTGCATTAGCTTCTTTTAATCCTGTGAAGTAGAAACTACTATTACCCTTACTTTACAGGTGAGAAGACTGAAGCAGAAGGTTAGAGTAACCTGTTCAAGGTCACACTCACGGACGGGCAAGTGAATAAGTGAAGTTCAGGTCAGGAGTCTGATGCAGTCTGTGTCTGTACCCACCAAGGCTCTATTACCTACTCTTCATGTCCCATGTGGGATTGAACCTAGGGCATGAGACGCTGGCAGGTAACCTACCACCGAGCTGCAGCTGCTCTTGCAGTTATACTTCTTGTTGGTGGTGTGCTTGCTATGTTTTCTTTTTCTTCTTGGCTCTTGTCTGTTGAGTGTCCCAGCTGGCCTGGAACTTGCAATGATCCCTGCACCTCTGTCTCGAATGCTGGGATTACAGATGTGTGCTACCATGCCTGGCAACTGTACCTCTTGAGGACAAAGGAACATGTCTTCCAGATAGTCGTGGTGCCTAGGCCATTTCTTTAGTTTGAGCAGAGTTCCTACCTTACAGTAAGCATGCAGATGATCTATAGAATTTAATTTTCATCTTATAAAGATGACCTATTACCTTCAGAATATGGAAATACATTTCTGCTGTCTTAAATGCAGACTGGTCTACATAGTAAGCACAAGGACAGCCAAAGGCTACAGAGACACCTGTGTCAAACGTTAAATGAACTCTTAATACTAGTTAGAGGGAGATAAAGACGGAACTCAAATGTAAGGGAAAGATAGGCAACTGTGTTCTCCAGTTAGGTAATCACAACTTTATTTTTAAAAAAGATTGAATTATGTATATGTGTGTGACCAGAGAGGTCAGAAACAATGGATTCCCTGGACCTGGAGTTACAAGTAGTTGAAAACAGCTCAATGTCAGACTGGCAGTGACAATCAGGTTCCTGAAGGAGCGGCACTCGTTACCACTGAGCCATCTTTCCAGGTCTCCCACGCCTCTTTACTGAGACATAGTCTCAGGTAGTTCATGGTGGTCTCAAATTTATTGTGTAGCTGGGGATAACCTTGAATACCAATTCTTCTGCCCCCGTATGCCAAGACATGGGATCACAGGTGCCACCTGTGTGCATACCTGGCTTATGATGTACCAGGACTGAGGCAAGGAACTCACATGTCCCAGTACAGGCATTCTCAGTTTTCACAGAAATAGAGTTAACAGCTAGTAGGAGGGCAACGGCTATGTCAATGTGAACATTTAATTCTCCTCATAACAGAATATATCTCTTAATCACTGTGTCACTTAGGTCATTCTACTTTGCTACTTACAGTGCACTTTCCATATCTGCTGTATTTTCTTCCATTTTCTGAGACGGTATAGAGGTAAATAAAGTTGTCATGAGATCCCACAGCCAGAAGAGTACCATCTAGAATTAAACAGGAAAAAGTGCTGGTTGAAAACGTCTATATGTATTGCTATCTTATTGGTTCTATATTAAAAATATTAAATCACATCAATTTAACTATTTGGCATTTTATGAACAAACCTGATCACTTAGCATCTCCTAAAATCAAATGGTAACCTAGTCCAATGTAGCACTGCTCTTTGGAGATACTGTCTAGTCTTAAACCCTTGTAGTCAGTCAGCTAAAGGCTGGTTTTAGACAAATTTCCCTTCGTGTAGTAAACAATGCTTATGTAGTACACTAAGTAGGTACAGCTCCATACTTCAGCAAGCACATCTGATCTCACCAATTACAAAGTAGGTTCCCTTAAGAAGGAACACATCACGTTCTCTGGTTCTATGGTATCTTTGATTGTATCTACAACTATGCTAAGCACATAACAACTAGTCAAAGTTCACCTATCTTTTGATTTTTAAATGCTATATTTTGTAGGAGCTGTTACACCAGGATTAAAAACAAATTAAATCAAACGAAACAGAAAACATTGCTGTTTCAAAACGACTCTTGGGGCAGGCAATATGGGTGAGAAGGGAAAGGCACAGGCTGTCAAACCTGACTGCTGGCACTCTATCCTAGGGACCATGTGGCAGAAGGGCAGAACCCCCTAACTATGTGTCCTCTGACACATGTGCTCACACAATACATGTTTAAAAAACACAAACTGACTCAAACTTTTGTACCTTGGTGTACATACATTTTTCCCCCTCATTCAAAACAATTTTCTGTGCTTCTTTCTTTTTAAATAATGAAGAAACAATCACGTTTTTATTTTTAGTTTTAATTCGAAAGCTATTAGAGTACACTTTCAGAGCTCAGTGATCGTGTGTTTGCCTGCCATGTACACGGAGGACTGGTTTTAACCGGTAGCATTACGCGGACAAAACCAACCCACACCAAATGCTCAAATATAACGAAGTCCAGGTGGTTCTGCATGCCTATAATCCCAGTTCCTCCAAGGGTGAGGAAGGAGAATTATAAATTTCAGGCCAGTTTGGGAAAGACTATGCCTCAAACTAATTCTAGAAAAGAATGATATAAATCAAACCATATACCTAACAAAAACAAAGGTAACTGGAATATTATGGAAATTTAACATTTTGGATAAAGTATACAAATAGTTACTCAATGTTGAATGAAGTTATATACAATTCTTACAATGAATTACTAAGTATTTTATTTAATAACTAAAAATTATGATTATGTAACTTAAAACAATACTAACTAGAGAATAAAGGATTGTGAGGTTGGATCCTAGTGTGTATTCTGGCTGTTTCTTTTACACTGTGTGGGGAATGTCAAAGACTGAACTGAAGGAGAATATGGTAGGCAAGTGTTCTACCACAGAACTCTTTTTCCATTGCTTGTATCCTTAAATATAAAGATAAGTTTGATAATTAGATGGAACACTCAGTTTAATATTCTACGAGTCCTCCTGTATTTCGTGTGATTTGATTACTTTTTACTGTTTTAACTGCAACTGCAGCGGTCACAGTTCACCCTAAATTTACACTTGCTTGATGCAGCTTGAATTTTGCAAATTTCATAGCTACAGCAGTGGAACTTAACCTGACATCCAGGGACACTCCACACTTGACAACCCTTGAGCACAGAGAAGCTCAACAGGCACACACATGGTTTCAGTGGGTGCAGTGCACATGAAGTGGGGAAGTCTGCTCACCTACTGAGTAGCGCATCACAGAGAGCTGCTCGTTCCCATCCGTGTGGATTGACACCAGATCTCTTGTTTCTGCATCCAGAACAAACCACCTGTTTAGGAAAGAAAAGAAAAACAAAACAAACCGCCTTCAGATATTTATATTTACAGGAAACAGTAGGTGCCTTTTTCTACATTTTTAATTTTAAAAACATGAATATTAACCTTATAACTATGATAGTGCTTCTAATTAATGATGAATTTATTTATCAAAAAATGCCGCTAGTAGGTAGACATGGGCCTAATTTTCATTTCTACTTAGGAATTCAAAGACTGTCACCTGTACCTCTGCTAAGCATTGTTTATAGATAGAAAGGTAAGAAGGCACTTGAGCTGACCCGGCACATACGGCAAGGAACGACTAACCAGTAACTGTAAGCACGGTCAGGGTGTTCACAGCACAGCTCACAGGGGAATAAAGGACAGCAGCCACATGGGAGTCTGAGGAGGAAGGAGGATCGGCAGCTGCATAGTGGGGAGGCGAGCAGAAATGGGGACGGACACACACTCATGAATGAATGTTGGCGATTTTGTGAGAGGCTAGCACACTGAAGCCACATGGCCCGTGCTTACTGAACGCCTGCTGGTGCAGCTGACAGTGCCCACAGAGCGCAGAATTGTTTGCGACTGTTACCAATCCTCAGCTACCACTAAAGCATTGAGAACTGCTTTTTCAAAGAGGGAACAAGATGGTATCCCAACCAAGACTACAGAGCTACAGTGAATATCAGGCTTCAAGGATTTTTTTTAAAGATTTATTTATTTTATGTATATGAGTGATCTTCATGCATAGCTGCATGCCAGAAGAGGATATGAGATCACATTACAGACAGTTGTGAGCCACATGTGGGATTAAATTTAGGACTTCTAGAAGGGCAGCCAGCGTTAACTGCTGAGCTACCTATGTAGCTCCAATTAATACGATTATGAAAACTTTATTATATTCTTATACATTTCAAATTATTAATTTCAAAATTGGCAACCCCTAATATTAAGACTGCTTCCAAGTCACTTTAATTCCCTAGGAAAGCTACATACAACTTTTTTTTTTCCTATGTACAACTTTTATCTCTTTGGAAGCAACCTTAGCAAGCAGCAAAGCCCAGGTCATGTTCTCATGTGTGGAAACCCACACTGGTTATAGACAGCAGCTACTAAAGAATGAAAGACAAACTCTTGTGTTTTTCTGTTTCTTTAAATGCTTTAAATGCACAGTAGACTAGTTCTTCTATTTTTGGAACAGTTTGTCAGGTGCGACATGGGTGTGAACACAGCTCCATGACACAGTCTCGGCTCCGGGAGCACCATCAACCTCAATAGGCGTCTCAGGCATCTAGGGCACAGATGGCGCTGCTCTTCCTGTCTGCGCTGTCTTTGTCTCCATATCTGTCCTCAAATATAACTTTGGTAAAATGTCTCAGAAAGGGATTGAGGGCATTACTAGGGAAGGAAATGGCTCTGATGTCACTAGGAACAAACGCTCTGGCCCGGGCCATTCAAGCAGCCACCCCGGCATATAAGGACAAGGGCTTCTGGAGGTGGGGGCTAAGAGTCCTAATTGTTCCCTGGGAAATGTTAGCCAACTCATGATGATTAGGTTGTACCAGGAAATATTTGAAGCAGGAAATGTTTTTGAGAAACCTAAAGATAATTGAAGACCCCTTGGAAAAGGAACACTGGGCCTGAGTCACTAAGGACAGGGATGTCCATGGAAAATACAAGGGACAAGATGCAGGAAGAAATAGCTGGGTCTACTGGATCAGTGAGCAATGGTGAGAGCCCCTGAGAGGGGAGATCTCCAATAACAGATAGTTGGAGTTAGAGATATTATTGGGGAAAACTGCAAGATATCTGTATGATAAAAAAAGATAAAGGATGGATAGAAGAGTTTGGACCCTTTGAGGGGCCGTCGGATTAGTGAACTACTTTTCTGGGAGGACTGGAGCACACTGACTTGACCTCCTGGCATCACCTGCCTGAGGAAACTAGGGTACAAGCTCTAAGAGACAGAATTCGGGCTTGTGAAGGACCTGGGAGAAGCTGCAAGAAGGTTTAAAATAGCATACAGAAAGTTTGAAAAGCACTGTAGACATAGATATTTGGATGAACTTAATAAAGAGATTTTGCAAACTTAAGACAAGTTAAAAATATTAACATTACTTGTCCTATTTAGCAACTTTATAAGAAATGAGAGGGGGGAGGGGAGGGGAGGGGAGGGAAGGGGAGGGGAGTGCTGAAAGCGGTCTTGGAGCACAGCTTCTGAACAGCATTGAGCCACCTGCCAGCTTGTACTTGCTTCGTTACCTGAGTCTCTGATTTTGTGCTGATCCAATCCTCCTATTCTCGAGAACTCGAACAATAACTGAGGCCAGTCCTCAGTAGTATTTTTATTTTAATTTTTCCAATTTGCCTGTGTGTGGAAGCCATAAGCTGAGGCACTGTATGTCACTGAGACAGGATCTGTTCACTGGACCCAGGAACTTGTAGACTCAGCTACTCTTGCTAGCCAGCTTGTTTCCACTCTGAGTGCTGGGCTTATAGGCTGGATGCCCGCCATGCCTGCCTAACTCCAGTCATGACCTTATACATCAAAAACACTACCTTCTGAGTTCCTTCCCCAGCCTGGCAAATGATTTTAACAGGAAACCAATGAGGTTGTTAAACGGGTATGGTTTTCCTACAGATGTGCTGCAACACTGGAAGCTCCCACCCTTGTTGCTGCATGATGGTATTCTTTTTGCCACTGTGGCCAGGATCTCAGTTCTTACTGAAAGTTCTACACAAGGAAATTTTCTAAAAAACTTATGTTTTCGCATTGTATTTATGACAACTCACTCTGGAGTGTATACAGTAGACCAAAGCTTCTATTTGGGAGTAATGTGCCATCACTATGAGGCTCTATGTGGCTTAAAGGATTTAACGGACTTTGGATGTAATAGCCACCAGGGATGGGAACTCTTCTGTTATAGATTACGTTGACTTGTGAGCCTAGTCCCAAATAAGAGATACACCATCCTTTATGGTGACGACTTTTGTGTGTGGAGGTGGTAGAGATGAGGGTGATCACATCTCATGTAACCCAGGATAGCTTTGAACTTGCTATTATATAGCCAAGGCTGACCTTGAAGTCCTGATCCCCCTACCTTCATCCCACAAATGCTATGATCACAGCCATGTGCCACTGTGCCTGTTATGATTTTTAGTTTCTTTAGTGGCCACACACACATTTTAGAGCTAGACTTAACCTGAAGTCCCTAAATAAATGCATCTCTTTTCCTTTAGAAAAATATGCATCCATGATAGTATTTTTTGGATAAAGCGTTTATGGGTCTTGCTTTTAAAAATGAACCTCTAGATACAAAAACAGGAATGAGAGACAGTATCACAGTGAAGTGCTTATGTTACTTTTGTAGAAGACCCAAGTTGATTCCTATGCCAATGCTGGGTAGTTAGGACAGGCTCAAAAGCTACAGAGAGGAGGAAGACACCAGGGAGAGAAGCAGAGGACTCAGCCTCAGGCTCACCACTGGTCAAGTTCCTCCAGGAGAAGTGCTCTGGCATGCTTCCTTAGTACCACACTAATGCATACTGGACTCTGTGATCACTAATGCACTCACTACTTGGCAAACGATGCAGTCTATACACGGACACAGACACATGGCTCAAGACCTTACCAGTTACTTCTCTGGCCATGCACCATTTGGACATGTTTTACAGCAAACTAGTTCCTAGCCCTTAAATGTGACTTAAAAGTGAAGTGAGTAATCTGAAAGGCTAAAGGAGCAGCTTTTCAATTCCATACAGTAAAGTCAGGTGTTTACAGACCAAAGGAAAAATAAAAACAAATGGAGTATTCGTGAATCCGAGGCAGGGACGCAGGTGCGGAGCTTCACAGAGCTTTATCTAACGGACCTCACAGCCACACAGATGTTAGAAAGTGCTTTCAGTGGTTTTCAACCGCATCACTTTTTTTTTAAACGTTTATTTAATGTATGTGTGTGTGGGTGTACGTGTCATGGCTGCATGTGGAACTGAGCTGTCAGGGTTGGTGGCAAGCACCTCACATGCCAAGCATTCTCCTAGCTCACCTACCAGAGTGATTAAAGACAAGAACACAGAGGAGAGCTCTGTGTGTCTGTCTGACGCCTGTATGATTTTCAAACCCCTATAGCCTTAGGCTTCATTTAGAGCTCAGGAAAGGGTGACTGATCAAGTACACACTAGAGCAGTAAGTGTGCTCTAAATGACATGATTTTCCCAACGATTCAAACATCCCACCATTTCAGATCACTCTGCTCACTTGCAGATCCTACCTGCCTGAGTGTGTTCCGATGGCCACCACTGTACCACTGGGATGAAAGTCTGCACAGTGTCCTGGTTCCTAGAAGAGAAAAGAACAGCCATTGGGGCATAGGATAAAGGCTCCTAGGTTTAAGCGAATTGTTTAAAAAAAAAATTTTTTTTTTCAAAATTACGTGTTTCAAATAAACACGCAATTCTGGTCAGCTTTACTGTAAACCAATTGAGAAATGCTGAATGGGCGAGCAAAGGGACTGACTGGTGAGGGGAAACAAGAGCTCGATCTGCTTGTGGCCAGGGAGTGGGACAATTCAGGTAATATCAAATATGGTAAGAAATTCACAAAGAACTCGTACATTTCTTTCGGGGTAGAAAAGGTAGTATCTATATACAGTGAGAAAATTCAAGGTTACCCACAAAAACGACGGTACAGTCTGTTACAGCATTTACTGAATCCAACTGTAACACCACAGAGGCCCAAGTATTTCATAATTAATGTTTCACAAATATACAAAATCTTTATAAGTTTACCACTGAAACTGAGAGGAAAGCATATGACTATCTTGCTTTTTAATGTAGATTCACACTGGAATGGAGACCAGACATTTCCCTCTTATGCCCAGTCCTTTTATCTAACTACAAGCCCACGTTTAGATCAGTGCTTTATCGAGTGCCAGTGGGAGGAGTCTGTCTGGGGAAGCCTTGCACTCACGTCCACAAGCCTGGTCCACTCCAGCCTGTGCTCCACTGAGTTCCACATGCACACCTGCCTGTCCTGAGCACACGTCAAGAGCAAATCTTTGAAGGGATGTGTTGCGAGGCCCCAGAGTTCATCTGTATGACCCTGGAAATGAAAAAATTCCTTGTAAGAACCACAGCATATTGCCGAGAAATAATGTAGAAATCGATGGCATCACACAGCTTACCTGTACTTCTATTTGGAAGCCATCATTAAATGTTCCCCGTAAAATAAAGTTTCGCGATGTGCCTACTAAGAACTGTTCTGCCTTTCCCTCTGCAACTGCTCTAATTGTGCCGTACTGATCAGGAACCTGGAACAAATGAATGTGTGAAGTTACCATAAACAGTGACGTGCAATAATTAGTACCTGAACAGTGCTATGCTCACAGCTGTCTGCAGTCAGAGGGTAATAAAGACATACTCTAAATCTGAAACAATGTGGTGGTCTCATCAGATTGTAATTTAATGTTCAATTACATTTTATTACACAGAAGTTATAATGTAATATTATCAACATTCTTTGCCACATTTATTGTAATTATCTTTGTAGAACAGGGTCTCCCACATGCTATTCAAGCTTGTCAGTGATCTAACTTGCAACCCACTTTAGTAAAATTTAACTTTATAATCTGTATGATCCTGAGAGTTATAGAAGTGTGGGGGAGGAAGGAAGTTCTACTCTAGCTCATAAAGAATATGGTCTGGGTTTTGTTTCATGTTCTTCTGGGCAAGTTATTTAGCTGAAGACAATTCATTTATCTGTGACATGGGGATAATACATTCATTCCCTATTCATTCTTGGTTGTTATAGAAACCAAAAAATAAAAATTACAGTAAATAAATAAAAAAAAAGCTGACTTTTTAATCTGTAGACTCTGCATTCAAATACAAAATCATCCATGGACTTAAAATACTGGGGTAAAAAACCCCTCTGTGTGTACTGAGCATGCACAGACCTCCCCGCCCGTCACTAATTAGTTCCTATACAGTTCAGCGAAACACTTCCATAGCAGTCCCACTGTTATCAGGTATGGTAAGCAGTATAAAGACAATTTTTTCCCCCATTTCTCATCTGACAAAGCGTAAACACACTGCCATCGTGAGCTTTGATTTGTCTGTTGATCTGATATACACCTAATATAGTAAGAGAAAAATGAAAACACTAGAAATAGCATGTTTTTTTGAGACAGAGTTTCTCTGTGTAGCCCTGGCTGTCCTGGAACTCACTCTGTAGACCAGGCTGGCCTCAAACTCAGAAATCCACCTGCTTCTGCCTCCTAAGTGCTGGGATTAAAGGCATGTGCCACCACTGCCCATAAAGACAATTTAAAGTTTACGAAATACTTGACTACACTGGGTAAGGGACTTCAGTACCTACAGATTCTAGCATCTATGAGGAGACTGGTGACCTCTCCCTTATAAAGGGATGACTGAATTTTAAAGTATTATAAAAGTCATTCACAGGTCTCCTTGTGAGACCCAAGTCATTCACACACTATGTGATATATGCTCAGTGTCCTTTACACCAATAACCGATCCCACAGAATGACTCTGAAATGGTATATTTCTTCCTCATGAAGGGTTGGTTCTAAAATGCCTCTGCTTATCCATCTCTGCCTAGCCTACATCAGACCCTGAGTTCAATTTCTTGCACTGCACAATAAAGCTCTCAAACTCCACATATTTTGTTTAGAGCAGAGTCCTTTTTGCTTTCCTATGGGGAAGAACCAGAAAAGCTATCTCAAAATGGGACAAAATGCATGAGTAGAGTTTTACTTTTTAAAGGTCCCATTTCCAGCCTTACCTCAATTTCTCTTTCAAGGTTCAGATCATGATCCCACAAAATTATTTTTCTGTCTTTTCCGCCTCCAGTTAATAGCATCCCATTTCTCATCTGACAAAGCGTAAACACACTGCCATCGTGAGCTTTGATTTGTCTGTTGATCTGATATACACCTAATATAGTAAGAGAAAAATGAAAACACTAGAAATAGCATGTTTTATTAGACTTTAATATCTTTCTGGAAAACAGCTTTAGCAGAACAACAGGGTGAAAACTCAGAAAGTTCATATTTTCCTAATCAAAAAACCTAGTCTCAGCAAGTTACAGAAACATGGCAGGCACAGAGACTTAAGACTGAATATAATCCCTTACATTTATGTCAGTATTTATGCACTCTAAAACTATTTTCTTAAACTGTAAGCTGCTGAACAGCGATTCCTGTCCAGACAACAGGGGATATAAAGTGTATCTCAGCAGCAACTTCAATGTCATCTCTTGGGATAGTTCTGTGCAGTATTAGAGTGGTCTCACTAGTTTGCACAGCATGGGCAGAATTATGAAGGTCATATCCACAATACCAGTTATCGGTAAAGCTGTAGCCAGGATCCAAGTCTCTCACCTCAGTGTCCCTGGAGCTTTGCAAAAGACTTTGTAAGCTCAGTGCATGATAATCACTAATAAACATTCAATTATTCTTTCTAGTCTGCTGAGAAGAAGAAATTACATCATCCAAACTGAGTCCATGTCACTTCGTCAGAGCAGGGCTCTAGCAGTTAAGGGAGGCTAATGAGGCAAAAGGACAATCAGCCTTTGGGAGATAATGCTTTACAGAATTAGTTACCAGGTTCACAATGGAAGCCAGAGCTTTGTTAAACATGGCTAAAGTCAACAAAATAGCCTTAGCTCTTGTGGAAAAACTGAAAGAAAAAAGTTTTAAAAACCATTCATTTTCTAAAATTGTATAGCTACTGGTGACTGGATAAGCAGAACATGGCTATGCCTCGATAACTGAACATTATCAAGGATGAGGGAAGGGAACATGTCTAACAGGATGGACCTTAGAAACTTGCCAAAGTTAAACATGCCAGTTATCGTCAGGCATGGGAGAGCACACCTATAATCCTAGGAGGCTAGTTTGGGCTCACAGTGAGTTGCAGACCAGCCTGGGCTATGTAGTGAAGTGTTAGAAACATGTCAGAAAACCTTGTCAAACATGTATGACCTTCCCAAAATGATAGATGTCAGGAAACAGAGAGCAAAATGAAAGAACTGTTTCATCAGGATCAAAGCCTCCATAGTGTGAGTGACTCAGTTCCACTCACTTCCTTTCGAGCTGGGATGTTGTCACAAAGCCCAAATAGTAATTAAGCTAAAAAAAAAAAAAAAATTCTGTGTTTCACATTTAAGCATATTCCAAGTTTTTTTTTTTTTTACAAACTATAAATAAAACATTACAGTTGAAAAATCTTTCTCTTATGAAGCTATAATTCTGTCAGCCTAATTTAGGTTAAACATTTGAAATATTTGCTGAGAAAAATTACTATCTTTGAGTTTAAAAACTTTATGTCAAGTTTACTTATATGTTCAAGTCTACCCAAGTTTAATAGCAAGTTCTTCCATTCATCTCATTGCTAAGAGAAAGTCTCCATGAAAAGCAGATTTACCTTGCCTGCCAAGTGAAGACATCTACAAGGCCCTGTCTACTCAAATACAGACTCTAATGTTGGGAGACGGATGCTAGCACTAGATCATAGTCTTATCACCTAGGTAAAGGGCCCATGTAGGTGATGTGGTGAGCAGGCCAAATGGCTGGACTTCTGAGTCCTAGAAAGGAGTCTGACAAAGATTTAGGAGGATAAATATTTTAAAAACATCTTCTTTGTGTGTGCCTGGTTTGTGCCTTGCCAATGTGTGGAAAGAATGCCAAGGCCTACAGTAGGGTTAGGAAGAGGGGCTGCAGGTAGGAAAGGACAGGAGGGGACAGAGCTATTTGCTCATTTTCTCCATTTGTCCTTCCTAAAAGCATGACTATGAGTTCTGCTCAGATACCTGAGTATCAGCCAAGGAGAACGAAACCTTATATATTTTAAATTAGTATGTATCTCTAAGTGTGTTCTCCCTCTCATATTAACCTTCTGAAGGGAAGAGTGCTATATGATCACATGTAGATTATATATATGCACAATGAATAATTTCCTTAGAAAGGCTCTTTTTGGAGCACTCATGTTACTCCAGTGTAAAGTTTCTCTCCTGGTCGGTAAGGGTGGGGCTGCAACAGCACACGCGGGAATCATGCAGCGCTGAAGGAGAAGATACCTTTAGGGCCTTTCCCGGGTGGGGGTTCCACAGTAGTTTTGCTCCAGATAAGCATGACTCCACCGGAGTCTCCAGTGAGAACGTCTCCATTCCCCAAGAATGCCAAACACTGAATGAATTTTGGTTTTTCATATTTCTACAATAAAATGAGAATTTTTAGTTTTCTCTTTGGCATGGTGATTCTATGCTTACCCTACAATAAAAGATTTTACACACACACACACACACACACACACACACACACACACACACACACACACACACACACGCACATCTAATGATGTTACAACATTCTGATCCTTACCCCAAAAATTCCCTGTTTTCTTGTTAGTGAATTTCCACTCCAGGTCCAGAAAAAAATATGAGATTTGCCACATGTTATTATTGTATTTGCATCTGTTGGGTGGAATTCTACAGCCAAAACAACTTCGTTTGTTGTCTGTGTGGAAAAAAAAGTAGCAGTTTTAAAAGAATGTATATTCTTATTATTACCAAAATCTAATTAGAGTTCCTTATAAAGTCAGGGAAAATAGTTTAGGAAATTTGCCTTTTCTTCTAAGACTTATTTTCCTTAAAAAAGAAAAAAAATTAAGAACAGAATTTTAAGATCAAGATTTAAACTGGATATCCTTATGCTATTATATCGATTCTTTTGCTATTTATTTATAAGACATTTGTTAAGAATTATAGCTTACGTCTTACATGTTTGGGATAGCAGACTGTGTAAGATACAAGAGCAATGTGATGTCTGAAAGCTCGAATCAGCAGAGCCAGAAACACACCAGACCCCTTTCCAGTCACCTAGCCTGTGCCTGTGCCTGTGCTTAGGAAGTCAGAGTGCTGAGCTCTGTCTGCTTCACTTAAATGGAATTGCAAGCAGTGTACTCCTTTAACATTTAGAGTAGGTTTTCAACCTTGTATTTGTGAGATTCATTCATGTTCATGCTAAATGCTGTAAAATATCGAGGGAAAAGGATCGAGGGGAGGGGGAGGGGAAAGGAGAGAATGAATCCTGCTGACTGGAATTAGGGTCGTTCCACTCTCTTCTTCTTTAGCTATTGTAAATGACACTGTAATCTGCATTCTAGTGACCAGATCACATCAATTGATTTCTGTTGGTTTTTATATACTCTGGAGAGCAACAGGCTGTGTCAGCAAGTAGTCACATGTTCAACCTTAGCAAATAATGCCAAATAGTTTCCCAAAATGGCTATACCAACTTGCCCACACAGTAGCACTTCCATACTGACCTTGAAACTTACATAAGTAGAAGTTATTTATCAGGCACTCAAAGCTTTATAATGTAAGCAAAGAGAGTCCCCTGTTCAAATGCTGCAAGTTCAACAACACACAGGAGGAAGCTGGGCGAGAGAAGGCTCAGTGATCTAGCCCTAGAACCCAGTCGTTCTTAGCAAAATGCTTTTTTTTTTCCTCCCTACAAAAGGCTTTCCTTTCTACCCTGAATAAGAACAGATAAATACTCTGAAGTTAAGCTTTAGCTGCTTTACAATGACCAGTTCTGGCAACGGACATCTAGGAGAGTGTGAGGAATCTGGATGAGAGAGAAGAGGGAAGAGACAAGCAGGAGCCCCTGGTCTTCTTGGATGACTACAGTGTCACACTGGAGGCAGCACTGGTTGGGACTGGGTGAGACAATCAGGAGACTGTGACATGTTATTCTTGATTTGTTGTAGAGGACATTCATATACAATGCCTGGGAAATCTGAGCCAGAGATGTGTAATGTGGTATCAGACAGGAATGCCCTCAGAGGAGGACCGGAAACAGCTCTGTACTAGCAGCATATCCTGGAAAGGTGGTGAAGAATGGCCAGCAGGGAGACCAAGACTTTACCTGGCAGACCTAACTATAAAAGAGGAAACACTTCTGTATTTCATTCTGCTGTAGCTCCCCACATGTCAGTGGTATAAACTATACAGAATGGTAGTGGCCAAAGAATCACCTGCCTTCACTTGTTTTTAAGGTGTGAGATTTTCTGACAGCAAATTTCAAGTACAAGCAAATGTACCTTGCTTGCTTTAGAAGTTACAAAAAAAACAACAAAAAACATCTTTAAGCCAAAAAGTCAAAAACTTGCAATTTACCAAAAACAACCCTAACAAAAGAGACAAGGAGCTGAAGCAAAATACATTCATCCTTTCTTTACTTTTCAATGTTTATGCATACGTGTCTCTGTGTGCATGCTTGCACATAAGTGCAGGTGCCCATGGAGGCCTGATTTCTGGAAAGCTGGAGTCACAGGTGGTACATGATGTGTGGGTGCTGGGAGCTGGTCCTCTCCAAGAGCAGGACCAGCTAGTTCTACCTGCTGAACCATCTCTCCAACCCTGGAAACATATTCTTCTTTAATGGCTTATCAAAGCCCTTCTATAGTTTTCACATTTCTGCCCCATGTAAATGCAGCTGCGATGCTAACTTACAGTCTTCTTTCTTACAAGCCAGGCTGAGCCACACCACGGTATTGCAATACTCCATAGCACTCATAAATTCTACAATCCCTCTAAATGTTATGGCACTGTCTATAACCATTATAGAAAAACCTTATTATTCTTATATATGACCTTCAGTTAAATCAAGCATATTCTTAAGGGTGAAACTTTCCTTTAGACTTATAAAGCTTTAAAGACTGACTGAAAAGCCCAATTCATGAAAAAGCAGCAGCTAGGTAGAGTGCTCAGTTTAAGTAGGGACTGCACTCGGTGTTTTCTGAGATACGAAACTGTTCCATGCCAGCACTTATGGTTTACCTAACTGTACTGTTAATGTCACAGAACCTGATACACTGAAGAAAAAAAACTGATAAATATGAACTGTGCATTTACTCTTATAACCTGGTTAGGCATATATTATAAATCCAATTATCTATCAAATAATGAACTTTAAAATACAATATCCAAAGTTTATTTGATTTACCTTTATTTCTGCTACTTTTGATTTTTTCTGCCAGTCCCATACAGTAAGCATATGTTCATTGGAGTCATCAATAACGCATAAATGAATACCTGAATCCTAAATAAGTAAATTTGAAGAAAAAAAATACCATTATTAAAACTAATAGTGAAATAACGAAAAAGTTGTTAAACTCCTTCTTTGAGACACAACTGAATGTACTATTTACAAAAACTGTGCTTTTTTAGAAATACAGAAACACGTTAACTTTCTTCCTATGCCCAACCCTGCTCCTGAGCTGACTCCCGCCAGCCAGTGAGTCCCTGGCTGTCATCTAGCAACAGCCCACCTCCGAGGCTGTCCTAGTCCCTTCACTGTCTTATGCTTCCTTCTTGCTGCTAGAAAATACTTAAGTCATTTCTCCATGCAGGAGTTGCACAGGAATATATGTAATTCCATGTACTTCTGTCTGATGAACTTTGAATAGTTTGATGAAATATACTAAAATTAAATGATACTTTAAAGTTCACTGATTACAGCTTTTGTAACATACTTGGTTTATATTAACATGAATAAATGAGATAGATGAAAATAAATATTTTTCTATCTTATTTTTCTGAAACCACCTTCATTCCCACAGTTTATGGAAGTTTAAGAGAAGGAACTATGGATAATGTCAAACAATTTATTTCTAGTAGCGTCGGTGGTGTACACCTCGAAACATCTCTAGAACAGACCTATGTGAGCTGAGAGGCGCACTTGCCTCTCCTCACCTCCCTCAATTGAAATGGTCATCAGAACTCAGGAAAGCTAGAGTGCGGACGATGGTTGACGGCCTGAGGACTCAGCCATGGCACAGAGCCAGGCCTTCACCCCTGCCACTGACACTCTGCTGTGGTTCCTCCCCTTCTCTTGGCTGGCCACACTCCTGTCATTCGGTGTCTGCAAACTAACAAAGTGGCTAAACTCAACTAGATTTCCTGCTTCATCTCTCTCTCTCTCTTTTTTTAATGATCTACAAAACTCTTCTAAGTCAGAATATAGCTACTGACAGGTAAGAACTGAAGAGATAATATGAACAGCTAAACATATTCTGAAGTGTAAAATGAAATCCACTTGAAAATTTAATACAGGTTTCTTACATACTTCTTAAATAGCATCACGAATCCAAGAAAAAGTAGTGTTCAGATGAGCAATATCTTACTTTCCTCTCATAACAAACCCTGAAAGCTGAAAGGTCATTGCTACACACAATTTATAAGTAAGATTTTTATTTTTGTCTGCATGTATGTAAGTGCACCACATAAAGGTCTGTTACCTGCTGAGGCCAGAAGAGGGTGTCAGATCTGTTGGAACTGGAGTTAGAGATGGTTGTGAGCCATCATGTGGATCATGGGAACTGAACCCAGATCCTCTGTAAGAGCAACAAGTGACCTCAACCATGAAGTCATTTCTCCAGATCACTATACGCTATCATCAGTTCAGAACTAAAATAATTCATGATCTTTAGGGAATAAAAAGATCTGATTGGTTACTTTCTCTCATGGGACATGAGAAAAGATTATTTTATAGAAATGAAATGTCATGACTGAATTACCTAATAAGAGGAACATCTCCTATGATACAAACCTAAATTAAGTCATGTCTTATTGCTTATTTCAATCTCCCTTCACTACACTGGTACCCTATCTCAGGACAAAGACAATGTGCGGGTTCAAATTGAGCATGGCCCCTACAGACTCTGAGTTGAATGCTTGGTTATCAGGGAGTGGTGCTATGTGAAAGGATTAGGAGGTGTGGCCATACTGGAGGGAGTGTCACTGGGGGCGGGCTTTAGATTTTAGAAGCCCAAGTCTTTCTCAGCTGCCTGTGGAAGCAGAGATAGAGACTCTCAGAAGCCGCTATATTCCATGTCATCATGATAATGGATTAAACCTCTGAAACTGTCTCTTACATTCCTTCTTTTATAAGTTGTGGTGGTCATGGTGTCTCTATAACAACTCCATGACAGCAATAGAACATTGACTAAGAGAGACAAATTAAATATAACTAAATATAATATTTAGATCCTAAATCATATCCTAAATCCTAAATCAAATTTAATACTTTAATCAAATTACAATACTAGCTATTTAACAATAGCTATCTTGAAAATAACTTGCAGTTCACTTTTGGATGGATACATGATCCCACATATTCACAAAACAAGCTCAGGCTTACATTGCTTACATTAAAAAATAACTGCGACTTACTGCTTTTGAAAAATCCAGGCATCCTACGCCACGCTCAAAAGTCCCAAGTCCAATCACATGCAGTGTGGTAAGACTTACTGAATCCCATACCCTGACATGGGGTTGCAGAGGCTGCAAAACACAAGACAGGTCTAGCATATCCCGGTGAATGCAGACAGGTACAAAACCTCCTCACAGCAGGTATGTACACCACTACCAACAGCAACATGCCCTATTTTTGTTTGCTTGTTTTTGGTTTTTTTGAGACAGAGTCTCACTATTATGTAGCTCTAGCTAACCTGGAACTCACTATGTAGACCAGGTTGGCCTGAAATTCACAGATATTCACCTGCTTATGTCTCCTGAGTGCTGGGACTAAAAACGTGCACCATCACGTCCAGCCCAATTTCCCACTTTAGTAAGATAAAAAATACAAAATTCAGACATGCCTCCAAAGAATATACTTTTTGAAATATTTACTTATTATTTTATATGAGTACTCTTTGTCTTTGCACACACCAGAAGAAGGAATCAGATCGCATTATAGAAGGTTGTGACATGTGGGTGCTGGGAATTGAACTCAGGACCTCTGGAAGAGCAGTCAATTGAATAGGTATATTTTCCCCTCATACTATGAAAATAAAGACATGTGATAATACAGTAAATCATTTGCATATTTAATGTTTCACACACGACTAAATGTATGCCATATACAAAATCACTTAATCCTCATAATCTGTGATCTTTGGAGATAAGTAGACCAAGATATAGAGACTGTAACCAGCTTTTACAGCTACTAAAAGGTGGATTTAGAACCCTAATTGTAATGTACTCTATTAGCTAGCTTAATTAACTAACTAGTGTAATAGATAATATTTTGCTATTTTTGAGACAGGATCATAACATTTTATCCAGGCTGATCTGATTTAAATAGTCCTCCTGCCTGAGGCCACCAAGAAGCAGGTACTCAGGTGTGGGTGACCATCCATCCCTGATACTTCACTTTTAGTATATTATCTTTATTCTTAATATAATGTACTTTTTAAAAAATGAATTACCTACTTACTAAGTTCTATGGAAACAACCATTAAAAGAATATGGAACTAGAAGGGATCTTCAAAGCCTTTTAAAATAAAGTTCACCTGCAGCTTTTCTTTGTAGAAACTGAACCCAAAGAACATCATGTACTTGTCATCATCAATACTCACTGCTGATCTCAGAAATGAGATGTTCTATAAAACAATTTAGTGTAACCAAACAGTAACTGAAACTCTAAGTGTATCTAAGTGGTATCCTAATACATAAAATCATGAGCCTCCCCACCACCAGCTAATTCTGGAGATCCTCTCCTATAACTTTTAGGGAGTGAGATAAGGAGCTGGCTAAAAAGGCAGTTGGTCCTTCTGAGAGCAGGGCAGACACACGAACTGGCTGCTTACCCTTCCATCCTTGTCCACTCCGGCTATCTGTCCAGTTGCGATCCTGATCTTGTCAGGATGTATAGCAAGGCTAAAAAGTAGTATTTATCATAACTTTAAACACAGAAACATGTGAAACAGCATAAAGGCACCTTTGTATCAACATTTTTTTAAGTAAATAGTTTTCAGTCTTAAAACCACACCTGACCTATTTATTTTTATTAGTAAATTAGGCAAGCTTCTAATTTTCTTTCTTATTAGTGTTAGTAAATTAATGGAACACTGAATTCACAGGAAACATTTGTAATTTGGTAGAGTAAGAATGGAAACCATTTCATCTGTTCAAATTATCTTTTTAGTCCCTATACTTAGGCAAACATCTTTACATAATTTTATAAAGTACAGTATGGTCCAGTGTAATTTTCATCTATTAAAATTTAAGTATACTTCATCCTACACAATCTTATACATCTACTAACTTAACAATTCTTTAGTATTTCAGGCATTTCTACTTTGCTACAAACAAAAACAGCAATAAACATCTAATATAATTGTATTGACCTATAACTATTTCTTAATGTTAAACTTTGTAAATCTAACCCAGGGCACCAAACGAAAACGGAAAATATTGTAGCAACTGCACTCTTACCATGGTGCACACATCCTCAAACATAAACTTCCTGTGTGTACATTCCTGTGCAGGTGTATGCAAGTCTACCCGTGGAGGACAGAGGACAAAGCTGGGTGTCTTCCTCTACCACTTGCCACCTCATTTAATATTTGCAATTACAATTCTCATTACATTTATTTATTTGTGTGCAAGCCCATGAATGTGTGGGTAAGTGCATGCCAGCCTGTGGAGATCAGAGAACAACTTGTGGGAGACAGTTTTCTCCTCTCACCATGTGGATCTCATGGTCAGGTTCTTTGGCAAGTGCCTTCTGAGCTATCCTATTTATTTAAAAAAATACACTGGCGTATATATATGTGAGAATGTATGTGCACCTGCATCCTCCTCCACAGAGTCTGCCGCATTCATCTTACTCACTGAACTCACTGCCTATCCTGCCTTACTCTTTGGCCCTAGAGCGTGCTGTTTTGGCTCCACAGTCTGGCAGCCAGCCTGAGCGTGGCTGTCACCATCACAGTAACAGGCATGACCATGCCCAGCTTTCACACTGGTGCCACTAGGGATTATAGCTCAGGTCCTGTATTTGCACACAAACTTTAACACTGAACCATTTCCCTAGTTCCTGATGACAAAAATTACTGTCTTTATGTCCCTTTCTAGAATCCTTCTATATTATTAAAACAATTAACATTAATTTATAGAGAGAGGGCACGTAGAGATCAGAGGTAACCTGTACGAGTTAGTGTTCTCCTACCCCGGAGGTTCTAGGGATTGAGCCCAGCTTGCCAGTTTGGCTCCCTTGTTGGGTCATCTTATAATCAAGGAGTCAGCTCAACTGGAAATATTTTTTGTTCTTGCTATATATTACTAATCATTTTCCAGAAGAACAGTATTAATTTGTCACATGAGATAAAAATGTTCCAAATTTCTATAATTTCTCCATGATAAGAATTGTATCTTCTGAAATGTTTCAACAATTTGGCATAAATAATATCAGGTTTAATTTATAAGGAGGCTAGTGTTTACCAACACTTCTCTTATATCGTCTTAAACAATTTATATCCTGAATCAAAATTTAAAAAACAAACAAACAAACACCAAAACGTCTAGGGGCCAGAGAAACAGCTCAGTAGTAGTTAAGAGCACTGTGGCACTGTGGCCGCCTACAATTGTCTCCAGTTCTGGGAGATTTAACAACCTTACACATGCATGCATACAGTCAAAACACCAATGCACATAAAATAAAAACAATTAATTCATCATTAAGAAAAACCTCTAGCACATTAACATTTTTGCTGTAATTAACTCTACTTTCTTTTCAAACAAAAAATTTAAATTATAATTTCTGTACTAGGTAATGCATGGCTCCAATATCAAAAGCTACTTAAAAACTATTGAAAATGTCTTTTTCCAACCTGCACCAATTGGAAGAACTTCTCTAACTTTCCCTTAACCTTGACTTTTGACACTGTTTAAAAGTAACTGTGGTAACTTCTTTTCATAGGAAACTGTAAGAAAGACTTTACACATGTAGAAGCCAAAACAATTATTTTGCATGACTTTCTTTGCCCACAGGAGTGAGAACGCCCTTGCCTGTCTGCTCTACCATGTGCAGGGTGCAGGGCTTCCAACTTCCTGTGACTCCTGTTCCCTTCATTTCTAAGGCACGGCACTACCAGGCTGACTTCCACACTGACCTCCATACATACTATAACTAGCACCCAGCTGAGACAGACATGAAATGCTTCTCTTACTCTTGTAGTAACATTACATGGATTCTGTAGATATAATATTGCAAATATAAATATATTTTTACCTTTTCTGAAGGGTATAATCTATGTACTATCCTAGCATTCATACATAAGAGAAATTCTTATTTGTCAAAACAGTATAAAGAAGCTAAGCTTTTAAATGCAAGAAAACAATGGATTCTAGTACTATATGACTGAATTATCTAAAGAGTAGCAACACTGACTAAAACCCAAACCTAAGCATCTAAAAAGACTCTGCTCTTACAGTCTGAGGCCACACTGGATACTTAGACTCCCATTCAGGTTTGGTTTCTCTTCTTCTAAAAGGAAAACCCGAAGCCCCAAACTTATCACATAGAATAAACCCTTAATACTAAGTAAATGTACAAAGAACTACTTCCCGAAATTCACAGCATCCAGTCTGTTCTGCATGGATCCCATACAGCAGACCAGGTGGAAAAGGCTAAAGCTGGGCAAGCACAAAGCTGACATGGTGTTGATACTCACCATTTCACACAGTCTGTATGACCCAGGTAGTGTCGCTGAGTCCTCTCCTCATAATTAAACAGGACCACCACTGAGGCGATGAAATAAACTATCTCTCCCGTGGGAAGCAGGTACACATTTGCTCGACAGTCCTTTCCTCGATAACCATATCTTGAATGAAAAGTCAAGGTTTTAAAGCAAGTAACTCAAGGTGTTTTAGAAGCCACTGAGGCACAAAAGAGAGAAAACTGGACTAGAGGCAGGACACTCACATTTCCCTCTCCTGCCCAGACTTATGTCTTATACTGTACTTGTCTTAGTATCCATATTCCTTGGACATATACTCTGAGTTCCTAGCATGTACCAAGCACAGTGCTAAACACACGGCTCTGAACGAATCAGAAGTGGGGTCTGTGTGGCAGTGTGCTTGGGAGAAGTGTACAAGAAGACCTGACGTACAAAGCACAAAGTGGGACCTAAGAAGGCTCATCCAGGAAATAAGTACACTGGGCCTAACATGAGAGAGAAATAAGGGAGAGTTACCCTCTATTTGCTGTACAGGATAGCAAGACACACCTGTGCCAGATTCCAGGACCGGTGAACCTCTCCAAGCTAACTTAACTTTGTCCAATGTAAGGGATTAGAGAGTGTGGGGAGGGAAGCACAGCACAGAGAATGAGGTCACAGCTAAGCTCTTTTTCACTGAGTCTTTAGCATTCCACATGAGACTTTCCAGGTGGAATCAGGAAAGCTCAGTAATAAGATATTGTGTGTATCTGAGCCTAGCAGAATAGTAGTCAATATCAGAATTACAATCATCCTTGACAACTTGAGCTCTTAAGATGATTCGTAGTAAGTGGTGGTACACTTGGGAGGCTAAGGCTCTTGTGATGTAAGGCTACCCTAGGCTACATAGTGAGTACAAGGTTGCATAGGGAGACGTGGCAAGACCCTACGTCAAAATACAAAACAAAGAACCAAAAAAAAAAAGAGAAAATTCATCATTCATGATACATCATTTCATACTTTATAAATTGTCAAATCAGTGTTTTAAACTCCTACAGCGGCTCTGAGGCTGGTGTTAACCCTTTCTAAAAGAATGTTAAGGTTCACAGGGCAAGTGCAGAGCCAACCATCGGCCACTGTCCTTCCAGTTCCAATCTGGAACCGCCCCTGCTGCATCGCTGCTGCTCGCTACAGAGCTCACAGGAGCTGCTATCCTGTCTGTACTAATTCTGATGATTTTAAATTGCTATTAGCAAAATATATCCAAGACATTTTAGAGATCTTGTCTCCTTTTGAATTTCTCGAGTGCTTCTTAAGTTTGTTATGTTTTATTCCTGGTTTAAGGACAAGTTGATTCATTAGATAAGCAAATTTTTATTAAACTAGGACAAAGCAAATAGGTGTGTTTCATGTCTGTGAAGGATACGCCCACTCCAGTTTGAGCTTCTCAGGAGGCAGTTCTGTTCTGATGTCATCATAGTTGTCAACATCCGAAGGAATGAACATCGTAATTGGCCGACCTCGCATAAACATTTTAATATATTCTCCTTCTGTTGAAACATAAGACGAAGATTAAACCACATATATTTCCCATATAATTGTAGGAAAGTAGATTATTGATAAAATGAAAACATGACAAGAGTAGTTGTTAAAGTCTTCCAATGTATTTTTTTTTAACATATTATGGAGCATATGTAGAAAACAAAGTGGCACTATTAATATCTGGTCCAAAAGAGTGGAAGCAAAAATCAAAACAAACAACAAAGCTGGGGCCGTTTGTTTAGTTGGGAAATCACTGTGTTCATCCAAATTTAATTTACTTGTCTATGTATTTCTACAAGAAGCTAAAAAAGCTCAGGTGAAATATGCAAACCTTCATGACTAAGGATTCTTAACTTGCAAGGGAGAGAAAAATTAGATAACAATCATGTGTATCATACTACTTAATCAACCTAAACAAAACAAAACAAAAAAAACCTTGTAAATTAAAGAACTTCTGCATAAGAAAATAGTTGACAAAGTAAAAACAAATTACAGAACAGGAGACATATCTGCAAATCATGTATATAATAAGGTGGTTAATCTCTAAACATATAATGGATGCCAGCTCAATAGTAAAAAACAAACCAAGGCAACCCCCTATTTAAATGTATTTAAAAATGGGTAAGTACTTTGAAAATACTTCTTTAAAAAAAAGGACAGGGCTGGAGAGATGCACTGACTACTACTCTTCCAGAGGTCCTGAGTTCAATTCCCAGCAACCACATAGTGGCTCACAACCATCTATAATGGGATATGATACCCTCTTCTGGTGTGTCTGAAGACAGCTACCACTTACATAAAATAATCTTAAAAAAAAAAAAGACATAAAAATAGTCAGCAAGAAATTTGAAAAAACATGAAACATTAATAGTAACTCAAGGAAATATGATTGAAATCCGCACTGCATGTTATTCCAGACCTTGTTTGTTAACAAAACAAACAAAGCATAGATGAGGGTATGGAAAAGAGGGCGACTGTATATGCTGCCACAATGGAAATGCAGGGCGGAGGCTCTTCAGAGAATTCAAATACAATTACTGTGTCATCTGGCAATCCTACTACTGGATACTTTCCAAAAGAGAGTAAGTCAAGACCATGAACAAATATCAACGCTGACTCTCATGCTCACAGCTGCTCTGTTCCTAACAGCCAACATCTGAAAACGGAAAAAGATGGGCTATATAAATGTAAGTACGCCAGTCACAGAACAACAGCTACTGCTTGATCCATATGACATATTTACAACAGTCACACTCATGAATGGGAGGAGTGATAGTAAACTAGGGGTTACAGGAAACAGGAAATGAGTTAACACAACTTCAGCCAAGAAAGTGGAATAAAAGCTTAAGTCTACCATACAGCATCGCACTAGCCAATATTAACTAAACTGCATGATTTAAGACAGCAGAGCTTATGTTCATACCAGAACCCAAAAACCACGATCTTGGGCCACCATGAGAAAAAGACACACTTCTTCAAGTTAAGGCATGAGGAACTATGCAGGGACACTTCTCACCTCACAACTGTGCCTTCAATCAGCCTCATATCAACAACCAAATTCAACTAGAACACAAACATTTTTGTTTATTTGTTTGTTTGTTTGAGACAGCGTTTCTCTGTATAGCCCTGGCTGTCCTGGAACTCATTCTGTAGACCAGGCTGGCCTCGAACTCAGAAATCCACCTGCCTCTGCCTCCCAAGTGCTGGGATTAAAGACATGCACCACCACCGCCCGGCCAAATATTTTCAAGACAGTGAGAAAACAGTCTTTCTCTTGTTACTAGCACCATAGGTTCTGAAACAATTTTTGTTTATATGAATCAATAGTTGTTTATAAGAGCTTCAATAGTCTCACACTAAAACATTTTTACAAGATGAGTCAGAATCAAGTCAATGGAAATTATGCATCTCTCACCAAGGCAAACAGATGGGTACTGGGCATGGTGGGCATGTCTGCAAGCCTAGCACTTGGGGTGGAAGCAGGAGGGTCACCCACAAATCCAAATTATCTTCCTCTTCATGGTTTCCAAAACCGAGTTTCACACCTATATACTGAGACCTTGTGTCAAAACACAAAACACCAGTGGAAAAAACCCACATATGGAGTGTTCATTCCCGCAAAAAACTAAAACCAACCCCAATTATCTCTGACCCTAGCATCCTGATGACCCACATACAGATAAGTCACCACATGAAATGGTTGCCAAAGCTAAAAGGGAAGGAGAAAGACGCTGGGCACAACAGGACAGGAATATCTGGTGCTTACCAACTCGTCTGACACAAAATGGAAGCATGTCATCATCAACCAGAGGCTGATGTGATCTTAGTATCTCTATTTTTTTTAAAAAAGATTTATTTATTTATTTTATGTATATATAGAGTACACCATTGCTCTCTTCAGACACACCAGAAGAGGGCATCAGATCCCATTACAGATGGTTGTGAGCCACCATGTGGTTGCTGGGAATTGAACTCAGGACCTCTGGAAGAGCAGTCAGTGCTCTTAACTGCTGAGCTAACTCTCCAGCCCTTAGTATCTCTATTAATGACTCAAGTTACCTAAGAAAAACAGTGTGGTAATCCAATATGCAAAACTCAGTAGTTTATATAATGTAAACTATGAAGAGGAAGATAAATTTCTTGTGAGGTGTCTGCCTGTAACTGGTGCTACAGATTAAAAAGCTGCACTTATTGTGGGTGAGAAGTTCAAGTTATTTTTATTATCACTCACAGTGTGTTCAACTTTAGGGATTGATGTAAGAACAGGGTAAGACCTCCTACACTATGGTTTTAACAACACATGATGCATGTCATTATTACTTCTGAATCTAAGAGTGGGCCTTAACTTCCTGATGATTTTTAGCATAGCTGAACTTTGGTGGTAATGAATGATTACCAGCTTTGTAAATATCCCCTTCTAGAATAAGTTTTACCCTTGGGAGCAGTGGTAAATCTACTCTTACAGGTACTGATCTGTGATAAAGCTTCCTTGGTGGTTTTTAAAAGAACATCAAATTGTTGAATCCATTTTAAAATTTCTCCTAGAATGTTTGATCTGATCAAAGGTGTCCATGATCAGTGTATTCTGAGTAACAAATGACAAACTTAATAGGTACCTCCATTGCTCCAGAGGGGAGGCATAACTGACAGAGCTGAGAATGTCATTCATTCATGAACTGTAAGCAGAGAAACCAATTCTATAAGACAACAGGGAACTATGGGTGACACTGTTTATTCTGCTATGAAATAAAACTATCAGTGTATGAAAAGCTTTGCCATCTGAACTGGTGCCACACTGGAGACCATACAGAATGTAGGAACATGAACACTTTCTGGCACTGAGAAGAAAGCAATACAATACATGATGAAAGAAAGACTGGCTGGGATCTAAATCCCAGTTTATTTTCTAATAGCTGTGAGACCTGGGTTTATTTTCCTAGCATATAAAATGGTACTACTACTTAGAATACTACTACTACTTAGAATTATGATTGACTAAGTTAATATAATGTGAAACATAATTTGAGGTCCTTGAGAATATTTATTTTTCTTCCTTTGAGAAGGATGTGTAACTTTTATTTTATTGTTCTGATACAGGGCTTAGCTATGTAATCCAAGATAGTCTCAGACTCGAGTGCTGGGTCTACATGCATGTGCCACTGTGTGTGGCAAGCAGTGTCCATTTAAAACAGTTAAGCAATTTGCTTATGCTTAATATTCCATTTAATCTCTGCATGAACTTTAAAGTGGCCACCCACAGGATAGCAAGAATAGGCAAATACACCAACATTCTGATGATTCTACCACATATACTTTAAAAGCAAGGGTCATGAAGTCAGGCATCTGTGTGGTCAGAAAATGAAAGTGAGATAAGTAGGAGGTGACGGGATGACGGTGTGACGCACAGGGGCAGTCCGAGCACCAGTTCAGGGAGCAGTACAACTATAACTTCATCTTCCCAGAGAAATAGTAAACTAATAATTTACTGTGAACTCTCCCAACTGTAAATGTTTACTTCTTTGAAAGTGTTAGAGCGAGATAGAGATAGAGAAAGAGATAGAGATAGAGATAGAGAGGGAGGGAGGGAGAGAGGGAGGGAGAGGGAGAGGGAGAGGGAGAGGGAGAGGGGAAGGGAGGGAGGGAGAGAATGAGAGACTGACTGACTCAATGTGTGAATGAAAACGAGAAACATCCGCCTGGCCAGCATACAACTTTAGCAAACAGCCCTGTCGTGGGAATTAAAGACAATATGACCATGGAGCTCTTTTTTCTCTAGCAACAGGCATTCTTGCTGCTGATGTTTTCTTGAGACTCTTGGGTCTATTTGCTCCTTTTCTTTTCTCTTCTCTTCTCTCCTCTCCTTTCTTTTCTTTCAAGACAGGGTCTCACTGTGTAGCTCTGGTTATCCCAGAACTCACTATGTAGACCAGACTGGCTTTGAACTCACAGAGATCTGCCAGGCTCTGCCCTCCAAGTGCTGGGATTAAAGGTCTGTACCACTAAACCCAGCTCTCCGGTTTCCTGATCTAGGGTCTTCCAGTCGCTGCTTGCTTTATGAGCAGTTGTTTCAGCTGTCATCACTGTGAACTCACAGGGAAAACAGGTTCATCTTGTCCAACTCCTGCTTTTCAGAAAAGGAAATACGGTTTAACAATTTCAATAAATTTTGTCTACATTCTAAAAGTTGTTATTTAGAACTTAGAATTATTTTTATTCTAAAACTAGGTTCCAAGTCTAGTGTGATGGAGCACACCTTTAATCCCAGCACTGTATTCAGGAGGCAGAAGTAGGTGGAACCCTTAGAGTTCAAGGCTAGCTTAGTCTATAAAGCAAGTTTCAGGCCAGTCAGAGAGGTACCTAGTGAGACCTTGTTTTAAAAACAAACCAAGCCAGAAAACAAAGGCTCTGTATCTGCATCTTCCAAAATCAGTCCACCAAATGGCTGGGATGTGCCTAGCAAAATGAGAGATACTGTAAGTGTAAAGTATACAGAACTGATTTTTTTCACAGCTTGATTTATTCCTAGACTTAAAGAAACTTAAAAACAGAAAAAGTTCTTTTAGAAACGGAACTGCATAGGAACATGACTGCAGTCACTTGTGTCATGGGTGCTGAAGACCTCTGAATTTCTAGAGTGCTGGCAACTTCGGCACCTTCTCCCATAGATTGCTATTTTAAGAACCCGAGCATGTGCTGGAGAGACAGCTCAGCGGTTAAGAGCACTCATTGGGCTGCTCTTCCAGAGGACCTGGGTTCAATTCCCAGCACCCACATATCAGCTCACAACTGTCTCTAACTCCAAGAACTGACACCATTCCATAGACAAGCATGTGTGAAACAGGCAAAAACACCAATGCATATAAATAGAATAAAAATAAATTATTCAGAGCCCTGAGCATGGCGCTAGATGCCTGTAACCCCATGTTTTGGAGGCTGAAACAGGAGGATAGGAGTTCATAGCCATCTGGTAACACACTAACCTTGAGACTAGAAAGGGTATATGAGATATCATTTCTTTTTTTTTCTTTTTTTAAGATTTATTTATTGTAAGTACACTGTAAATGTCTTCAGACACTCCAGAAGAGGACATCAGATCCCATTACAGATGGTTGTGAGCCACCATGTGGTTGCTGGGATTTGAACTCAGGACCTCTGGAAGAGCAGTTGGTGCTCTTAACCGCTGAGCCATCTCTCCAGCCCCCTGAGATATCATTTCAAAAATTTTTTTCCTAGTGTGCAATTTTTTAGAACGAATAGTTTCTTCTAAATTAGAACATTAGTCTCAAACATAAGCAAAATACAGAAAAGCATGATGACACGAAACTGCTACAAAACCAGGAATCTTAACTCATTTTCAGTTGTTTCTTTACTAGCAATTCTGCCTACAAACCATACAGCTAAAACCCAAAAAGATAAATAAGATGCTGGATAAAGGAACTCTGGTTTTATAGTAGAAATTGACAAAGATCCATTTTTGAAGACATCCTAGAACCAGCTAATGACCCAAGTGTCTACCTGTGCACCATGTGTGTACAGAAGTCCTGGGAGATCAGAAGGGGGCACTGGATCCCCTGGAACTGGAACTCTAGGTGGTCATAACTTGCTATATGTGACAGGAACCAAACCCAGGTCCTCTGCAAGAACAAGTGTTCTTAACCACCAAGCCATCTCTCCAGCTCTGACCAATACTATGAAAATAATGATATTTTAAAATTCAACAAACCGGGTTGGGTATGTTGGCATATACCTTTAATCCCAACACTCAGGAGGCAGAGGCAGCTTGGTCTACAGAGAATTCCAGGCCAACTAGTTTAGACCTTGTCTTTAAAAAACACAAAGAAGAGGAAAAAGTTCAACAAAATAATGTTATGTATAAGAAATGTGTGTGTGTGTGTGTGTGTCTGTGTGTATAGGCTGTAAGTGGTGGTGAATGACTTTAATCCCAGCAGTCTAATCTAAATTTGGGTTTAAAAAAAAGTCCTAGTTATAGTGCCTACCAGATATGATGCACTTAACACCAATTAGGATAAAACCTGGGTTTGAAATTTTGACTAGTATTAAAATGCTATCTTTTCACCTTCTTTGTTCTATTAGCAAAATTTCCTAAAGTCTTATTTGCGTGTGTGTGTGTGGGGGGGATATATATACACATAATGATAATACAAAAGACATGGTCCTAGCAAATTTAGGAACTTACCTCAGAGATATAGATAGACACATAGATCTATAGGAAACTTGGATGTTAATTAAAAAAATAAACAAACTTACAATTAGGTTAATTATAAAAATAAACTTACAATTAAGCCCTTTTGACTGCAAGCCACCCCTTATTTGCTTTGCTCTTGTTTTTACTCTGTCATAAAATTACTTGAAAACATCACACACAGGAGGTTGCTTATGTAGTTTGGATTTTTATTGCCCCCCCCCAAGGCTTTCTTTTTGAAAGGGTAGGAAACAGGGCTTGGAGTAATAGCTGCACAGTGAGCCTCTGCTGCACAAAAGGAGGGACAGGAGGGAAGCAGCTGCAAAGCCCGCATCTCTCCAGCTCTGCTTTCATAATTAACTAGGGCAAGAAAAGAAACACAAGGTTCAGCGGACTATGGAAACCTGGGTGCACATGAAACTCTGACGCAGCAGGACTAACAATCAGGCTTTAACTTTCATGCTTTGTGTGTTGCTTTGAGGTTTTGTGAAATTAGGTTTCATTCTTAAACAAGGCTGTTCTTGAACTCCTGCCACATTCCTGCCTCGGCCTCCCAACGGCTGGGATTACAGGTGTGAGCCCCCACACCTGGCTCTCATGTATTATTTCTCTTTTAAAAAAACATTTGGATAAAATCCAACAAAATGTGAAGATATGATAAATTTGGGTCAAATTGTAGGTGCTTCTTATAGTATTTACATACATTTTTACAAAGAAAAATATTTTACAATCTTTAAGCATTTAAAAGTGTTACTAAAGAGGGAAAAATCTGTATTTTTGGTGAAGCTATTCCTTGGTGAGCCAATGGGTGAGTAGCTTAGAGAAACAGTAGCTAAGTTCACATGTAACTTTAGACACTGTAGAACTGTAGTGTTTTAAATCTGCTGTCATACAGGGAACTATGCTCCTACACCTCATGTTTTCTCACTTGCATTATTCACTTGCCCCTGATCTGAGTGAGGGATCTGGAGAGGAAGGATAAACACGTATGTTACAAATGTAATGGTTAACGAATACAACACTATATGCATCCTGTGATCAGTGATCTACCTGTTATGTCTATGATAAAAGTCACCTATTTCGCTCATTTTCTTTGGATTGCTTAAATGTTACTGTATCAGAAACGCCTTCCCTACCACTCTACATAACAGCAACCTGTCCTTACTCTTTCCAAACATGTATCATCTCATAACATAGGAATTTGTTATATTCTGTCTATATCACATGTGTAGCCAAATTCTGCATGGTTCAGACATAGTAACTGTAAGTGCTTAATACAGGGTCTGGCAAGGAAATACTCAAATTTTTGTTAAACAAACAACTAAGTATATTAAATGGTTATCTGATAAACGAACAAATCATAAGCATTTTAGATCTGTAAGAGCTGTTAGAATCTCAAGATTATTTATGGCTTCTTTTTTCTTTTTCTAATTCAATAAATGTTTATATCGGTTATTTAAAGTTTATTTGGGGGGGGGTTAAAGAGAAGGCTTAGCAGATAAAAAGTGTTTGTTGTATAAGCATGAAGACCAGGGTGCCTACCTCTAGCCTCAATGTAAATCAGGGCAAGCATGGTGACCTGCCTGTAATCCCACAGCTCAGATGGCGGACAGGTGATCCCTGGAGCAAGTTAGCTACCTAAACCAGTTGACCTGGCCAGCCCTTAGTTCTAATGACAGTTCATGCACTGGAGGAAGACCTCGGACATCAAACTTCTGGTATCTATATGGCATATAGAACAAACACGTGTGCCCACACACGTGAACAAATACGAAAAAAGAAATGTTTGAGAGCAAATGTTTAACTAAATCTAATCCTGTAGGCTTTTTATTAACATTTGCTTCTCAATCGGTCCTTTCTTCAACTAGAATTCTTTCCAGTCAGGGCTTTAGTCACTGAAGTTCTCAATATGATCAGACAATTAACAATTAAGTGTGCTCTAATTTCAACCATCACTGGTAGGACAGCTAGTGCTCTGACTACCAGGTAGATCAGAAGAATAGATGTTAAATGCTTTCACTGTGAATGTAGCTGCAGTGATGCATTTATTCATTCCACAATGTGCATACACTTCAAATAAATGATCTGCACAATACATATATACACACCATTTTAAAAGTTAATGAAAAAAGAACACTGATTTGAAACATTAAGTCAGAAAAATGGTAGTTATTCAATTTTAAAAAAACAGCTAATAATGTGAGACATTCAGTTGCTGCTCCAGAAATGAGGACATGGAACACTTATTTTTTTGATATTAATACATATAAAGGGTAGTTCGAGCAGACAACACTTGACTGGCATGTGCAAAGCCCTAGGTTTAGTTCACAACATCTCATAAAACAAAAGTCAAGCATGATGGCACACACCTTCAATCTCAGCACTCAGGAAACTGAGGCAGCAAGATAGATCTATGAAGTTGGGACCAGCCTGGTCTACATAGCAAGTTCCAGGACAGCTAGGGTGACATGGTGAGACCCTACCTCAAAAAAAGATTCAATCAATAACTATTGTAAGGACAAGCTTACCTATCAGCTGCACTCATTTCATCTCTGTCAGACATCTATTTCTCCAGCAGGTAATTTTATGAAAGCTGCTTATTGTATAAACTGCAACATGACTGTCCCATGGTATGCTTAAGGGAAAGGTTTTTACTGTACATATGAGAGAATAACCAGAGGAATGGCAGGACGGAGGGGAGGGGAGGGGAGGGGAGGGGAGGGGAGGGGAGGAGAGGAGAGGAGAGGAGAGGAGAGGAGAGGAGAGGGGAGGGGGGATGGGAGGGGAGGGGAGGGGAGGGGAGGGGAGGAGAGGAGAGGAGAGGAGAGGAGAGGAGAGGAGAGGAGAGGAGAGGAGAGGAGAGGAGAGGAGAGGAGAGGAGAGGAGAGGAGAGGAGAGAGGAGACTGGACATGGCCAGGGCTGTCTGTGAGAGGGGAGATTAGCAGGGCACAGAGGGCAGAGAGAGCACAGTGAGAGAGGCAGGAGCAGAGAGTGAGAGCACAGTGAGGATATAAGGGTTATGAGGAGAATGAGTAACTGTGGGGAGGAGATCTAGGATGCTAGCTAGCATCCACACTGTCACCAATGTGTCCTCTGATATACCAACAGGCACACAGTCAGCTAGATGTCCCTTCTGCCAGAGCTAAGGGAAATGGCCCTTGTTGGTAGATGGGAACTAGTTTCCCAAGTTCCTGAGGAAGGCTGGTTTCCCTCTAACCACCAGAAATCCCGTCGCCCAGGTTGAGCTCACTGGACTGTCTTTTGGAGTTTGAGGAAGTGGGAGTTCCTTTGGAACTAACACTTACAATCTCCCAGTGAGCTTAAATCATGTTCTTTAGGGTTAGAAATGCAGCTCAATGCATGCAGAGCTGTAGTCTACATTAGAGACTGTACAGTGTTTACCTAGCATGAGAGGCCTCAGGTTTAATTCTCAGTTCACACAACAAACCACAGCCACAACTAGTTTTTAGTAAGTTACAAATGGAAGCACTGTACCAAAACCTAGCTGCTACATCTAATAATAAACATCCCTACAGGAAAACTTAATTCTAACCGCAAGGCACTTTACCTCTGCTATGACGATAACAAAATCTACAACCAGGAAGGAGCAAGGAACTGAGAACCATCTAAGGCAGCAGGAGCTTCTTGCCTTTGCTCTTAGGCCTGACCTCAACACTGCCCGGGCACATCATTTCTCACTGCCAACCGCTTTCCACCAGGACACTTGCTTTTGTGTCTGGTTGTTGTTCAGCGTGTGCAGCCTTCCTAAGCTTTCCTCTGACTTTGCTATGCTTGAAGGTAGAAGACTTTGGATAGGTTTTTCTGCTATTGCTTACCTACAGTATCAAATGTAAATAGATTTCTTCCCATGTCAAAGCAGATGGGTTAGAACCAGTAATGCTTGTCATCGGCCAAAATAAAATAAAATAGATAAATAACAATTTTAAAAGAATGTCCAAAAATGATTTTAGCATTAATAAATAAAATATTCAAAAATGTTATAATATGCCATGCAAATGAAAATCAAACTTTAAAAATGTATTTAGATCTTACAGCAAACACAGACTATGTTTTTCATTTTATTTTATACACTTGAGTGCAGGGCTTTTAAACACACACACACACTGCAAATTATAACACAAAAACAAAGACTTGGGAAAGTGAAATAAGCTCAGTGTCAGTTTCTAGACACCAGAACCATGAGTTTAAATATCTACTGTACATCTGTATGTGGGCTAAGGGATTTTTGTTTTGTTTTCTAAGTTTTAAAGACAATTCCAGTGTAATTATTCTAGCTCTTTTAAACACGTGTGCCTCTCTCTCTGCAGTGCTCTTTTGGCAGAGGTCACATGTCAGGTTTTCCAGAGCTGGTCTCCATGATGCTCACTTCCTACTGCCCACACTGTACACCTGTTCAACAAGTTAGAATCTATCAGCTTCTTGTCTCAAATTCAGTGGGACGGAACTATGACTGAAGAGTGCTGATGGGGGTGGGGGTGGGGGGGTAGAAGGGAGGACTTAATGGTTGAGAGTACTCACTCATCCGAAGTTCCTGAGTTCAATTACTAATACCTACATAGCAACTCACAACTGTCTGATGTCATCTTCTGGTGTGTAGACATACATGTAGACAAAGTACCCATAGACATAAAATATATACATAAATAAATCTTTAAATTAAAAATCTTGACAAGTCCACTCTAGTGATTACTCTCCAGAAAGAATAAGCTAAAGAGCAAAGAAATTTACTCAAATTGTATAACTAATGCTCAGTGCAGTCAACATTTGATGACACCAGTTCCCATCCTTGAGTTAACTGTTTTTAAAGTAAATGAGACAGGGTTTCTCTATGTATTAGAGCCCTGGTTGTCCCAAACTCTCTTTGTAGACCAGGTTGGCCTTGAACTCACAGAGATCCACTTGCCCCTGCCCCAAGATTCGAGCCACCATGCCTGCCTTAAAATCCTTAAAACAAAGCTCATCGGCTTTTTTCCTACACCTTTCTCTGCCTCCTCCCAAGCACCTGGCTGCTGTTCCTCTGCACTGCTCCCACGTACACAATGGCATTGTTTCATTGGCATGCCTGAATGACTTAAGACTGTGCCAACACAAACCACTCTGAAAGGCTAATGTTAAGTCCCGCTCCTAGACATACTGCAGACAGACAGCCCTTTCTTAATACCCTATGAGGACTCTGTTAGATTTGAGTGCTTCTCGAGAACACTTACTAACAGCACATCTCTGGCACAAGGCTTCTTAGTTTTAAGGAACTTTTGTATGTAGTGTTCCACCCTCAAGAGTTACATGATGGAAGCTTGGCTGTGATTACTAATCCAGGATACTGTCATTAGGCCTAGGCCATGAGGGTTCCAAACAGAAGCGTTTATATAAGAGCCTCGTAACATTCACTACTCTTCCTATGATCAGTGCCTCTATTTAACAAAGTTCAGCTAGAACTTTATTTAACTTTATTTTTATTTACTGTTTGTAAATAAATTCAGTATTTTCCTTGAGTATGTCAGCATTATGCAATCTATACTATTGTACTACAAAAAGTTCAACTAAATATCATCACACTTCAACTTATTTCTAATTGGCATAAAAATTTATGGCCTAAAGATTATAGCCAATAGGTATATTTTTCTTACTAGAATGAAAGAAAGTAAAAATCGGCAGAAATTAAGTTAAATTGCTAACAAAAAATTTAAGCACATTTTAGCTAATTAATAGTACAGATAACATAGTTATGACAAAAGAGATGAGCTATAAAAAACATGCACAGAAAAGGCAAGGTTTTGTTTAAAAGCGCATGCTTCAATTAAATTTGCAAGCAATCTGAGAATGTAAAACTGATATATAAAACTTTACTTTGCAATTAAATATACATATAGAGAGTTATTCTGTTTTGATCAGAGCAAGGAGACAATGAGTAGCCAGAAATAACAATTAATAAAAGGGAAAAATTTAAGAGGAAATGCTTTGCTAGCCCCATTACATGACTCTTTTCAACAAGAAATAAATGATTATTTGCAACCAGGCTGGCAAGACAAGAAACCGAGTTAAAATTTATCAATCTTTTAAATGGCTTTTCTAAGCATAGTTTTTGGAGGAAATACATTGTTTTTTTATGTTGTTATATTTATTTTTACTATTCACCTTAATTGTTCAGATCTCACAGATGATAATCTTTTTTTAAAGCAGTTAACTTACTAGTTCAAATTATCACAGTATTTCCTTTCTTAAGAGGAAAGTCAGAGTCAAAATTCCAAAAAGCCAAATAAGAGATGGAGACAAGGCCGGCTCAGGGCGACCTGCGGAGCTTATCCTTACCTTGGCTGTTTTTTTCCCGGGTTGACATTTTTGCTGGTTGAAACAAAAATGACATATCTTACAATAAAAACCAAGCATTTTCTTAAATGACTACAGTAATATGTCTCTTCGATTACTATGAATTAATAAATTATACTCAATAAAATTAAGTCATATTCTTATGAGTCAACAATAGTTAAACTGATATTTAAAAAACAGCAAGTATTTTTAAAAAGAAATCTTAATTTACCTTGATTGATGATGACATCTTTATGTCTAAAAAAGAATACAAAGAACATTTATTTTCTATGGCTCATCATTAGAATCCCCTGAAAGAATTTAAAATTTTTGATGCCTAGCCCATAACTTAGATAAATGTCTACAAATTCAGGATATAGTATTTTTTCAGTTTCTCAGTAGTATCAAGTACTAACACATACTATTTTATAAAACAGTAAATATCACACAAGATCATCAAAAGCACATACAAAAAAAAGAGTATAATACTTAAATCTTACAAAACTGAGATACTGAAGAAAAATTAAAAGAAAACAAAGCTTTTCCATAAAGACTTAAAAAAATACATTCGCCTTTAATCCCAGCACTTGGGAGGCAGAGGCAGGTGGATTTCTGAGTTCGAGGCCAGCCTGGTCTACAAAGTGAGTTCCAGGACAGCCAGGGCTACACAGAGAAACCCTGTCTTGAAAAAAAAAAAAAAACCCAAACAAACAAACAAAAAATATATTGACAAGAAAAAAAACAACAAATCAACTGAAATAGATTAAAAATTCAAATTAGGGGGGCTAGAGAGATAGCTCAGCAGTTAAGAGGACTCACTGTTCTTCCAGAGGTCCTGAGTTCAATTCCCAGCACCCACATGGTGGCTCACAACCATCTGTAATGGGCATCTAATGCCCTCTTCTGGTGTGTCTGAAGACAGCTACTCATATAAATAAAAAGTAATATAAATAAACTAAAAAAAAAAAATCAAATCAGGCACGTCATTACAACAGGCATGTTATTACATACAACAGTGCAGGGACACAATTATTGATTTTCAAACATGATAAATTATAGCAACTTACTTGTCTGTATTTTTTATAACCTTTGATATTAGTTTTGATGTTGAAACCGTTTTCAGTAATTTATTACGGCTATCATCTGAATTTTCCCATGAGTTATGTGACTTTTCAGCTGTTGGTGGACGTCTTATGCTAGAAAAAACACATTAATTTCTTAGAGAAACATTCTGAGAAGCAATGACATGTAATCGACAGTTTCAAGAGGAAATGACGAAGTGGTTAACATTCTCTTAAAGTGAATTCAGGGGTGAGAGGATTAGTTGAGAGGATCTGGCTGCATGAGTGGAGGTCAGCAAGGCAGTCAGCAAGTCTGCATATGCTGTCATTGAAGAGAGCTACTAGAAAAAACATTAACGGAAAAAAGAAATCTCTACAATCTGCTATTAACAGAGGAATATGCTTAAATCTGTATGTAATAGTTCTCATAGTTTGTAGCTATAATACTATGAATTATAAACCACTGAAATGAGACTGCACATTTTATTCATCTGTGATTAAGTTCATGTAGTTAATTTATACATGGCACATATTTGTAAATACTGTGATGCTAAAACTAAAACTCTTGCTTACAGTTTTAAAGACTTTTTATCCAGGATCAGAAATAAACAATATGTGATACAATAAAGTTACTGACATTATCCATGAGGAATCCCTGGGTTTACTCTGGAATGCTATGGTTTATAAATGACCTTCTGACTGCACTTGCTAACCACCATGTAACTCATCCAGGCTTTGATACTCCGCAGTCGTGCATCCAAAGAGCAATTTAGAAGAGCAAGCACATTTCCAGGAGACCTTAAGCTGGAAAGGAGACTCTGGGACAAAGAAGACACCAAGTCAATCAGAACCTTAAAGAGATCATGAACCTTCCCCGCACACAATAAAAGGTGAATAACATTAATAAACTACATTCAAGAAACTCCACAGGAGACCAGGCAGAAGAGCCACAAACCCTTAGACAGAAAAAGAATTTGCATAAGGCGCAGAAGCAAAGCGTTCTGTAAATGGTAAACATGCATTGGTTAAGTGAAGGTCACTTTTTTCAAACCTCCATCATAGACTTGAATCATAATGTATAGCAAAAGAGAAATACATGGCAAGTCTTTTAGGAGTGACTATCATTTACTGAAATTCTAACAAGTTCTGGAGATGGTTTAATAGTTTCTCCAAATTCCTTGGCAGAACTATGATAATAAAATACCCAAGGAATGCTAAAGCTTGAGTCCGTGTTTCTAAATAGGCCAATTTAATTAAACTGGTATCAGTATTGATACAAGGTAGCCACAGCAGTGAGCCCCAGCATGCATGTCTATACCCCAATTTAGGCTCCCACACATTTGTTACAATGTTCTTCCCTTCTCTCCCTCTCAAACACTGATTATAGTGGAAACAGAGAAAAGCTCTCAAACAAGCCTGTAGCATAGAAAAGAGCAGGTGAAATGATTTCATTTCTACACTTAAGCGAGAACTCATCCTCCCCAAACCCAAAGCTGAACTGAGATGCAATCACAAGAGCTGTATGTTTAAAGGGGCCTTGCACATTAAGGTTGTAATGATGCCAAAATGTGGTGAGAATAATTAATATGGCAATTTCTATCCATGGTTATAAATTTATCCACAACTACATAAAAACTTTAAAATATTCTAAAATTTTATTATTAAAATATTGTTTAGGTTGTTTATACTTACTTTCCTTTTACCAAATAGTTTATAACTTAGTTTCTTTGCCAATTATAACTGAAAAGTTAGTTTTAAACCTTTATTCCCAGATGTTCTAAAACACAGATTATTATAGCAATGAAGAAGTTTTCTCTTGGAATCCATGGATAGCCAACTCTTCCCAAATCACAGAATCTAGGTATCTTTACAACCGTTCCCTAGCCCTGCACTTGGGGACAGTTAAAACCTTTTGGTGGGAGCAGAGCTCTTGCTCTCTGGAGCTTGTCTGTTTATTTGGAGAGGCTGTGAAGAGGGCTGGGGAGAAGGTGATGCTCGCATTTGTGGGCTCTGATCATTAGAATGAGATTCCTCTTTTTTTTCTCTCTGTCCTTGTGGCTTTTCTTTCTTTTTTTCTGTACCACTGTAAAATAAAGTATAACATGGAACAACACATTTTTAAACAAACTTGAAAATCAAAATAATAAAGTGAGTATAATTCAAGACCCTAAATCATATAACTAATACAATTTATTATTTTTATTCAATAAGAAAAGTCTTCAATAAAGAATTAATTTTTAAAAGTCTATAAAGATTTTTAAATTTAAAAATTTTTAAGTTTTAAAATTCCTATAAAGACTACCCTTTTGGACAGAAGTGACCTCTAATGAATTTTGTAATTTTGGCAGGGGTCATAGAAGCTCTCTTAACTGACTTCAACATATCCAAATCAGTGCATTAGTGGAATTTTGCATTACTTGTAGAAACAAACTGGCTGGTGACACACTGATTGCTCATATTTAACCCAGAACTGGTCTTGGGTCCCTCTGCCCCTGTCAACTGAGGGTTGTCTATGTCTGGAGAAGGGGCGGATGGGCTATGGTTCCGGGCATCAATCAATTCAGGGCCTCATATAGCACTCTCTTGATGAGCTATACCCTGAGTCCCCATCAAAAGCTTTAAATGTACTAAAAATGGATGGTTTATTTCAAATCTGTTAATGCTACATTATTTTAATTATAAAAGGTAAGTATAAAAATATCATACATACATAAAAAAAGAAAACTGTAATTTTTGAAAAAAGCAAGTTTTATGCTTTAGAATGAATGACTATAAAAAAAGTTACTAAAAGGCTGTGAGGGGCTGGAGAGATGGCTCAGCTGTTAAGAGTGCCTGCTGTTCTTCCACAGGACCAGAGTTCAGTTCTAAGCATCCACATTGGGTGGTTCAAACCACCACTCCAGCTCTAGTGGAATTCAATGACCCTCAACACAAATAGACATACTAACCACATATACACATAAATGAAAATTATGTCAAAAAACTAATTTTTAAAAAAAATGGTTATTAAATGAAGGTGAACCAATTGTTATAGTCATTCTAATAAATTGTTTTGCCAGAGTTTTACACTCTTACTCTGCCTTTAAACTAAGAATTATGAGCCTATAGGCATATTTTCTGTAAGAGTCAACAAATTTGACCCGAGATGCATCCTTTGAAAAGGAGAAGGCCTGTCCTGACAAATGACTAAATACTAATACATTTCAAGCTAAAATGCCTAATGTACCTATGTGTAATTTTTATTACCTTATACTTGGACCTTTAATTGATTTCATTTCAACTGTATAACTGCCAAGTATGGTGGCACATGCCTTTAATCCTAGCACTCAGGAAGCATAGGAAGGCAGATCTCTGTTAGTTCGAGGCTAACCTGGACTACAAAGCAAGTTCCAGGACAGCCAATGCTGTTATGCAAAACAAAACAAAACCATGTCTCAAAAAACCAAAAAATAAAAACAAAACACGCATGCCACACAGTCTCAGCTGCATCGTGAGCTACTGAGCAGTCATGTAGAGGACGGACTCAAGACTTGCGTTCCAATATTAAAGGGCACACAACTGCAAACGCTCTATAGTTCTTACGCAAAGAGTATTTAAATTTTGTAAGAAGATATGTTCAATAATGTCACAAATATATACATAAAACATGTGCGAATAGACACACACACACACACACACACACACACACACACAATGTAACTCCACTATCACATTGTAAAAATTAAAAATGTAGTAACACCATTTTGACTTTAATATTTCTGAATCTTTGCACTGGCCATTGACTACTGATTTTTATGCTGTTTTTAAAGAAATGTGTAGTAAGAAACACATTCTCACCGGCAAAATATCAGATTAAACTTTAAGATTAAAAAACCGGGCTTGGAGACGGCAAGTGGGTGAAGTGCTCGCTGTGCTCAGTGTAGGTATCTGAGCCTGGATGTCCAGTTCCCATGTAAGAGGTAAGCGTGGTAGTAGTCACTGTAACCACCACTGGAGGTGGACCCCAAGGGTGTGATGGACATCCAATCTAGGCAAAATTGCAAACTACGGGTTCAATAAGAAGCCTTGTCCCAAAAACTAAGGTATGGCATAATTAACATCCAACATCAATCTATGACCTCTATATATGCAGAGAGGTGTATGTATACACATACATACACATCCACATACCACACAAAAAGGTGGGAGGCAAGGAAGGTCTGAATTAGATGTTACTTCTTTTGTAACATCAGTCTTCAAACTATCCTTTATGCTTTATGCTTTTGGGTTCCTTAAAAGCAAAATCTAGTGGTCCCACAGAATGAAGGAACAAACTGGGTGGTCCTAGATCATTCTTACTATTGTGCTGATCACTACAACAAAACAGCACAGAAGCTATTTAAGAAAACCAGCTAAAGTTAACTTACTGAATTAAAAAAAATGGGTGTTTATTAAAATTATACACTAAGGGCTGGAGAGATGGCTCAGCAGCTAAGAGCCCTTGATATTCTTGCATATAACCTGGGTGGGTGGGTTTCAGTTCCAGGGGGTTTCAAAATCCTCTTCTAGTGGGTACTGCATGATGTACTCACCCAAAGGAAAACATAAAGATGAAATAAAAATTATACGACCTTGGAAAAAATAGTATTATAAATTTCTACTAGAAATGTTTTATTACAATATTTTCTCCTGAAAAATAAACCAGAGACAGTTTAGCATTCTTTGAAAAGAAAGAACAATCTAGCGTCTGTAATGACATGAGGTTCTGGAGAGAGTTTATAAAGCCCTGAAGTTATCTCCTCAGCATCTGTGCAACGCCCTACTGGGCTTCACTTCTGTAACTGCACAGTATGGACCAGTCACTGGCAGTCGGTTTCTGTGCAGCTGATGTCCTATAACCTTTCCAAACTCCATGTACCAACAACTAAAAACAAACAAACAAAATAAGGTGGGCAAATGTCATTTAAGCACTATCATCAGAATAGTAAATTATATTGAATTAATTGATGAGCACATGGAATTCAAGTCTGTAATACACTGGAACATTGGTAATGCAACTTTCTCCTACCCCTAACGTCCCAAACTTGCAGACAAAAGCACACCACTATAGAATACTTTGATGCAAGTCTCAGTTTTCTGGTTTTTGTTAATGAGAAAGTTGTAATAGCCTTTAACCTCCAAAATAGATATATATTAAAGAGTTTATTTTGCTTTTAAATGTTACGTCTCAAATATGTCAATTGCTAAGGAAAATGTACTTCTATATCAATAAATTTCATTAACTGTATCAATAAATTCTTGCTGGAAAACAAAAGCAAACATTAACAACAAAATTCCAGGAAATGAAATGGCACACACTCTCTCTCTCTCTCTCTCTCTCTCTCTCTCTCTCTCTCTCTCTCTCTCTCTCTCTCTCCAGTAAGCAAAAGCTTTCTGAATGAAAATTGATTTTTTAATTAATATAAGTAAAAGCAGTGTCCTCAGGCAGGCTGGGTGTTTCACTCAGAATTAAAGAATTCAAGATATGCGCGCTTGACTCCCACACAGCTCTACTTGGAATTCTTCTCATGAGTTCCTAGATCATCATGCACAGTTGTGCATGGTCAATGCCCCCACCCCATGGCAATCAGGTACCTTTTAGCAGCCGAAGAAAGAGTTTCTTTTCTTGCTATTGATATAGAGCCGGTGTGGTTCTGTTTTCTGTTTATACCACTTCCATTGGTTATACAGGACATAGAAATAGCTTCTCGAAGGCTTGGTTGGCCTGAAATAGTTAAAAAAGATGTAACAAATTTCAAAATATTCCTCCAAAAGGAGCAGTGTTTTAAAATTAAATTTGTAGTATTCAAACAGCACTATGGTCTTGAGACTTAATACCATCCACACAGACCAACAGAAAAGCCACACTGAGCTGCTGGGATGCTGGGCCCACTCACTCAGTGGAACAGTTGCTTTAATATGGCAGCTCTGAAGCTTAAGACCCAACCATATACTTTAAATTCTTAATATTTTACACGTCAAACTTAAGCATGCTATTCTATGTAAATGACATTTATATAAAATAACTTTTTACAGTAAAAGGCTTGGAATAAATGTCTGGTGGGTAGGCAGCTGTGGTCAGAAAGAGTCAAAGCTATAGATTAAATAGGTGTATTTACTAGGAGTCAGGTTTATTTAAAGATTGGGAATAGAATACAGTTATGGACTCAAGTTTTCTCAGATAGACTTAAGCAAAATTGTTCAATTAAGACAATCTCATATTGGTTTTTCTTTATAAGCAATATAAAATTAAAGTTTTCCCTGTATGGACTAAATCATTTAGCATTCCAGAGTGTTTCAAACCTAGTGGTTTAACTGCATTTTTGACAGGTCTTGGGACTAACTAGTACCATAACTACCTAAGGAGCATCCTTAATACAGTGGCCAAGATCCTACCACAGATGGGTAAGGCGGACAAGAGGAAAGGAGCGGAAGCAGCTGCATTTATTTTTCAAAAATTCTAGGGAAGGTCCTTACATAAGAGCACTTCCCCCTCAAATTACAGTGACTTTTGCTATAAAATCTAGCACTAGTATGCCACACAGGTGCTTTCTTGTATTGATAACTTTTAAAATTATCATGGTGAAATACTTCTAGCAACTTAAAAATGTTCAAGTTAGTAGCATCTAAAATATTTGCAATGCTGTGATGGGCAAAATTTTAAACAATGCAAAGGTAAAAATGGTCTAAGGAAGAAGGAAAAACTCTGTTGCTCAAACCCTCTTCCACTTTCTTTTCTCTTCCTTGTCATGCTGCTAACAAGCTTTGTCAGCCGATTGACTTCATTCTTTAGGAGGGCAGCAATACCCCTCCCCACCAGATTCTGTCTTCTCTATTTGCAATGATTTTGAAATAGTTTCCCTTGCCTCTTGTCTCAAAGCAAGATATACCGTGAGTCCCTTTAATTGCTAGCCACTATTTTTCAAAAGTAAAAACAAAAAAGAAGGCACGGTATTCATGTATCAGAGCAGCTCCTGCTGCCTGTTCTGAGATAACAGACCCTGAAGTCTCAGAGGTGCTGTCTGGATGAGGAATCCCTTCATCTTCTGAAACAAGTTTAGTTCAGTGCTCCCATTAAAGAAATGCACACCTTACAACCTGACTAACATAATTTAGCTATTATCAACCTATGACAACCCTTGCCATTTCCCATGTCATATGGTATACAAACTAAATGACATGTTCATGCCTATACAATATAACATTTTATATCTTTGATTTATCAAGTTTCCTCAGTTTGAAAAAAAACAACTCTTACTTTTAGATGAATTTGGTTTTTACTTCTAACACATTCTGTACTAATAGCTTGCCTTTTATAAAGCCACTGAGATGTACTCTCAAATTATATTCTCTTGGTCAGCCCCTCCCCAAGAGCTCCTCATAGGTTCCCAGGTACCAGCTATGGCATAATTTGTCCTCCTAGCAGTTAAAACTGTCCAAGTGTTCTCTGGACTTTCCTCTGTGCTCTCAAGTACAGGTAATTTTCTTTTGGCAAGGATTCAGTTGTAACTGTGCATATATGATGAGCATATGCCATCAAAAGGAAAGAATTCTCTGATATAAGAAACTTAAATGACTGGCCACATTAAAAAAACTGGGGAAGGAGGGAGGTCTCTGTGAGTTCAAGGCCAGCCTGGTATAGAGAATTCCAGGACAGTCAGAACTGTTACACAGAGAAACCCTGTCTTGAAAAAACAACTTTATTATATAGTTAGCAGTAGTATGGTGGAGAGGTCTAAACCTGTAAGTGAAGTCAGTGCTGTTACACAGGGGTTAAATGAACCTACTATAATCACAAGGAACTCAGACAAGCAAATACGTTTGTATTCCCAACTTTTCAAAACACAAGACTCTTCTTTACAAGGCACTAATTACCTTTACTTGGCACGGACTTTTTCACTGAGGCTACATGATCTTCAGAGATTGCAAGACGCCTCAAAACATCAGCCAACGCTGCCTTTAGCACAGTAATTTCATCTTCTTGTTGTTGAACTCGTGACTCAAGAGCTGAGAGGCGATCTTGAACGTCAGAGGTACTTGCAGCAGAAATACTATCATCTAAAAAAAGAAAATATTGACTATTTTAAAACTAGACTGCTCAAGAAAGAATTTCCTTCTGGTGAGAAAATTACACCAAGTTATATTTATAAAACAAACAAACAAACAAACAAACCTTATGCCTTGTTTATAACAGCAACTTCTAGATCCCACTTTAGTTTTCTTATGAAGTGTTCCCTACACACCACTTTGTAGACATAAGAACAGTTTTCAAGAGCACACTATCCAAGCTCTCCCTTTTAATGAATCATGCTCTTGTATCTCTAGGAAAACAAGATGGCAACCCATCAGACTCACGCTCCATCCCTGACTGGAAGACTCTCTCCCTTGTCTTTACTATCACACTCTTCCACGACCAATAAAAAACAGCACTGTCATGAACTTAACAAAGGACCTTTTGCTGTTCTTCCTTTCTGCCAATAGTTTAATCTCTTTTTAAAATAGTAGTGGCTGGCTGTGGTGGCATATACCTGCCATCGCTGCATTCTAGAGGTGGTAGAATTGGCTCAAGTTCCAAGCAAGTCTGGGCTGTACTGTAAAAGATTATCAAACCAACAGGATAGCACAGCAGGTAAAGATGCTGCTGACCTGAGACCTAGCACTGGGACACACACAGTAGAAGGGAAAAACCAACTTCCACAAATTTCCTCTTATCTCCACACAAACATTATTGCACATGTACACTTCTGCCACAAATAGATAAATATAAAAATAAAAATAAACAAAGCACTACCAGCAATAGTAATAAAAATAAATCAAAACCATTAAACAAAAACAAAAGATGGCATTTCTATAAAGCTCCTATCTAACATGTTAGATATATAACAACAAAGACTATTTTAAGTAAGTTTTAACTATAACAACATTATTAAATGCTTTCAAAGCTACTTTAGTTAGAGTCCATTATTTGCTGGGTCAATTAGAATAAAAATGTATAGCTATATCCAAAGAACAAATTCTATTGGTTAATGCAATATAAGAAAAATGCTGGGAGAAACACTGATTCAGCAAACACATTTGGCCTACTATTTGGGTCAAGAGTACAATTTAAACTAAGGAAGTCATACCCACTAGGGCTGAGTGCCATTCTCCTCAAGCTGAAACAATACAAATGCATTTCCTTCAGCAGCTAATTCCAAGTCTGAGTTAACACACTGACACAACCCTCTCAACATGTTCAAGCCAAACCTATACAGCAGGCAATATTCACACTGAGACCACACGTACCAACTGAACTCCCAAGGGGCAGATGCTCTCTCTCTGCCTTTAGTGAGATTTCAGTGACAATCCTGAAGCAACAGTATTGAAAAAAAAGCTGTGTTTTTGTCTTTAACTTGGAATTCAATTCTGGTTCTATATTAATGGACTACATTATCTTAGACAAGTTATTGTGGTTCTTTGAACCTTAATTCCTTATCTTTAAAGGAGGAAAGTACATAAAGAACATAAGGTACAAACAATGAAAACTGGGGCCTTGGCACATCTGTTACATTAAAAAGCAGGTATGTCAAAATCTGAGGTGGTTTAACAATAATCATTGGTGGTAAAAATAATCATTCTCTCATCTTATAATTTTTATGTGTTTTTAAACATTTTTACGAACATATTAATTATACATAATGGGTTTCATTCTGATCCTTTTCATACAGGTACAGAATGTATTTTGACCTCATCTGTACCCCCATTATCCTCTTACCCCCCTCCAGCCATGGCTGATACTGTGTGTGTGTGTGTGTGTGTGTGTGTGTGTGTGTGTGTGTGTGTAAAACCAACTGAGTTTCCTTAGGGTAAGTCACAGAAATGTTTTTACAGGACCATTGGCACCATAAAATTTTATTTATATATGTATGTGTGTAATTTACACACATGTATGCACACATGCATACACAAAGACATGCATGGGTTTTTTTTCTGCGTATGTGACATGAACATCTGTGTGGGTGCAGGTAGGCTCATAGATGCCTGCACATGTACAGGCTAGAGGCTTATGTCAAATATCTTCCACTATCACTCTGTACCTTAATTTTATGTTTTGTTTCTCAACTGAAACTAGAGATTGGCTGGCTTGGCATCCCTCAGCTTCCGCCTCCAGCACTGGGCTTATGAACTGTATGAGATCGCTTTTTTAGTCTGTATAGAAACAACTAATAACATTTTCATATGGTTCAGTTTATATTGAACGCTATAGAAAGGGTCATTAGATACCAGGTCAGATAAACACCTTCCAGATTTTCCAGAGGCAGGGGTATGCAGCATGCTTTCTGTCTTGGTTCATCAACATTCTAAGAATTTTCTTGGGATTATAAGTAATAAAGGAACTCCTGATAACTCTGAGTCCAAGTTTTGAATCTTACGGCTTGGACTACCAATACTGGGAACAAGTCTTACATTTCTGCAAGTTAATTATGTGGTCTAATAAATCCGGTTTTTGCAAGGCACTGCTTGCATTCTTCTAATTAAGTCAGTAAACTATATAGCTATCACCTTCTAAATTGCTCTCAAATTATGAGGGATAAAGTATAATTTTAAGTCATTCACACAGACTGTCTGATGCCTCTGGGAAGGCAGTGGAGCCCAATGAAAAGTTTCTCAGACTGTCAGTCCAACACAGCAACACTGTCTGGGGCCTCATGCCAAGTAGGTGCTGGTATTATTATATTGGAAGTTGCTTCTTTTATCTATTTCTTTTTTTTAAATTTTTTTATTTTAATGGCTAAGGTTTTTACTTTGTGAGTGTTGGATAGTCAAATGAAATGTAATTCTGCCTGTCCAGACCTTACCAAACCTGGTAAGTCCTATAACAAGCATAAGGGCAGTTTTTCAAAGGCACAATAAGCACAAAGTTAGCAATTAACAATATCCCATGTTGGTACTATATTTTTCATATTTACTACTTCATTGCTTTCCCATGTTGTCTACATTTTATATCGGAGAAAAAAACCTCAAGATATTGAATAGCTTGACCAAGGTCACCAAGCTACTCTTGATATTTGAGACTTAAAACATATGCCGACTCCCAAATTAAATGTCCTTTATTTCACACGCCATTCTAATAATAATCACATGAAGAACAAATAAATAGATCCTTTTAGAAAGCTAGAAGCATGTGTGTGTGTGCGCGCACTGAGAGACTTAAGTCAATCAGAAACCCAATAAAACAGGTTGCAGCATTCCCACTTTATAGTAAGTGCACTGAAGTTGCAAGAAGTAACCTGTCCAATGCTGTGCATCTTGGAAGATGCAGCACTGGGGGAGGGGCATGTCAGGGTGCAGTACATCAGACCATAGAACTGTGAGCACCACACATTTTGCCAGTGTATAATGATGTGAGAAATCAGATATCCTAACCAAATGGAGCTATCTCATCTCCTTTTAAAGTTTTTAAATTTTTACTTTATGTGTATGGGTGTTTTGTCTGTATGCATGTCTGTGTACCTACCACATGTGTGCCTGGTGCTCTTGAAGGACAGAAAAGGACAAACAGATGACGTAAGCCACCATGTAGATGCTAGGAACTGAACCCAGGTTCTCCAGAAAAGCAGCCTTAACCACGGAGCAATCTCTCCAGCTCCCTGTTGTTTCTTAAGTTTTTATTTTAATTTATTTTTTTATGTTTTTTATTTTTCTAGACAGGGTTTCTCTGTATAGCAGTGGCTGAGTTGGAACTAGCTTTGTAGAGCAGGATAGCCTTGAACTCACAGAGATCCCCCAGCCTCTGCCTCCAGAGTGCTGGAACTAAAGGCACGAATCACTACTGCTTGGCTAAAGATATATTTATTTATGTATTTTATGTACATGGGTATTTCGTCTGCATGTACATATGCAAACCAAAGGGCGGCATCAGACAGTTGTGAGCTGCCATGAAATTACTGCTAGGAATTGAACTCTGGACCTTCGGAAGAACATTAAATGTTCTTGACCACTAAGCCATCTCTCCAGCCCCGCATCTTTACTTTTAATGATGAAACAATTCCTTCAAATCGCTCATGTGTAGTATTAGCAGGTGAACTGGAAAGAGAAATCAAACTCTGAAGAGTTACCAATAAAGCAACAAGTTCCCACAACTTCTCTAACTGCACGCCTATTACTACAGGGAACCCAAATCCTAGAACTGTATGTAAAACAACATGCTCTCTCTCTCTCTCTGGTCAAAGCCTGAGGAGAACGGGTGCTGCAGGCCGGAACTTATTAGTCCAGCCAGGCAGTTCTGGAACTGTAATGCACAGCAGCAGGCAGCAGTGCTGGGGTAGGAAGGGCTTGCCTGCCTTCTTTTCCTTCCACCAGTGCTTCCCCTGGGTGTGGGAGGCAACAAAAGGAAAGGACTCAGCTTCCTAGCAAGAAAACAGAGAAGGGGTCTTCAGAGCCAAGAGTACCAAGACAACAGAGGACGTTTGTAATCCTCCAAGTGGCCCAGGCATAAATCCACTGCAGTCAACAAGGCAAAGGCTTTCCAGAGTGAAAGGATGCAGATCAATGCCCAGTGCCCACGCTGGCCCATGCAAATACGCACGTGTAAGTGAGCAAATAAACTAAGCGCTTGAAACATTTTTTCTCTCTGCTCTTTTCTTACTTTGAATACTTGAAACTATCTTTTTGGGAATGTGTGAGTGTCTCTAGAGCACAGACTAGGAAACTGCTCTATTCCACAAATGGAAAACATTATTTTAAATAAGTAAACAATGGGAGTCTCAGCAAAAAGCAGAAATTTTTAAATGGAAATTTTAGAAATGAAAACAATTCTTTAGTATCACAGGAGTTGAAGAAAGAGAATGACAACTATAAAGAAAAGAGTAAACTTGTCAGTGGACATCACTTAATCTCAACACAAAGCGAAAAAGTCTAACATTGGACTAATATTTGTGCCCCTGTGTCTCAGTTGATGAAGAGTCTGGGGGGCAGAGGTGGATCTAAATAGTGGCTAGACTTCCCAAACTGTTAACTTAGAATTTACAAATTCATTTAAATTGGGTGTACTGGAACCCTGCAATCATATGCAAGAATATGTAGACTAAACTACAAAGGCAAAGGTATGAAATGCCAGTTACATAAAGCATGTTCACAGACTCTAAATAGAAAGAGGTGCATAAACAAGATTCAGAAAAGAACAACTGCTCATACTAGTAAAGACTGGCACTTGACACTGTTAGAATTCAGAATGCATATGCACAATAGACAGGGCAATCTACAAACAGGAAACAGGAAGGTGTAGCATACAAGACCACTAAAGGAACAGCATCCCAGATAATTCCTATAAATCAGTTTTTAAAGACCCTACAGAAAAACTGACAAAAAGCCTGAACACAGAAAAGGAAATATTACAAATGTCCAATGGAAAAAATGGGATGAGGCTTGAGCACATCAATCTTGGCAAAGAAAATTGCAACAATACAAAGTACTATTTTATGCATATCTGTGCAGCGTGGGAGAAATTTTTCTCCTCTATAGAAGAGGGTGACAACAGGATTACTTTTGCAAATTAAATTCCAAAAAGATAGAAATAAAGTTGTATTCCCAAAGAGCCCTGAGGTTTTATAGCATACAAACAAGAAAACTGGAAGGTTTATTTGAAATCATAGTTGTTAATCATATGACCCTAAGAAATATTATATGTCAGTCTATTTTTTTAAAAAGCCCATCTATAAAAAGATAGCCAGGCTGACTTCAAATTCAGAGACCTACCAGTTTCTACCTCCTTAAGAACTGAGATTAAAGGTATGTGCCATCACTCCTGGCTAAAATGCCAGACAGAACAGTGACTGCAAATTACACAGGAACACTAGAAATGTCCAGAGTAAGAACTCGGAGAAATCATTACAACAGCACATATTGTCTAACTAATAACTGTACTAGCCTAAATGACAGTCAATAGGAGCTAATCAAGTAAGTCACTATATTGTGGTATGTCACTCAGATCATAAAAAGGACTGTGCACATTTATAATCATGGACATATGCTGAATATAGAATGAACATACTGTAGAGGAAAACCTGCAGTTCAGCATCAATACTGTATGTAGTGTCTGTGCAGAGCTGTTTCAATTGGTAAACACACAGAAATGCTGGAACTGGAACAAGTCTCTGGAAAATAGGATTTCAGAGAATTTTCAGATAAATTTTCTATTAAAAACAATTGTAAGCAAAGTAATTTTTTGTTTGTGGTTTTAGGAGATGGTTTCTCTCTATGTAGCTTTGACTATTCTGGAACTCTATAGATCAGGCTATTCTCTTTTTTGTTTTGTTTTTTTGTTTTTCGAGACAGGGTTTCTCTGTGTAGCCCTGGCTGACCTGGAACTCACTGTGTAGACCAGGCTGTCGTCGAACTCAGAAATCCTCCTGCCTCTGCCTCCCAAGTGCTGGGATTAAAGGCATGCGCCACCACCGCCCGGCCCAGATCAGGCTAGTCTCAAACTCACAAAGATCCATCTGCCTCTGTCACCCAAGTGCTGGGATTAAAGGAGTACCAGCCACCAGCCCCACCCCCAAGGGCACTTTTGAGGTCCTCCTGCTCACAGATAAGGACTAGAGAAACCAGGAATGTTAAGCACTCAGGCTTGTCTCTTCAAAGGGGATATATATGCCTGTTTTCCACCCAGAAGGCTGGAAATGGATGATGTTAACAGCCTGGTGATCTGTGCTGGCAGAAGGGCCAGGCAAACCTGCATCCCCCAGATTTGTATGTTTATCCCAGACTCTCCCTCCCTAGACCTTGACCTTAGTAGAGATTGTCACTTGATAGCCTGCTGACCTCTATGCAATCTCAGACAGAGACCTCATCAGAGCCCAGGCCCTTACAGAAGCCATTTTCACTGCAGAAGTCAAATGTACTTTACAAAAGAGTTTTACACCTTAAGTTTTATTGTGAACATGGGGTTGAGATCACTGTTACCAGGAAACTGTTCCCCCAAACTGTACTGTGCTGAAGTTAAGTATGTCTAAGACTCTGGAAGTTGAACTAGCGCCAGCTACTGAGGAGTGCTGGGCAAGATCTCGAGGATCCTTCCTCTGCTGGCATGAGGCTTGGAGGGACCCCAACAATTTTAAATAAAAGAGCAAAGTAATGTTATGCTGAAATGTAAATCTATTTAGTAATATACCTAAATTTTCAGTTCAAGTTTGGTTATCTTACAGACTTTTTTGTTCAATTAAGTGAAAATCCTTCTGTAAAAGTATAAATATGATATTCAAAAGCATATTACCAGTAATGAGGGGTATGAAATCGTTACAAAGTACTCAAAGGCCTTCAAATACTACCTCTTAAAGACACAACAAAATCTACAACTAATTTGCCAATTAGTGGAATCACAGGGGGAAAAAAGAGAGAGATGCAGAAATTTGTTTTTTTTTTCTACTTGCCCAGCCACTTCTTCAGCCCTCAGCAACTTACCTTTATTGTTTGACTATTAACTGGACTTAGCTGTCATTAAATACAGCTGCATAAAGTCAGAAATGATGTAAGTCCATATCAACAAGTCAATGCCAATTTGTATTCTGCAATAGTTAAGATTAATTCTAGGAAATAACTGTAAGGAAAGCAAATATGTGGCACCGACTGCTCTTGCAGAGGTCCTGAGGTCAATTCCCAGCACCCACGTGGTGGCTCACAGCCATCTGTAATGGGACTTGAAGCCCTCTTCTGGTGTGTCTGAAGACAGCGACAGTGCACTCATATAAATAAATAAATTTAAAAACAAAACAATAACAACAAGCCAAAGGAAAAAGGTCTATGTGAAAACACAAATGCACATATAGACATACTCAGGCAGGAATTAATGTTTCCTACTAATCTTAATATCCTACTTCCAGAAGAGTTTTAACTAAATAATATTTTAAAACTTGGGTATTTTAAGTTTGTAGTAAACAGTAATATTCATTACCTCTGTTTAACAATACAATGATAATGAAAGCAAGGCTCCTTTCTGACTTAGGAAGTGAAATAATACTTTGTGGCGGTTTAAATAAGGATGGCCCCCACAGGCTCATATATTTGAATGCTTAGATACCAGGGAGCGACACTATTTAGGAGGTGTGGCCTTGTTGGAGGATCAGGAGCTCCTTTTCCAGCGCTTGCCTGCATGCTACCACACCCCCCACCATGAGCATAATGGACTAAACCTCTGACACTGTACAGAAGCCCCTCAGTCAAGCTTTCTTTCAGAAGAGTTGTTTTGGCCATGGTTCACAGCAATAGAACACTGACTAAGACACATTTATTCTCTACATTAAAAAAGTAAGACTGCGGGGACTGGTGTGATAGCTCAGCAGTTAAGAGCACTGACTGCTCTTCCGGAGGTCCTGAGTTCAAATCCCAGCAACCACATGGTGGCTCACAACCATCTGTAATGAGATCTGGACACCCTCTTCTGGTGTGTCTGAAGACAGCTACAGTGTACTTACATATAGTAATAAATAAATCTAAAAAAAAAAAAGACTGCTTTCCCCTTGTAAGCTACTGCCACTAAAAAAGTCATCTAGCATATAACACAAAAAAACGTGTGTAAGAAAATGAAAAGGGGGCTGGAGAGATGATTCAGCAGTTAAAAGCATTGGTTGCTCCTCTAGAGATCCTGAGTTCAATTCCCAGCAACCATGTAGTAGCTTGCAACCATCTACAATGGGATTTGATGCCCTCTCTTCTGGCACATAGGTATACTTGCAGATAGAGCATACATATATAAAACAAATAAAAATCTTTAAAAAAAACATGAAAAAAAGATCATTTTATTACTGTAATCCAAGGATGATGCCTAGTTTCAAAAAATATAAAATATTCTATTATTAATCCAATACAAAATTTGAAACATGCAAATAATTCCTGTTTCTATGAGGGGTTTTGGTTGGACTTGAGTGAAGGATGAAGTATACAATCTGATTATTTAGGAGGCACTGTTTTAAATTAATGTCCACTATAAGCTGATGCTTTAATCTTTTCTCAAGGATTAATATATTACATAACTATGTTTTTTAGGAGAAGAAAATTGTGTAGCACAAAAGCCACTCCACACATTTGTTATAAAGTGAGTAGTTTTAAGTTCCCAGAGTACTTAGGCAAATACTTATGCCATTATTTTCAGGTACACTTAAGAGTGCAGGGAAGAACAGGATCATGATTAGTTCCTATCTCCAGCCTCTTCTGATGAAGCAAGTCAAGTCTGACAGACCGGACTCATCTACATACAGGAAGCACACACGGAAGCCCCCCAGCAAGCTGTCTTCCGCTCTTAGCACTTCTGTTTCCTGCAAGCAAACCCCAGCTCAAAATCTCACGCCATACTTGACATTCTGAGGAAATCCTCTCTGTCCAGATGGCCTACACAAAGCACATCCATGCTGGCACAGATAGAACATGCTTAAGACAGCCTCTCCTGTCCCTTTGCTCGCTGAGCTAAACATTCTCTACTCATTTATAAAGTGACACAAAGAAGCTGAAGGAGAGCAAGCAAACAGGAACAGACAACCCTGGGCTGCCTCGGGCAGCAGGGACAACTAAGGTACACCAGCATTCACCACAGCCACGTGGCTGTCCTGAGGCGTTTGTTTGTGCCTCAGCTGCTTGTCAACCACCTCTTCAAATCCAAACCCAAGCTTTTCTCCTTCTGAAACTGCAACACAATAAATACCATTTCTATAAATACCATTTTAGAAGCTTGAAAGTGAGCATTTTTTTCTTGTAGGAAATAAAAATAAACACTGTGCAGAGTGGCAAGTCATACTTCCTTTTTCCTTTTGCTTTTGTTTAAAATGAAACCCACTTGAAGCATAAAGAATGATTATTTTTCATTAATTTTAAAACCTAAATATTTAGACTGTATATGATATAAACATTTCACTAATAAACATAATAAGTCATTTTCAAAATTATTTAAAAATGTTAAAAGCTATAGTAGCATCAATTAATCTATAAGACGAAACAATCCACGACTGGTTACATACTCTCATTTTAAACCATTAATGCTTACAAGTAATGTAAAGTCATAAACATTTTCAGTCTGTCTCACACCATATAAAGCCAAGTGACAATGAATATAACTATAACGTATTATTTTTTCATGTGAGAGGCTTTTATTACAGAGGCGCCTCTGAGGGGGGGAGGATGGTGACAGGAAGAAGTGAGGAAGAGAGAGAGAGAACTATAATGTATTTTTGTGTGAGCAGTTCTAAAGTTAACTAAAGAACAAATTCACCAAAGTGTTAAAGATGCCAGAGGATTTTCTTCGATTTGTTACTTTAAAACTTTGTATTTACAAAAAAAAAATCTGCACCATCCCAAAATAAACACAAGCACTATGACTGCTGTAAACACATTCGCACACCAAGGAAATAGCTAATAGATGAACCATAACCCAAACTGAACATATAGAACTGTGAACACAGGAGTCTACACAGGATAAATAAATCGGTAAGCTGATAGAAGTGGAATGTGGAAAACCACCCACATTTATTTCCAACAACCTTTGTGGGAAAGTGGGAGCCTTTAAAAGAATGTTTTACAATAAGACTTCAGAAAGCAATTGTTCTGATTAACAACTGGTACAGATCGAACAATGGGGTAACCAATGGAGAGACTAACAGGACTTAAATGAGCTGCGGAATATGCCTGAATCACCACAGACTAGGAAGCCTTCAAATTCTTAATAATGATTCACAAGGAGCTGGAAGCAGTTGTATGTTAACTTCAATCTCCAAGTTTCAGCCTGGTTCTATAGTTCTTTAAACTACATGATGACGGTCTCTTGAGGTTAGGGCTCCCACACTTTGGTAAGAAGTGTTTTTTACCTAGGACTAGCAAAAACCTTCTTTTTCTTCTGCAGTGACCATAACTTCACATCAGCAACCTTTTTCTCCACATCAATTTGAGTAGATAAGAGTACTAATAATTTACTTATAGATTATATTAGATAGGTAATTCTTCTCAAATAAATCTGAGTTGGGGTCAGAAAGCTAGGCTCCTACTCTTAGCTTAGTTTCTATGTTTGAGAACTATCTACTGTGTTATTATAGTTGGACATCCCTCCTGAAAGACCTATTCAAACTCTTTCAAGTATCTGAATGCTGTATCTAGAAATTGTTCAGGATGACAAAGAAAGGGGCTGGAGATATGGTCCAGTGTCACAGTACTTGCATAGCACTAATGTGGCTTTAAACTGATTGTGCATCAGAAGAAAAGGAGAAAGGTGGGCAGTGGAGGGAAGGGATACGGGAAAGGAGGGAGAACTGGGGACAGTGGGAAGGAAGAGAGAGCAGAAGAGGAAGAGAGGGAATAGAGGAAAGGGAGGAAGAGAGGGAAGGAAAGAAGAGAGCAGGAAGAGGAAGGGGACAAGGTACTAAAAGGAACTGTGACAGTTAACTTCATGGTCATCGTCTCTGGAGACATAAACCTCTGGGTGAGGGCATTTCTAAGCTGGGCTGGCACAGGAATATCCTCCCTGAGTGTAGGTAGAGCTACATTTCATGGGCTGGGGTTCAGGACTAAATAAAAAGGAGCAAGTGGAATTGAGATTCAACATTTCCTTCTGCTTCCTGGCTGTAGATACAATGTGTCCAGCCACTTCAGATACTGTCATCATGCCTTTCCCACCATAACAGACTATAACTTCACATCAGGAACCCAGAAAACCCTTACTGTCACAAGCTGCTTTTATACAAGAACCTAAAACATTTTAATCCTCAGCAATCTACTCACTAGAATTTAGAAATAAGAAGTGTAGCATAATACACTCCAATGAAGCGAGAGAATGGAGCAATCTCGTTCTCCCTGTCACAGCAGCCATGGCTGACACTCCTGACAGTCAGCTAAGGAAAGATCAGCAAAAGAATAACACATTGACTTAATCAATTTAATGTGAAAGAGGACCTTCATACTGAAGATCCAAAGGCCCAAGGAAAATGATTTTTTAATGAAGAATGTACCCCGTCACTATGCTATTAGATTAAAAGGGTATGAGCTGAATGCAGCAAGCCCACCCTTCAGATTCTTCTTGATCTATGACATTCCTTCCTCCAGATGTATGTCAGGATCCCTTCTGGAGTAAGAATCTTATTATCTATTATGAAGTAAGATTGGTGGGAATTTCTCAATGGCCAGATCTTATACAGAAAGGTGTGAAGAAAGTTACAGGTAATTATAAGCATTATGGGCTGTTTTAGAGAAAGGGGGGTTAGTCCTACTAGTTTTCCCTTTTAGAGAGGGAAGAAAGGATTTTTTTTTTCTCAGCTCACAAGTTACAGTCATTAAGGGAAACCAAGGCAAGAACTCATGCAGAGAGTATGGAGGAGCCCTGCTTACACTTCCCCTGGCTTGCTCAGCTAACTTTCCTATACAGTCCACACCCATATGCCTAGGGATATTGCTACCCACAGTAGGCTGGGCCCTCCATCTCTTAGCAATGAAGAAAGTGACAGATACACAAGCCAATCTGACAGGGGCAATTCCCTCTCCTCAAGTCTGTCAAGTTGATAACTGGAACTTAACTATGGCAAGGGTTTGATTTCCATGACGTACCTTGAAGAAGAGAAAATCTTATTTCTTGAACTCATATTCTTATATGAGGGACAAGAAAAGATAAGAGAAAGAGAGATGTTGGTTGTGAAGCCCCTCAAATGTCCTCTATGACAAAATACTTTAGGCTATTATTTTCTGAGCCTCAAAGCCACCTGTGCTCACATGTACACGTGCACTCATACACACACACAGACACAGACACACACAGACACACATACACACACTTTCAGTATGTTCAGTTTGAGTTGTTTCTTTTGTTTTTTGAGGCAGGGCTTCTCTCTGTGTAGTCCTGGATGTTCAGAAACTTACTTTGTAGACTAGGCTGGCCTTGAACTCATAGAGATCCACCTACCAGTCTCCAGAGTACTGGGGTTACAGATTTGTGCCACCACACCAGCTCAGTCTGCAGTGGTTTCAATATACAGATATGGAAACCACTCACCTTTATCTGTGCTTCCATTATCTTTCCTGTATTCTTAGATAAAAGTCTCTTTGTGGGCCTCTGCTACATGCCCTTCCCTAAGAGCACAGATCACTATTTGGTCCTTCTCTAAGTCTGTGAATATGCTTTTCTCCATCTGAACCAACCTATTACCAGCCTTTCTCAGCACCCTCCTCACTCCCTTTCCTGTCATCAGGCAAACTCTATTGTTCTGCCTTTGTCTCTTGGTCCTCCCCAGGTGTCATTTCTCTTTTCCTGTATCTATATTACCTGCTAGGCTTCCTATCTTCTCTATGGTATAAGCTTAGCCCTTTTCTATTCTCATTTAAAGTCATCATGGCTCCAGTTATCAGCTAGATGCCAATATTGTTCCCAAATACAAGTCTTCAGGTGTTTATCTTAAGGTGAAGACCTAAGGGTACTTCTATTGCAGTGACCTCAAATTCCTCAGTTCCAGGCAGCCTTACTCTCTATCTTGTTTCTTTTCCTTTTTCCTTACCCTGGTACATGTTATATAACCATTTACTCAGCTAACCAGGTAGAAACATGGAAAATCTCCTCTACTTTTTATTCTTATCTACCCAGTGATCGAATTCATAATACATATGCATATATATAAATCATACACACACACACACACACACACACACACACACACGCTTCTTCAGTTGTTATTCTCTAAACAATGAAACATAATTAAACTAGAGATTAAAATACCATCTTATTTACGGATCTAAAGATTTTTATCTTTAAGAGTTCACTTGGGGGCTGGAGAGATGGCCCAGCAGTTAAGAGCGCTGACTGCTCTTCTGAAGGTCTTGAGTTCAAATCCTAGCAACCACATGGTGGCTTACAACCATCAGTAATGGGATCTGATATACCCTCTTCTCGTGTGTCTTTAGAGAGTAATAGTGTACTCACATACATAAAATAAATAAATAAATCTTTGAAAAAACAAAACAAAACAAAACAAAACAACATAGCAAAAGGCCTGCGTGACAGCCGGGCGAGCCAGGACCCACCCTGGAACCCACATGAGGGGGGGAGGGGAGAAGGAACCCACACAAGCCTTCCTGAGATTTCAGGATGCTGGAAAGAGTTCTGGAAACAGCCCTTTTAGAGCTGTATGACATACAGTAACATAACCGGGACCCTCTACCACTCCCTCAAGACCTACAGACACCTTTCCTTTGGTTTCCTTCTCTGCATATTCCCTTTGCTCTCATAAGTAGTTCTCAAGCCAGATGGTCAGTCCTTCTTCCAGTCTGTCCTCAATCTCTGCCTAAATGCTAAAAATGAATTAAGAATTTTCACTGCTGTTAGCATTAGGGATGTAGCCAAGAGGCTAGATTTAAAACAAACAAACAAACAAACACAAAAACCACAAAGAACTCTAGACTTATTTTACTATTTCTTTTCTTTTCTTTTTTAATGACAGGATCTCACTGTGTAGCTCTAGTTGATCTGTTACTCGAAATGAAGACCAGGCAGGCCTCAAACTCCTGCTTCTGCCTCCCAAAGTTGAGATTAAAGGTGTACTACTATACCCAGCTGCTTAATTTTATATATTTTTTATGAAAATTGAAGTGCTTTATTTCTCAGCTTTAAAAAAAATGTTCACTAATATGACAGGGAAAGAGAAAAGGGAAGTAACTCCTATGGAAGAGGTGAGAGGGTGGGGCTGAGGAAAAGAGGAGGGGACGAATAATTAGCACTTAAAGATGTTAGAAAAGGCCCTATAGAAACTACTTTTTGCCAGGCTTGATAGTTCATACTTTTAGTTCCAGCACTCAGGAGGCAGGGTCAGGTGAATCTACAGAAGTTTGAGGCCAGCCTGGTCTACAGAGCTAGGTTCTAGGACAGCCAAGGCTACACAGAAAAACCCTGTCTCAAAAAACAAAACAACAAACAAACAGAGAGAGAGAGAGAGAGAGAGAGAGAGAGAGAGAGAGAGAGAGAGAGCGAGCATGCACATTTCCACACTTGTTTACTTGTTTGCTGAGAGTTATTCTTTGTAGGGGATAGATAATGCTCTTCTCAGAAGCTTTAGGTTGCCAAATGAAATTTCTAGTGCAGGTGTGAGGTCCCTTCGAATTATTGGTAAAGGCATCCCGGACACCCACAAAATAATACAAAGCTATCATCACTCTCTTGGTTGCCATCAGAACTTGATGGTAAGAACTTATTGCTGAAGACACCACATACTTTGGTCACAGGACACAGAAAAACCAAGTTGGTACTGACAAGGAAGTATATGGCTGAACAGCTTTTCACAGCAGATAGAGCATAGTGCTATGCAGGCTGCCAGTAGACAAAGTCACTAAGTCTCACACAGCTTCAAAGGCTGGAACTGACAGTAAAGACCAGAGTGTAACATGTAAGCGTGGGTACAATATCGGCTCAAATGTTCTGCGGGAGGTCTCTGGTGGGGGCAGATAACCAACCATTTTCTGACTGGATTTAAGGCCAGCTCCATAGGAGCTGTAAATCTAGTTGAGAACCACTCCTGGTTGAGGAGCTCACCGGCTTTAGGGGTAAATCAACTACTATCATGGCTACACAAACATGGGCAGGGTTCTTACAATCTCTCGGCCTTTATACTTTTTTAAAATGAAGTATTTATTTTTACTTCATGTGTATGGTGTTTTACCTGCATCTATATGTGTACCGTGTGCCTGCAGTCCCTGCAAAAGCCAGATGAGGGTGTGAGATCTGGAACTGAAGTTATAGACTGTTATGAGCCACCATGTGGGTGCTGGGAATTGAGCCTGGGTCCTCTAGAAGAGCAGCTTGCATGTTTAACTGCTGAGCCATTTCCCAGACCTGGCTAGTCCATCTTTAAAATGAGGCTGAGAGTTCCTGACACACACAATTGTGGGAACCATGTGAAAAAGTCACTGACGAGCATGTAAAGCCCGCGCTAACTCCAGCATCCATCCCACCAGCAGACAGAGGATGAAGATTAAAGCCAGTCTGAGGCATTTCACACAAAGCAAATCAAGACTAATAAACAAGCATGTAAAAAATGACAAATAGTACATAAACACCATTCCATAACAAAAGCCCGCTAAGTCTAGACTGTCTTAAATAATATGACAGTTCTACAGTCAAATGATTTATTAAAACCTGGTTTTTGAAGCATCAGACAGAAACACTGTATGTTTTACTAATTGTTTGTTATCTAAATTACTTCATAATCAGAAATTGTAAAATGAGTTAAGTTGGAATTTACATGAAAGACAAAACAACACATAGCTGCGTGTTATTTATATGACCATCTTTTTTAACAATGAACTAATCATATACTAGGCATTGTTAGGGTTTAGATAAAATGCTTTCAACCTTAGAAGACAATATCAATTGGGAGAGAGAGATATAAACAAAATATAATAAAGTGCAGAATGAATGTGACCCTGATGAATTTGTTGACCAACCACAACTTGTGTCAACAAAACATCTGCTCAGCCCTAAGACAGGTGCCCTGTGTGTGAGAGGCAAAAGCATCACGGGACACCGCACACAGAACTGACTTCTTAGACAAGTGGCTTAAGGCTGTTCGTTGTTGGGTAAAACAGTAGAATAGCCTGAAGAGGCTCATAGTACTGTTCAATACAGGGAAGATACTCTAGCTCTTTCAACCACCACCACCACCACCACCCCAACAGAGGCTGAGGAGACAGCTCAATTGGCAGGCTTGCTGTGTGAGAACAAAGACCTTATTTTGGATCCCCACACCCATGAGAAAGAGTTGGGCATGGGAGTAATGACATCTAAAACACCAGTGCTGGGAAGGGAGAGGCAGGAGGATCTCTGGGGCTTTCTGGGCAGTCAATATACTAAATGAGCAAGCCCGAGGTTCAATGAGAGACCCTGTCTAAACTTAAAATAAGTAGAGAGGTGGTGAGAGATTGCTCAGTGGTCAAGAGCACTGGCTGCGCTTGCTGAGGACCAAGGATCAGTTCCTAGCACCCATGTGGTAGCTCACAACTGCCCTTTTAACTTCAGTCTCGGAGAATATTGACCCCCTTTCCTGGCCTCCATGAGCAAAGCACACAAGGGGTGCACAGACATGAAAGCAAAATCCATATACATCAAAGAAAAAGTTAAAACAATAAAGTACTTTAAGAAGGTGGCAGAGAGCCGGGCGGTGGTGGCGCACGCCTTTAATCCTAGCACTTGGGAGGCAGAGGCAGGCAGATTTCTGAGTTCGAGGCCAGCCTGGTCTACAGAGCGAGTTCCAGGACAGCCAGGGCTATACAGAGAAACCCTGTCTCGAGAAAAAAAAAAAAAAAAAAAAGAAGGTGGTAGCGGAGAATGACAGAAGCCACTAAAATCAACCTCTGCCTTATGTACACACAAGATCGTGGATCCATACATACACACACACACATACACTTACCATACATGTAGTACATACTTATATGAACATAAAACTGACAGAAAAAGACTAGACTATTTAATTACTTTAGCACAGGCTCAAGAAAACCTTGGTTTCTTTTAAATAGATTCCTTTTCTTGAATTCCACAGAAAATTTTTGGCAAGCTGCTAAAAGAATCAAAATTTTTATTTTTTTAAGGAACTAAATATTAGTGGCCACATATTTCCTCACCCTCTCATTTAAATATTAGTTTAAATTTACTGACAAGTTTGTGTGTTAGCATGTAACATGACATTTTGATTTGCATACACATTTTTTAAAAGGCTAAAGTAAGGTATATGTATCATCACTTCACAGACATTCTCTGATAAAAACACTTAAATATATTCTCAGAGCTGGTGAAATGGTTCAGCAGATAAGGGTATTTGTCATACAAACCAGGCAACCTGATTTCAATCCCCAGAATGCACATTAAGGTAAAAGAAGAAAATGAACTTCAGTTGCGCGCGCGCGCACACACACACACACACACAAATTTTGGGGAAAAACAAAACCAAACCAGAAACATTCCCAATAATTTTGAAAATATACAACACTTTATTACTAATTGTACAAACCATGTTATAAATAAAGTACAATAAGTCTTCCTTGGAATTATTTCTTTTTAATCAAAATTGTGACCTTTAACCTATTATCTCCTCAGTCTCTACCACCACAGCCCTATTTGCAAGCCATTACTCTTGTATGAATTCAATGATTTTTAGGTTCTGTATAAAACAGGATCATATAAAACTGCCTTTATGTGTCTGGCTTCTTTCACTAACAAAATGCTCTCTCTAGGTTCATCTGTGTTACTGAAAATGGCAATGCTTTCTATTCTAAAAACAAGTAAAGTATTACAGCTCTTTTTAAATTTCAGTCATCTGTTGGGGTACACTTAAACTGATCCCATATCTTGTCTTCTGTGAATGGTGCAAAAACAAACATACAAGTGTAGCAATCTTTGACATACCGAATTTCATAACTTTTAATTATGTACCTAGGGGGACTGTTAGACTACATGGTAATACTATTTTAAAACTTTTAAGGAATGTCCATACTTTTGTCCATAATGGCTTTAAAAGCTATTGTTTTTGTTTTACTTTTAATATGTATGCTTTAAATATACAACGGTCACTCATCACAGGTCAAGAATTATATACATACATATAAATATATACACACATATAATAAAGAAGCAGAACTCACAAATAGAAGATTCTGTAGATAAATTTTACTTTAATTTTGGTACAACTATCAGACAAAGCAAACAAAATTGGCAAGCTGTTTCCAACCCACACACAAATATGTCTCAAAATGGTACTACTTTCACAGGAGATGCAATGCACTGCGGTACCACAAACACATAGTTAACACATAACTATACAGTTATAGCTCATTTGTTAATTACAGCATTATTCTTTAAAAAGCAAAACAAAATTTTAGACCTCTGCATACTATTTATACACATCCTATATTAGGTGGCTAATTTGCCTATCACCATGTTAAACCTTAGGCTACAAGATATCATACATGCAGGAAATAGGTAAATATTGCCTATAAAACTACAAAAAGGTATTGGCCCAATAAAAAAACAAGGAAAAGACATAAGCTGGCCAACTTCTGTTTACAGAGGGGAGCACGGGTCAGCTCCCTGTTAACTAGGCACATAAAATTAAACCAAGATTATAATGACGCACACACAAAAGGGCCACCAACACCCAACCCTGCTCAGGTTCACTGCACCTGCACTTCTCTACCTCCTGAGGGGAAGGGCACATTTAAAAACCACTGCAGAGAAGAATCCAGCAAGGTTTATTCAATTTCAAGTTCTGTTTATTCTAAAATCCTGCAATTTTACTCATAGAAATGGACAAAGGATTTTAACATGCATTCTCTAAATCAGATAAGCAAACTATAATAAACTCGGGAGATGTAATCTTTACAGACTGGTATATAATAACTGTAGAAACTGGCGGGCAATTACTCAGTAGCAGACACATTCAAAAGTCCTATTAAATCTTGACCATCTTCTCTAGTGAGGAGGTTGGTTATAATATGTGACAATAGATCTTGTATATTCTAAATATATCCCCAGCAATATAGCTCAAATTAACTGCTATTCGGGCTGCAGAGAGAGCTCAGCAGTTAAGAGTATATGCTGCTTTTTTGTGTGGGACCCAAGTTCAATTCCCAAAACCCACGTGGTGGATCACAACCACTTGCATCTTAGGTTCCAGGGAATGTGATGCTCTCTTCCGGCCTCCACAGGCTGCTGCATTTGTAACCATGACACAAGCATCATGACACACGAGCACATACACAATTTTTAAAAGTTAAAGTTAATTGCTCACTAGGACAAGTAAAATATGCACAGGCAACATGACCAAACATAAGCCAGAACATGTTTTAACAGTCCCTAGGGAGCATCTTTTTCACGGGGGAAACCGCTGTTTAGGTATATATTGTGTCGATAGCTTCAATTAAGCACAGCAAAGCCTAAGGACAAAAGCTGATAGGTTCAAGCATCTAGTTACTAAATGAAACAGTCACTATCTGTTTCTACCATGGCCAGGCAGTAAGAAACGTGCTTAGTTTATAATGTGAAGAACAGAGGTTACAAAAATTTTCTTTTAAACTAAAGGGCAATTGAAGAAAGCACAAACCCTGATCAAGGAGAATTGCTTGCTTTTCTTTCTTTCCTTCCTTTTTTTTTTTTTTAAGTTCTTTTAATCAAACAAAAGACCAGGGCTGAAGAGATGGCTCAGAGGCCAAGTGCTTGTTGAACAATCAGAGGACCAGAGTTCATATCTCAGCACCTGTATCAGATCAGGATGCTCCAAAACACCTGTAAATCTAATTCAAGGAATTACAAACCTTCTGACTTCCACTAGAACCAGAACACATACTTACAAAGACACATCATACACACAGACACCCCCCTGCTGCTCTGCAACACATACACATACATACATAACTGCCCTAACAAGTCTAACATAATCCTGTCTCAAATTAGGAAACGATGCTCATAAGATTATATTCCTAACATTATTAAATTCAGTGTATGAATAATCCTCTTAAATTGTAGTGGATGGGCCTGGTGCTGTTTGTATTTTGATGCTAATTCCCCTCTCCTGGGAGGGGCTGTGGACAAGGAGTGAGTCCTGTACTCAGGTGACTTCTTGTGAACCAATCCCCTAATGAATAAAGGAACCAATCACTGGGTGAGTAGGGGGACTTCCGGGTTGGATGGAGGAAGAGAGGAAGCAGGAGAGAGTCAGGTGTTTTTGGATGGGGATAGTGTGAGGACAAGATGTAATTACGAGTGTCTCCTGGTTTCAATGGCGGATCCATCAGGATTCACCACTAGAAGATTTAGATTTAATAAGGCTTAAAAGATTAGAATTTTAGTTGTTGCACCCAGCAACTGAGTTACTGTTGTTTCTGAACTAAGTTTGTGTTGCGTTTTTCTTCACACTGCAGCTTGTCTGGGTTCAAGAGAGAAAGGTACATCGGCCAAGAGTGGGTGTGCCTGAGGTGCTCCACAAAGGCCATGGGGGATTTGAAGCACAGGTTTGGTGTGGTAGCAACCCGACAATAGGAACTTAGCAACCTGAGGGGAGACGTTTTGGGAGCTCCAGGCCGGAGAGTCTCCACTAGATAAGAACGGGCCGGCCAGATTGCTGGGGCTGAGAGTAGCAGGGCACAAGTGTGGAAATGTGCCGGTTCTTTTTTAATATTTCTTGCAACAATAATTTTTTTTATTTTACTTAGTGTGTGTTTTGTGTGTGTGCATGCACACATTTGCACCATACCATATATGTGGAAGACAAAGGTCAGAGAACAAATTGAAGGAGTCGTTCTCTCCTTCCACCAAGTGGGTTTCAGGATCAAATTCAATCATCAGGGGGCTGGAGAGATGGCTCAGCGGTTAAGAGCGCTGACTGCTCTTCCAGAGGTCCTGAGTTCAAATCCCAGCAACCACATGGTGGCTCACAACCATCTGTAATGGGATCTGATGCCCTCTTCTGGTGTGTCTGAAGACAGCTACAGAGTACTTAAATATAATAAATAAATCAATCTTAAAAAAAAAACAAAAACAAAAAAACAAAACAAACCTCAGTCATCGGGCTTGGCAGTAAGAGCTTTTACTTTCTGAGCCATCTTGTCATTCCTGAATAACCCTGTTTAATTAGGTATTATGTTTGGACCAGAGGGGGGAAAATTAGAAACTACCACTTATTCAAGTGTTCTGCGTTTGCTTTCTACTTCTGTGATAAACATCACGTTCAAAACCAACATGGGGAGGAAGGGGAATATTCCATTTTATAGTTTACAGTCCCCGTATGAATAAAGTCAGAGCAGGAATCTCCCGGCAGAGGACATGGACGGACCCTGAATACTGGCTTGCATTTTATTGCTTACTCAGCTACCTTTTCATACAACCCAAGAGAACCACCAGTCCAGGGCTGGCATGGTCCACAGTGGGCTGGGCCTTCTCACACCAATTATTAAGAAATTCTCCCACAGACTTCCTACAGGTCAATCTGATGAAGGTCACTCCTGAATTGAGGTTCCTTCCTCTGAGATAACTTTAGCTGGCAAGCACACTACACAGCACAGCAAGTGAACACCAGCAGGTATAATGAGTGGTGACTCTTCTACTCAACGAGGAGTAAGCGAGTGCCACAATAAATGGGAGTGCGTCCCACAGGAAATAAAACAGACCTACATAGACACCAAAGGTTTTTAATACGCTGAAACTCGCAAGTAAACTGGAACTCATGGTGATCCTCCTGCTCCAGCCTCCCAAAGGATACAATTACAGGTATGTCTCTACACTCAGCCTCAAATCTTTACAATACTTTTCAACTTCATTACTTTCACCTCATACTTAGAATGTGTCCTTTATTTCCTCCTCTCTGAAAGGAAAAAAATAGCAGAAGTCAGGTAAAAGTCCCTACCAAATCTTTGACAACTCATTGAAACAAGAGTTTACTGGTTAAATGCTGACCCTCTCCCCAGCTCTTTGGTGTATCCCAACTGCCACAATAACAGTAAAATAAAAACACTAACAACGTTCATCAGCTGAGAATAAAACTTTTTCTACTCTCTTATTTGCTATGACAGTTTCAGATTCAGTGAGGTACAAAGTTGGCCTTTATTCCTTTCAACTACTTTGTTTCTCTGCCACTTCAACAGTCTTAAAATCTGCAAGACTTATTTATTCATAGTCCTGGAGGCTACACAATTAATGTTGATCTGTTGAGATTATTTTGGGGTGTTGTTTGGTATGATCACCTTTGGAGACCAGTAATACTACAGTATCCAGAATACCTTATAAGCAAGCTTGCTCTCAAACTTCAACTATGGTTTCCTGAAATACTTTCTCCAGGAGTAAATTTTCATTGAAGAAGACTAACTACCTTGAACCACCTTGAACCACACAGTGCCACAAGGGACACGTGTCTATGTGTGCTGGCTGGGCAGTTCCAAAACTTAGACTGCCAGGCATTCTGGCCAATGCATCAGATAATAAAGTAATCACCAGGACTCTCTAGCTGAACGTCTGCCAATGAGCCTACCCTGCCCAAACTCCTGCCCCACAAATGATATGAGGTTTAACATCAACAGTGTTATAAATCTATGAGTTTTAAGTATAATTTTCTTTCAACCAGATTTGGTCAATGAGGTTGTATAACAGAGAAAGTGTTAAGCCTTACCTTCCAGCTTTGTACAGTGGCAGTCTCAAGCAATTGCTTTAAAAATATCCAGATAAACTTTTCATTTCTGTATATGTATGTTGCATGTTTGTGTGTGAGCATATATATGTGTGTGGTGTGCAGCCACGTGTGTACATGTGCACGTGGAAGCCAGAGGTTGGCATTGGGTGTCTTGCTCAACTGCTTTCCACCTTATTTTTGAGAAAGGGTCCCTGACTGAGCCTGTATTACACTATCTTGTTTGATAAGCCCCAGGGCTTGTCCTGTCTCCACCCTGTCAGTGCTGGGATTACTGGCTCATAGGTTCTGGGGATCAAACTCAGGAACCCCAGGCCCTCAGACACAGTTTTATACTTTTGGAACAGTACAGTGCTGTCCTAAGACAAATACTAAAAAATGTTAAGATACAGAAATAATGGGGACTGAACCCCAATCAAAGAGCACCCCACACATGTAGCTCCCCGAATAAATGGAGTGGGGACTATCCCTAAAGCTGTTGCCTATCTGGAATAGGCTCCCCTAACTGGGCTGCCTTGACTGCTCTCAGTGGGAGAGGATGTACTTAGCCCGCAGAGACTTGATGTACCAGGGGAGGGTACTCAGGAGGGAAGCAGCAGTCAGGGTGTAAGATGATAGATAGATAGATAGATAGATAGATAGATAGATAGATAGATAGATAGATAGATAGATAGATAGACAGACAGACAGACAGATAGAACGAACAGAAATACACAAAATAATAACCTGCCTGACTGGGGCACTGAATAAAATATAATATTAAATTGTTTTTTAAAAATTACTTATGTGAAAATCAGTCGTGATATTTAGAGAGTGTATATATACAGAGAAATTTCATTGTATATATTTATAAAAAATTGGTCATGTCTGAAAATGACTACATAAATTAACACAGAGAGAAGGCATTATCCATCCAATTTAAAAAATGGTTTCACTGCCAGGTAGTGGCGACACATGCCTTTAATCCCAGCACGTGGGAAGGAGAGGCAGGGGAATCTCTGAGTACAAGGACAGCCTGGTCTACAGAGGGAGTTTTCGGAAGCCAAGGATACACAGAGAAACCTATCTTGAAAAACAAATAACAAAAACAAAAGGACAGTATTATAAAGTACAACCAGAAATCATGTTGTTGCTGCATGTTTCTACTATTCTTAAAATATATTGAAAACCAAAAAACATATAGTAAACAAGTATTTAATGTTGTATGCATGAACCTATTTCACTTCCCAAATGTGGAATTAAACAGACTCTATGAAACTGCCAGCATGTAGCTAGTTTCAATCTCGGGAATAAAAGATATTTAACTGCAGATGTGAACACTTAAAGGCTGGTTGGGTAGTACACATCTATAATACTAGTTACTCTTGGGGCTAAAACGGGGTGTGGCAAAAGAAGGAGGGCAGGGCAGAACTTCAGAGGGTTAAACCCAAGAGGATTGAGTTGTGTGATAGAGTAAGAAACTGATTACAGGCCTGTTCTGATTACAGTACTATCCAAACTCACAAATAGCCATTACAATCCACTATAAAATTTTAAATATTACTATTTACCAAATCAGCATTTATTATAAACCAAAGACACATCCCTTATATAGTATACTTGCTAAAAACTGCACATCTTAAATCTAGCTGTGACGAAATACCAAGTAATCTCAAATTCATCCTACAAAATAAATGGCTGATAACTTTTAAGTGCTGGTGTCATGGGGTGGGGGAGTACTCACAGGAACAATTTTGTTTCAGAATAATTAAGAGAAGAACCCCAAAGGCTAATTTTTAAGTGCAATGTTTAATCTTAGACTGGACAAGGAAAAAAATTACTGTATGATGTATGTATATGCATGCACAAGTATATAAATTACAACTGCTGCATCCATATTTTGTTGTTTGTATAAATAGTTTCAGGGCTGACCACTTTGCATTGTATTATGTTGTATGTACCAACAATAATAAAAAGAGACAAAGAGACTATTAATTTGAGAGTTAGGGGTAGGAAGAGTCAAAGAGAGGGTACCACTGAGGGGATGGAGAGAGGAAAGTGATGTAATTTTATTTTAATTAAAAATATATTAAAGGGAGGGGGAACAGGGTGGATGTGGGATGGGAGGTTTGTGGAGGGGTATCCAGTGGGATATCAGTTGAGAGGTAGACGAACTGATTGCAATATATATATGTGGGGCAGGTGGGGGAGGGGAGAACTGGAGAGATGGTTCAGCTGTTAAAAATAAAAACTACATAGTGGCTCACAATCGCCTGAGCAAGCATTTGTAGTTTGTACATTGGCAGAATGGGCCAAAAGCTTACGTTGTGACCCATTTTGAAAATAAAGTATCTTGAAATAAAAAGAAAAAAGAAAATAGAATAAAATTACTCTATGGTAAGAAGTAGCTGTACTTGTTCGTTTTCTGACTGAGGCCATGACACTATGGCTGTATTAACTCAGGATTTTTATTCTGTGGAGTTAACTCTTAGTTGACTGTACTTTGTACTTTGAAGCTTTGTTAAATGGTTCAGTAGAGAAAATGTCACACAGAGACACAATATAACAAACAGCAAAATTCTATGAAATATGAATCTGAGTTAGGGTATTCAGAAAGTATAGCATTTTAACTTCTCTATATATTTTAAATTATTTCAAAAGTAAAGTTATAACAGGAGCAAAAACCTTTTCTAGAAATTTTTCCATACACAAAATACAGAATTCATGAAATTTAAGATTTTCTCTCAAGTTGTAAGACATACCAAATGCTTACCAAATACCTAATAAAAACACTAGGCCGATATAAACAATGTAAGGTACAGCATCTATGCTCAAGGAGTCTCCAATCTGGTTGGAGTGTACTCTGATGAGGTGTGCTGTTGAAGCAGTCCAAGAATGACTGCCGAGTAAGTGCTGGGAAACTGAAGGACCACGGAAGAAAGCAACAATCTCCCTAAAAGAAAAAAAATCTGACCTCAGTCTTGAAGCCTAGAAATTGGCTTCAAAAGGATAAGGAAATTCCAAAGAGGTAGAATAACTAACTAAATCAATGAATAATAAAGACTAAATACACAATCTGCTAGCACTTGGCTGGAAAAGGGCTAATTTACAGAGCTCTCTACCTGACTACTACCTACCCGGACTCCAGAAACAGAGCAAATTCATACTATAGTCATTAGCCAATTGAGAAATGATTCTGAAAGAGTACTATACAAATCAGCTCTCTATCTACAGTGTGTCTAATTCAATCATTCTAACAATTTCTTAGAAAACCCTCCTAATATGCTAACAGATCTATGGTTGCTCCATGTGAGCCTCCCTATTCAGCCCATCCTGTGTATCACTGAAAATCAATGCTGGGTTAGGCAAGCAGGAAGCTGGGGTAGCACCGACTGTGTACACAGTCCCTACACAGGATCACTCTATACCTCTAATTATCATTATCAAACTGAAACTGGCTTACTTTTAGTTCTATCTTTTCCATACCAAATACAAAAGTGTAAACTCTCACTGATGAACTCCAAATACATAAGGACAGACTGATTTTATTACTGATTTGTCAACACTAACGTTTTCATTAAATATTTTAATTCAAGTCATATATCAGTGATCACATCTAGAAGCGGTTTCTCCTTGCTCATAAGCCAAACTGTAACTAAATGCATTCTACAAGGTCAAATTTATGAATGTCAAAACGTAATCTAAGAAGCCAATTTTGTAAATTCAGGATGGATTATCTTCTGAAAGCTCTTCATTTAATTTTCTACGTCCCTTTCACTTAGCTGAAGAATCAAATTACCTCAGCACCCAATAAACAAAAAGAAAACTGACAACTGAAGTTCATCTGACAGCCAGGCATGGTGGGGCACCTGCAATCCCACAGTAACTGGAGGCTGAAGCAAGATGAGCGTAACTTTGAGGCCAGAAGGAGCCGCACAGTGAGAGCCTGTCTCCCTGCTCTTAAAGAGGGGTCAGAGTTGAGTTATGACACTCACTTAGAGTGGCTCATAACCACTTGTAATTTCAGCACCATGGAGCTGACATTCCTCTGGTCTTTGTGGGTACCCAGTTCAGATACATAACCAAAAAATAAAATATAGATCAAATTGACAACTTCTTACAAATAATGAGATGAATATTTATGATTTCTAAAAACGTGTGCTGGGTCTGGTAGTGCACACCTGTAATCTCAGCACTTGAAATTATGGCAGAACGCCCGGCAGTGGTGGCGCACGCCTTTAATCCCATCACTTGGGAGGCAGAGGCAGGCGGATTTCTGAGTTCAAGGCCAGCCTGGTCTACAGAGTGAGTTCCAGGACAGCCAGGGCTATTCAGAGAAACCTTGTCTCAAAAAAAAAAAAGAAATTATGGCAGGAAGACTGAGTTAAAGACCAGCTTAAGCTATATGTCTCTCCTTGTGTATACACATGAACACACAGGACAACCCAAAACATGTGAGGTTGTAAGAAGGGGTATAAAATCAAAGTCCTATAATCTTAGAGTTTTATACATTCCTGGTGAAAATAACATTTACCTGCATTAGTTTCTAATTTGTAACTACAGCAAATAAAACTAGTTTATTCTTTAAAACTATTACAAGAATTGTTCATGTTTATTACCCAACAGAGAACAATTACAGCCAGCATTTCAGCTGTAAGTTACTACCCACAAGTCAACTCTAATCATATCACTTGTTTATATGAACTAAGAATATTTTTTGTTTTTAAATAGATGAGAATTATTCAAGGAACAGTATTCTATGATCCATGAAAATTATATGAAATTGTTTTGTAAGGACATATATCCATTGTTTTTAATATTTTCTTTTATAAATTTTTACTTCATTTTAGGTGTAGCCATTTTGTGTGAATGTACATCTGTGTACAATGTGCCTACAGAGAACAGAAGAGGACACTGGATCCTAGAACTGGAGTTACAGATGGTCTTGAAACACCATATGGATGCTGGGAATTGAACCCAGGGCTCTGGAGAAGCAGATGGTGCTCTGAGCTATCTCTCTAGCCTGTTTACAGATATTTAAGAGCTTTTTTTTGTCTTACAAAAACAGCAAAAATATACTCTAGCTGGTCCTTTACCCAAAAAAGTTGACCCACTCATGATGTATGGATTAAATTAAATCCATTGGCAGTAAGATCAAAACAACCCAGTTTCAAAATTGCCTGTGATATAAAGTGTCTGGCTATACAGCTAGTCTAAAGTCATCAAGTAGTTGTAAAAAAAATTCTAGTTTTTAAAAAAAGTATCTGTTTATAAAGAGATAAACATATGCAAAGTGCTTAGCACTCTCTGTATACAGGATTAAGTAGCCCCAATGTTAGGTGGTTTTACACTCTTCTTATTACAAGCATTAATCAAATCAAACCAGCTAACACTTCTGTCACCTCATCTATTCCTTTGTTTGTATTAACACTTAAGAACTTTTTTTTAGATACTAAGAAATGCACTGTTGGCACCGTGCGGTCACCACAGCCCAATCCTCTCTCCTTTGACAGCATCTGTTCTCTCTCCCCACACCCCCACTCCTCCAACAGCCTTTGGCCATTCTCATTCTCCATACTGTCGTGACTCAAACTTTCTCCGGTTCTACATGTAAGGTCACCCAGTTCTTCTCTGAGCCTGGCTTAGTCCATTTAGTCTAACTGCCTCTACAGCTAGCCATGTTATCCCAGACTACAGAACTTCCCATCCTTTAAAGTCAAATGGTACTTTATTATATATACACATGCCATAGTTTAAAATCCATCCATTAATAGGCACCTCACTGATTTCTATGCTTCAACTACTGTGACTAATGCTTTAGTGATTTCAATTCTTTTGAACATATATACCACAAGAGCGTGGTATCACACACACAACTCATATCTCGATTTTTTTCTAAAGGTTTCAGTCCTTTTTTTTTTTTTTGGTTTTTCGAGACAGGGTTTCTCTGTGTAGCTCTGGCTGTCCTGGAACTCACTTTGTAGACCAGGCTGGCCTCGAACTCAGAAATCCGCCTGCCTCTGCCTCCCAAGTGCTAGGATTAAAGGCGTGCGCCACCACTGCCCGGCGAGGTTTCAGTCTTAAGTTCAACTTCATAGACTGAATACTGGTGAGATGGTGGTGGGTGAAGGTACTTACTTGTCCTCTGACCTCCACACATGTGCTGCACACATGCAAATACACGCAATTAATAAATAAATATAAAAAGTGTACTGCACTGCCAGGCTGCTCTAGGCAACACCAGAGGTCGCTTTGTTTACCAGGATCATGCCCAGGAGAGCAGAGGGGGGCAGTCCACAGTGCTGAGAAGCCACAGCAGAAATCCTCAGTAAATTATGCTTGTCATCTTCCTGTCTTTCCTCTTGGAAATTTTAGTTCTTTATGTACTATTTTTTCCCACCAAAGATTCAATGAAAGACATGCCAATGTTATCATATGAGTGTCTGTAAAACAAGCCAAAAAAAAAAAGATTTAAAACATTCCTTCAGATATGAATTCAGAATTGTTATGAAATCTAGAGCCAAACGGCTAAACTTGAGGATTACTGTCTCTAGAAAGAAAGTTTATGAGTCTGCAATAGTACCAAACTTTCTGAAACTCTCTCTTCAACTACAGGAGGAGGGAATGAGAGTTGGGAGGGAGATTACTTTTGTTCCCAATCACCAATTAAGAATGTTGTATTTGTTGAATAAATTAAACTTTCCCTAAATTACAAATCAGCATTCAAAGTCAGACATGCAGTATGTATAGCTTATCAGTCACATGTATTGCAAAGGTCAAAAATGATAATCCTTGAGCCTTCCCTGTATCTACACATAGATAGCTCTACTCTAAATTTCAGCAACCTAATTTACTTAGAGGTTGTTATAAAGACTAACACCCTGTTTCAATGAGTCTTTTGAGGCTTGCACAAATGAATTCATGTGATACCATCAGAAAACCAACTGCATCCCTTTGATGCTCCATCACATATCCACCATCTGGCTGGTAAATATCAGAACAAGGATTTCTGAAAAGCACAATTCCTAATCTTTCCTACTTGTCCTCTCTCCTAATAGGATGACCACTTTTCAAATCTTCACTATGGATGCCCTTAGCAATGTTCTTTTACAAATAAACTTCTTGACAGACACCACATTTCAGAGCAAAGAGGATGTTCTAAGAGACATCATTTCTACTCTTGCTGAGTAAAAACTGGCTACCTTTCACACAGTAGATCTGTCTTCCTACTGTGGCACCCATGGCTACTCCAGAGTGTCCTGTTAAATCTTTCCTCCTTGTAATTAGATCCTAACTGACTTAATCATTCATCGTTATCCACAACCCCATTTCCCACTGTCCAAATTACAGACAAGATTTAATGCTAGACTGACTACCTAACTAGCAGCTTCCAGGTCCCTGTGATCATCTAACTGTTCTTCTACTTAAGGAGTAGACACCTTGATATAATTCGTCCGATCACTACTCTCCTGAATAATTTTGCTTCTCTGACCACTTACTTTACTACCCACAATGGCTTCTTGTTCGAAGTTTTTAACAAATTGCTTTCATGTTTTTAATTCCCCCCACCCTCATCACATTTTTACTTTTTAAAAACTGTCTGCTCCAGAAACCTTCAACCACCCACCCCGTAAAAGACAGGCCAGGCCTCTTCCCCTTTCCAGCTCTAGCTTTGCCCCAGGGTCTCTGTTACATGGCAGAAGTCAGATCTGAATTCTCTGGCCACTGCCTGCCAGACTGAGTGGAATGCATTCAGAGGGGGCGTGGCCAATTAAACTTCCTCATAGAAAAGCGTCTGTGGTCTAGACTTGTTGACTGCAGTGGACTCTCCACCTGTCCTTTGGATTCACCAATTCTATTATCAAAGTCTGAACTTCAGAAAGAGAAGGAGGCATCTGCTTTATGTCGTGTCCATTGCTTGTCAGAGCCTAGTTAGAGGAAGCTAAAATGGCCGACACTCCACACTTTAAATATTCATTATGAATGTCAGCAGGTAATGATCATCAATAAAAAATACAGTGAATTACGGACACATTAAGCATTAGACACTCTTTTTATGTCCTTTAGAAACTTAGGTTCTGAGACTAAGTCTCATAGTTTGGGATAGTCTTGAACTTGCTACGTAATAGAAAATGACCTTGAAACCTCCGATCTTCTTTGCCTCCCCCTCCTGGGAAATACAGTTGTGCAATACCCTGTCCAGTTAATGTGGTACTGGGAACTATAACCCAGGGCCTCAAGATACTACTAGGCAAGCACTCTACCAACTAAGCTATATCCCCAGTTCCAAAGTAAGTGTTTTTCACGTAGATTCAGTAGAATTCAGACATGCACTTAAATGAAGTTAGCTCAGAGACATATTTGCCCAATCTTCCAAAGTAGGAAATTCTAGAAACAAGGAACAACCCTCAGATCTGATTCCAAAATTGTTAGCTAACTGTAATATTCGCCTCAACTCCATGAAAATAAAATACATTAAGCTTAAGTGGTAGTGCAACCAAATTTAAACAGCTATCAAAGATAAACTTTCATCTGCCAAGAAGTAAATGATGTAACATTTGGTTAATGAAGTACTGGGTTTTACAGAGAAAACGGTTATTGAAAAATGATTAACTTTAATAACACCTGGTACAATAAAGATTGGAGAAATATAATCTCCAATAACCTGATGCTCCCTTTCCGTCCAGGCTTCCTGTAGTAAATATGTTATGTTGCAATAAAGCTCCTTGAAAAATGAGTCATCT